>JAWWLV010000183.1:29326834-29341494 GCA_035041135.1 Platyrinchus mystaceus
GGAAGGCGGGCGCGGGCCGGGTTCGGGAGCTTCGGGGGCCGGTTCTGGCCCCCGGGCCGTAGTTTGAGGATGCCTGCCTTAGAAACATTACAGGTCAGTTGTAGATGCCTGTCATGCTTTTCTTTCTTTTTTTTAGTCTCTCATTGCTGATTTTCTGTAAAATGCTGATTTCCAGCCCCAAATGCTTTGAGTAGTTATTAAGCAAAGGACTGTGCACATGAGCAGTGCTACCCACAGATGTTGAATTGTCAGTGTTGTTGTTGGCGCTGTGTATGATATTCTTTGCAGCCTCAAGGGGATAAGTTGTCAGGGTTCATATTGTGAAGTGGTGGTAATCCATAGCTCCTCCTTCCAGATGGATGGAAATGCCCTTGGTTTTAAGCCCTAAAATGCTTTAGGATCCCTTGGAATGAAGAGGATCATATTAAAATGTGATGCGTGTTACTAGATGTTTGCAGGAGTTCAAGGATGTGTTGCGTTTCAGAAGACTGTCATTATAGGAGCAGATTCTTCTTTGATAAATTATAAAATTGACTGAATGATTCACAGCTCAGTTATAATTATTCCCAGTGCTAATTATGTGTCAGAATTATCCAAAACACTGTATCAGACATGGCTTGCATATGCTGTGTAATTGTGAAACTGCACTTTCTCCAGTCTAAACTTACTGAGGGCTTTACTCCACAAATCCTTTCTTTTGAGGGCTCCTTTCTCACCCAAGCAGGTCCTAGGATTTCATGGAGACTAATTCATCAGGGCAAGGATGTTCATGACAAGCTTTTAAACTGGTCTTATAGCTTTACCCTGTGCAGAAAAGCTTGAGAACACTTTACAATCCTTCAATACTCACTGTGGCTAAAATATATTTTTGCTCATTTATAGATTTATAGTCCATGAAAACTTATCCTGTCTCATGTAAAAATGTTTTAAGACTATCTTTTTTTTTTTCCCTTCTTCCAGCTTCTGGAAAAAACCAACAATATATTTGAAGAATCTGATTCTGCAGCTACCAAAAGTCCTTTGCATTTAGCTGTAAGTATGAAATGTGTAAAGTGTTTGATCAATATCTCCTAGAATAATTCCTTAATCTCTGTCTTTTGAAGCAAGTTTAATCATAGACTTGTTTTGAAAAAGGTGGGAAGGGATGTAGGCCTAGATGTAACAAAAAGAGGTTCTGGGCTGGAATTATTAAGTTTTTGGCAACTGAAGCTCTTGATTTTTACTGACTCTAACACTTAGGTAAGAAGATGACACAGACGCTGAAGTGAAATTAAATGGAAATTCACAACTTTTATTTAAAACTAGTTTATAAATATGGGGCTGGAGCTTAAGCTTTGATCACAGAATGGGATACTCTGATGTTCTCGTGGAGATGTGCAGTGCAAAAAACTGTCTGGTACACAGCAGGGTGTGGGAAAGAGTGTTTTTAAACTCCCAAAGAGTCCTGTGAGAGTGCAACGGAAACTGTGATATCACAACAGGATCTAGCACATGTGGCCTCAGAGACCACAACAGCTCCTCTCTCCCAAGAGCTCAAGAGTCATGATCTCTCTTCCCAGTTCCCTCTTCCCAATCACAGAATAGTTGAGGTTGACATGGACCTCTGGAGATGAAGTCCCAGCTCCGTGGTAAAAGCAGAATCAGCTAGACCAGATTTTCTCAGGGCTGTGCCCCATCACATTTTGAATATCTCCAGGCATGGAGAGTCCACAGCTTCAACTCTGATAATACTAATTACATAATCATGCATAAATATAAAAGATGTTCTCTATGAGTCTGACAGTAAGGAGAGGAGGGCAGTCCCTACAAAGTGAATGAAATGTTTCATTTCTGGGGCTATCCACTGGGATTTTGCAGTGCCAGCTGTGTTTGTGCTGTTGGCTCCAGTGTGACTGTAGGTCTGGAAGTGCACCTACTTGTCCACTGTGGTTGTTCTACCAAATGATTCAGCTGGCAAGACTACTCCATGAAGCATCAGCTACAAACAGCAGGTCAAGTTTGTATTTGCACAAAGCTCTGGTTTGAGAATTGCTGTCATTTAGTTGTAGACCAGCACATGTGTTGAATTTAGCAGCCAGTTAGGTGATAATACATGCAAACTCTGACCAGTATCACTCCAGTCAATCTAATTTTTGAAGCAAACATTTCCCTGGCAGATGCTGTAGAATGTGAAAAATGAATTGTTGATTGACCTGTGCTGAATGGGCAAATTATTGCCTGAAACTCCCCACCTTGGGTTGTACTAGAAGGTTAGAACAAATCAAGAACCATCATTTCTTTCCCTAAACACTAGGAATTTTTTAGTTTCTTGGCAACAGTGTAATTTGGGAAAATCTTTTCAAGTTGAAGAGAGAGTCAGAAGGAATAAAGAAAATGGTGTGATTTATATCGTGTTGAGAAGACACTAACAAGGATGGATTTTATTCACAATTTATATGAAAGGCCTTTGAAAGACAGGAGTTGTGTTCTTTAACATGACACATTTCATAATTCTAGGCCTATAATGGTCATCATCAAGCCTTGGAGGTACTTCTCCAATCTCTGGTAGATCTGGATATTAAGGATGAGAAGGGACGCACTGCTTTGGACTTGGCTGCATTTAAAGGCCATGCAGAGTGTGTGGAAGCTCTCATCAGCCAGGGTGCTTCTGTCACTGTAAAAGACGATGTCACCAAAAGGACCCCTCTCCACGCCTCAGGTGAGTTGATCTTATGTTACACTTGTGGTGTAAACCCTCCCACACAGAAGCAGTTACCTTTACCTCCCTACTATCACTATGCACTTTTCTTCTGAAGGGGATTTTCACATGTACTGAGGACTTATGGTTCTTTTCTGAGGTGCTACATAAACCATTTATCTTTCATTTCATTGGTGTTTTTTCCTCTGTCCCTGTGGTTCAGTCCTCCCTCACACAGAATCCCATATTTTTCCACGCCACTACTGCTCTGCCCTTACCTGTTTGCCTTTTCTTTACCATACCTCTGTTACCGACTACTCTTTAAGATGTGTGATGATTCCCTCGTGACACCTTCTCTTAATGGTTCCTCAGCCAAAAAATCAGGAGGGAACACTTGCCTCCTGGCTTCTCCTTTGGAAGAAAGGTTGAAAAATACATGTAGGCTCTGATTGGTGAGGAAATTATCCTGGTTTTCAAAACTTGCAGCCTTTTGCAGTGGCAACACTGTGGAAATTCACCACCCCCTCTCAGACCTCCTCCTCCTCCTGAGCTTGTGAACTTGCATTTGCTGGCAGCCTGCTCCACTCCTCATGTGTGGGGTGTTAATTATGTAACATGCATAATTAACGGAGAAATGTAGACTTTATCATTGATTTGAAGGTTGTTATTGGATGTGTACCTGTCAGGTAAATATGCGGAGGTGCCAAAGGGAACGTGTCTCCTCTGCTGTCCCTGGAGGAGCTCCAGACAGGGTAGCAGTGGCCTCTAGTGGGAAGGAAAGTTAATACCACATGGATAATTAATTCAGGACCAGACTTAGTTGTCTTTCTGTTTTTAATCTTGCTTAGATTAAAATGCATATATATCCTCTAGTACCAGTTTATTCTCTGTGTGTGATCATATAAGTGCAACCTAGGAACATAAAGTCAAATGGACTATTATCAATTTTGTCAGCAGTACTGAAGGAAATGCTCGTAATAGATCTCACTGCATACTAAAAATAATTTCTGACTTCTTAAATTTTGCATCAGAACTGAGCACATTTCTCCCCACGATAAATACTGATGTTTTAATTAATTTAAATCAATATTAGTGCCACCACAAAACTGAGCTGTGTTGTTCAAGAGCTTTCCTCTAGGTACTTCAAACATATCTTTTTCTGTTGCATCATCACTATAGCAATGATTTGCATTTATTTAAGAAGTGGTTATAGTGACATAAGTTTCTAGTTGTCACAGCTGAACTGTAAGGGCTCTTCAGTACCGAGAAAACTAAATGGTAACAAAGCCATGTTTTTGTTAGCAGCTCTGATTTGAAATATGAATTTGTTGAATAAATGTGTGGAGTAGAATGGAGTAAATCTGTTGACCAGAAGGTGTTATTTTACTACATACATTTCTTACTTTCGTACAAATTCAGATTGTGGGCTTTTCCCCCGATTTTATTATCTTATTTAATCACCCACATCACTGTTAGTATTGGGTGCCTTCCTTATAAAACCAGTAGGAAGATTCATTGTAGACTTTTCTGATCTGTGATACTTTTTGCTTTTCAGATAAAGAAACATTTCCAGGGATAAAAGTAAAATGTTCTTTACATCTGCAGTGAAGCAAAATAGCAAAATAAGTTAGATATGTATTAAAAACCAAACCTCCTCCCCCAAAATAATGAAGAAGAAAGGCAAAAAAATCCTACACACAGGAGTGAGACACTAAAGACGTACTTTAAGCAGAAAGGAAAATACTGCAAAGACAGGTTGAATATTTAACTCCTAGTAAAGGAAGTTCATCACTGTCATGAATTGGAAAGCTTTCAAATGTGAGTTAAGTGCACTTTGGGTAAATATCCATTAAGACAACACGTAGATTCTTAGAACCTTCCTCTCAAGAGCTATGCAGAGTTCTGTGGAAATTAGCTCTGGAGTAAAGCTTCTACCTACAACTGCTATAAAAAAATCCCTTGCAATTTGATGATTTTCATGGTGCTGTTTCATAACAATACACTTTGGTGAGGAGTGTTTTAGCAAAAACTGGTGCCACCTGTCGGGAACTCAGCCTAGAGCTGCTGCAGCATTTCAGACCGTTGTATTTGCAGTGCAAGTGTAGGAGGTTGTGGCATATTTTCAGAAATTAAACAGAATTCTTGCTAAATTAATCCCTTGAGTGAAAGTGCACATTTGCACACACAAAAGGGACTACTTGCACATGCAATACCGTGCACTGGAAAGAAACAAGAAGGCATGTGAGCCCATCCCCTTAAACTTGTCTACCCTCATTCCTTCTAATTACACCAGCACAATTGCTGAACACAAAGCTGAGGAGGCCTGAAGTGGTGAATTGGATGAGGGGATTCTTCAGAGTTCCTTTCATTAAAGGGATTTGTGACTTCAGTAGGGAACTGACCTAATGAAGTGTTTCTTTTTTCTGTCTGTCCCCCTTAGGGAATAGACTTCCTCTGACCTCATAACATGGAGAATTTCCTTTGCCTAAGTGATATGTTCCCTATATAATTTTAATACCACCAGCCTGTCCTCTGGCTAGCCTGGGGAATCCATTGCAAATGTTCCCCTAGTGTTAGTGTTGTAGCTCTGGTGGCAAAACTAACATTCCCCGCAGGCTCTGCAATGCTTAGCAATTGCTAGGTCAGCACCTAGGAGTTTCTGTGAGTATCTGTTCTAAAACTCATTTACCAAAATCCTTTTCAGATGTCTTTGTGAACAAGTTAAGATTTCTCTTCCTACTGCTGGGAGAAAGAACAGATCTTTTCTTTTTTTTATTTCCCCCCCTAAGCCAGTGACTCATCCACCCTGCAGAACTGCTTACATGTTACGTATATGGCATTACTTAGTGGTAAATAACTAAAAATGTCTTTTAATTTTATGGGTAGAGCAACTAAGACCATTTTTGGATGAATAATTTAAATGTGATGATGTGTGCCTATTTCTCTGCCAGAGTGATGTGACATAGGTGGTGTCCAAGGGTTTTGCCTCAGCCCACGGGGTGTGGGCAGTGTGAATGCATGACTTGGTGTAATAAGAACACAACATATATCTACTGAGCACAGGAATTGTTTTTCAAAGAAAATACTTGTCTCTTCATTCTATGAAAGGCTGAAACCTTTAAGCCAACTGACATGCAGATGGGGTTCAGTGTCAAGCCGTGCAAAAAAAACCCAAAAAACAAACCAAAATAAACCCCATCACCGAAAACCAAAACAAAAATAAACCCCCAAGCATTTTTGGTATTATTTTTGATAAAATGGAAAAACTCATGGAATTTTAGTCTCTGCTGTTACGTGCTTTCATGAATATGACATTTGTATTGTTGGTCATTCTTTGCAGATGTTTATTTTTTTCATAGCACTACTGAAGTGCTTGCTTCTACAATGCACATAAAATTAAGAACCCTTGCTGACATACTTCCTACTGTGTTCCAAACCTTGTCTGCCTGCTCAGTCTGGGGGATTTTGAAATATGTCTGGTTTAGTAGAAATCTTCCCAGTAGTGAAAATCATGATTTCTGTTTTACTCATTTGGGATTTTTGTATCTCAAGAGAACTAATCCTCATCTTACTGAGATCAGGGAAAAAACAGCTCACCATTTCACTGGCACAAGTGAAATGAATTTAAATGAAAATTGGGAGAATATTGATCTCTTAAACTGTGGACTTTTTTATAAGGAGATTTCTTATCCATAAGCATTCCAGTGGAAAAGTATGTGAAATTAAACATAGTTGTTTTTCTTTACAGTCATTAATGGGCATACACCTTGTCTCCGGTTGTTGCTAGAAGTTGCAGACAACCCTGATGTGACAGACGCCAAAGGACAGTAAGTTTTTTTTCAGCTCTGTATTTCAAATAGCATCTCATATTTCTCACCAAAAAAAAAGTACTTATTTGAAATACTGTATTTCCTGCACTTCTCCTCATAGAAGCTGGCAGAGGTTACAAAGTACATATTCAGTTGATCTAAGCCATGTGGAAAGGAATAATCATTAATCTTAGCCTCTGCTTCATACTTTAAACATTTTTTTATAGATGTTGAGGGCCAGATTCAATAAAAACTAATAAGCTCCTGAGATGTTTCTGTAGAATCTTTTTCTTTCTAAAATGTTGCTATTTCAGGGTTTGCATGGTATATTAGGCTGGTGCAGTAGAACACAGTGTTTATTTGAGGTGACACATGCATCGGAGATGTTCCTACAAAAACTTTATGGCTTGTTAAATGACAGTTGCAAAGAGACAATAAGGTGTATTTTTAAAGTGAAAATGTGAATGGTTTAAAAAACTTATCTGGGCTGTATGGAACATATTATGTTGTACATATAATGTCTGCACATATAATTTTAAATGGTATTAGTCTTGCCTAAAAATAGAAGGTGAATAGGTCTCTTTCAGAAAAAAAATGGAAGCCATGTTAGTCCAAATTTTGGCTTGAATAGTTTCTTCATGCCCCTTCATCCCTTTAAGCAATTGTGCAATTTTGCAAAAGAAATGCTTTGGGTCATTGTAATCTTGGTAACTAGCAGGGTCATTCATTCACAAGACTGGGGTATTGTAAAACTCATGTGTCACCAGAGGTGACAATAATTGTGGATTAGTAAAAGAACAGATTGTCTTGAATGATGTTGCTCTGTAAACTGCTTACAAATGGGTTTGTTTCTATTTCAGTCACGGCAGTTGATTGTTAAATAATAATTTCATACAAAAGGTCTTCACTTAGGTGCTACATAGATAAGCATGGTGAAAAGAAAAAGGTTTATGGGTAGGAATGGAGAGAAATGTAGGGCTTCCTGATTTCCTTCTCTGTGTAAGTTATTAGGGGCATTTATAGTATGACATAGTATGTCATTTTATAGCTGTGACTGGTTTGTTTTTTTTTTTTTTTTCCTAGAACTCCACTAATGCTTGCAGTGGCTTATGGGCACGTTGATGCTGTTTCTTTATTACTTGAAAAAGAAGCATCTGTAGATGCAGCTGATCTCCTGGGATGCACAGCTTTACATCGAGGGGTGACTTAACTTTTATGATTCCTTATTATTTGTTTTACTGTGACTATAACTCACTTATAAATATAGGGATATTTAAATATGGAGAACACTGTAAATGATTGGAAACATGACCAAGCATAATCAATGATGTAAAAAGCAGGACAGATCTGCTCTCAGGAGTGCTCTGCTTTTGACTTTATTTCACATTTGCTTTAATTAATTAGCTGAAATAGTGATTAGACCACTTTTTCTTGGCTCTAGACACTTTATAATAGTAATCATTACTCTTATAACTGAGTACCTTAAGAATTCTGAAAATAATTTCTTTAAAAGAACTGGCCAGCTGTTACTTTCATTTTTCTTGGAATGGTGTAAGTAGGTAAGCCTTAAGTTTTCTAGAAGCAGTGAAACTTGAGGCAGATCTAATCTTTTCTAGTCTAGCTAGACTAAGCTAGATTTCCCTAACTAAGTCTAGCTTCTTACCCAATGTGAAGCTGATGCAAGAAATGATTTTTATACAGAATTTTATGATAATTGCAGTGAGTGGTTCAGCAAGTGAGCTTTCATCTCTGCCTGCTGAATCCCGTCCAGGCCATTTCATGCTCACAGGCATCAATCATATTTTATATTTCCTGGGCAAGAATCTGTATTATGTCAACCTCTTTACTCACTTCTTTGTTGTCAGATTATGACTGGGCATGAAGAATGTGTTCAGATGCTGTTAGAAAAGGAAGTCTCTATTCTGTGTAAAGATGCCAGAGGCAGAACACCCCTGCACTTTGCAGCAGCTCGGGGTCACGCCACTTGGCTGAACGAGTTATTGCAGGTTGCACTGGCTGAGGAAGACTGCAGTCTGAAAGATAATCAAGGTTACACACCACTGCACTGGGCTTGTTACAATGGTAAGCTTCTCCCTGTGGACTACTGCCAAGTTCAAATGCGGCCTCAGTGTTAGGGAAGCATGTTAACAAAGTAGCTTAATCCTTTGAGAAGCTCGACTTGAAAAGGCAAATTATCTCCCAGAGCTCTACGTGCTCTCTGTAGGTTGCATTTGCTATGTGCACCCTTCAGTTCAGAAGCCAGGGAAATTCCAGTGATACCTTCCAGTGACTTTGCAACTCATTTGCTCCAAGTCACAAGAAGCCAGGGTGAAATTCTGGTGTTACTGGTGTCAATGAGTGATTTCTGTGTGACCAGGAATGCTCCTTTGAGGCATCGCCGCCTTCTTTATTGATGCAAGTGGCCATGCGAATAGATGGGTATTCTGAACTGATTATTCTAAACTGGATAATCTGAACTTGTTGCTTAATATAAGGCAAAAGCTTCTCAGTATCATCATTTAAGATCATCTTTGGAGATGTAAGAAAACTTATATAGTATCACATTAAAAGGGGACTCTGTCTTTCCTCTTTTTTCCCTAAGTACTAATATTAGCCTGGATCTATCTTGCTGCTGCCATAAAACAAAAAAATCCTGGTTTTATTACATAACAGCTTATTTACACATTGTGTTCAACTTTGAACTTAAATTGTTAAATTCTAACCTGTATAAACCTAATATGAATTAAGTGAATTACCTGCTTTGTGCAACGCTGTGAAATATCTGATCTCTTACAGGTCATGAAAACTGCATAGAGGTACTATTGGAACAAAAACTTTTCCACAAATTCTATGGTAATAGCTTCTCTCCATTGCACTGTGCTGTGTAAGTAGCAATCTCCAGTGACAAATGCAGATGTTGCTTTAGGATATGTCTGCAAAAGTAGCAGTATGAGAAGAAAGTGAGCTTTTTTTTGAGACTATTTGCATGAGCAAATAATTTTAAAGCTGATCATAACATTGTCCTTATACTTTTGCTTAAAAAGTGGTAGAACAAAGACTGTATTTTTTGCACAAACCTCAGCTTTCTGGTAAAACACTGCCTTGTAATTACATTAGCTGTATTTCTGCTCCTTTAGAGTTTCTTCTCCTTTGCTTTCAATTACAGACTTATGCCTTTTCTTCAGACAGGGTGGAATTAAACAGTTCTTCCACTCTTAGGCCATGGCCTGGGCTATAGTGCCTTGGTCTGTGTAAATATGACCTCTGGAGGTTCTTTGAAAAACACAGTGGCTAAAATAAATTTGTCAGAATGAAGACGATTCTGTTTTAGCACAGGAACAAAACCTTAATGAAGGACAACCTTTGGAATGACAGTCTGTGTCATGCTAGAATGGTGTTCTCTGCAGGCCATATGTTTTGCAACACATCCTCAGTGGAGTGATTTCCAATCTGACTTTCTTTGTGGTCTTTTTTGCTTCTGAGATAATCTCATGTCTTGAGGGTTTGGGACTTTTTACCCAGGTCCTTGCCAAAGGGATCCATCCATAAAATCCTTTGTGACTGAAACATAGTATTTTAAATCAGAATTTCTAGTGATGGCTTTGGAAAAAAATCAATATTTATTTTAAATGACTATGCATTTCTCAAAACTATTAACATGTGTGAAACTTCAAAATGTATGTAAATTTAAAATGAACACAGCTGCTAATGCAATGTGGAAGTATGTTACCTATATTGTGTGTCCAGTACTATTACTAAATACTGTTCATTTTCGTAGTGAAATGAGACAAATTAGGAATAATCAGAAAAAGTATTAATTGAATACATCCACCAAATCAAAGTATGAAATGTGTGGGTTGGAAGAGGTGTGGGCTTCAGTATCTTAATCATTAGAATAAATCTTTCTATGTGTAAGTGTCTGTGACTGAGTGCTTTCCAGATCCAGGTATGTTGGACACACAGACTAAGGATTTCAAGATATTAAGGTTTTAGTCCTCGGTTTGTGCTGGACTTTGAAATTACCTTTATGCATAGTGAATTAAGGATCAGCTTTGCTTTAGAGACTGAAATCCATAGTAGCAGATGCAGTTTGGCTAAATGGGAGGGTGATGAATATGCAGAAATGTGACTGAAAGCATTAAGACAAAGGCATTTTAGGGTAACTTGGAAATAACCAGTAAAAAATATTAATGGGAAGTGAAGTAAATTAATATTGCAAAGTGGAAAAATATGTAGACTTATTACCTTTTTGAAAATGTATTTTCTTTGGCAGAATCAATGATCATGAAAACTGTGCATCACTACTCATTGGAGCCATCGACGCCAGCATTGTCAATTGTGAAGATGACAAAGGAAGGTAAAAGTTTCTTTAACAAATTGCATTTCCTGAATCCATTCAGTATTTTTTGTAGTTCTTTCTGAACCCCTGGAACTAATCCTTATCTGTTATGGTTGAGCTAAGATTTGTCATGCTGACTCTTTCAGACAGCAGTTTGCACTGCAGCACAGTTAAATGGTGGCTCACTTGAAGCAAGAATGTGATGAAGTATTCAATGTCATAGTACACGTGAAAAGAAACAAAAGAAATAGCATTTTGTTTGTTTAGAACAGCTATGACTACAGACTGTTTCCCTGAACCTGTTTTCTTTTTAAATGTTTAAACACATTTCTCTTTGCTAAATGGAGTGATACTATTTACATATAGAAAAGTATTTCATTAAAAGTTTTCATGTTATGTCTGCATTCTCAGGGCACACAACTGAAAACATCTATGCAGGAAAATAATACTGTCACAGCAAGAGATATGCACTCAGCCAAATCCTTCATTTCTCACACTGATTATCTCCTCATAGTATATATATATTTAATTAAAATGGCTGAAATTCTAAAAACTGTATACTCATTGTTTTTGTTGATTAAAACAGATTTAATACCCTCAGTAACAGTGATTACTTAAGCATGTTAGGGTAAGAATCACCTTTACTGATGAGCAAAACTGAAGTCACACTAAGCTGGGTTGTAGAAACTGATAGCCTTCAAAGTGGATTGCATTCCTTCTGCCTTTTAGAGTAATTCTGTTACTGTGGCTTGTTCCTGCAGTGTCTCTGAATATAACTTAAAATGTTTAGTTTTTTTAAGTAATGGATCTGTTCTTTTCTGATAGTTCTTCCCATCTGAGGCTTATTAAAAAAAAATAATCACAGGAATAAAAATGAGAGATTGCACTGCTTTTTATGTCACTATGTTCTGTTAAAATAAATATGCTGCTAATATGAGATTCTTCGCAGTGTCATATCTCTATACTGTTATATCCACCTTCCTGCTACCCAGGACAGGGACCGTAAATATTATTTCACTTACTTAAGATGCTGCTACTGTAACTTTCTGCTGGTGATAACGTTAAGTTTCACAGGAAAAAAAAATAAAATTGCACTTTGTGGTTTTTGGGAGAGTGGGCACACGTGACCACTGTGATTCTTTAGCCAAACTGTGGCTGTGTTCCTTTCCCCCAGGACGCCCCTTCACGCCGCGGCCTTTGCCGATCACGTGGAGTGCCTCCAGCTCCTCCTGAGCCACAGCGCACAAGTGAACGCTGCGGATCACGCGGGGAAAACACCGCTCATGATGGCAGCTCAGAACGGCCACGTAGGGGCTGTAGGTAAGGACATCCCTGCCTCTCTTTGGCCTGAAGGCAGAGTGCTACTGCAGTTACTGTCCCAAATGAGTCATCCTTTTTATCCTGTGAAAACTAAGGAAGGAAAATAAATTAATATGCTTCTGTAAAAAGCTACCTTTATATCTGTAAAAAAATACCTTTTCTTCTCAGCACTCTTGGTGAGTATTTGTAATAACAAATTTGAGTCTTATTTCCTCCTAAGAGCACACTGTAAAGAGCACGAGGGGAGTAGTAATTCTATTCTCCTGTTTACTTCCTTGATTTTATGGAGCAGTAAACCTGCATGTGTGAAAAGGATTGCGTAACCTTTTTCTGTCCTCTATTATAGGAAGTCCTGTTCTTGAAATGGCAGCTATCAGCAGCTGCTTTTCCTAGGCTAGACTATAGGTTATAGGCATACAGATTTGAGACCTATTGTCTTTGGAGAATTCCCTTTTCTCTAGCTTCAACAGCACAGGCTGCACCCCCAAATTCTTTTTACCTACTTAGTCCTCTCAGGGCAGGATTCACAATTGTTCTGAGGAGAAGGTGATTCAGGCAAAACTTGCTGATCTGCAAATAGGGAAGTTCATAAATAAATGAAAATCAATATATGTTTGACAGTTTGGGGCACAATGAATGAGCTGTTAGCTCTGACTTTGCTTGCTGAGTAACTGCACAAGATTAGTCTGTTCTCATTCACTAATTTCACTCCATGTTATAAAGCTTAATTGATTAGCATGTATGCATATATATATTGACATAGTAATTTTTCCTCTGTTTTGACATGTTCATCTGCCCGTTGGGTTTGTTTGTTGATTTCTGCTCCATACCTCAGACTTTTTGGTGAACATTGCCAAGGCTGACCTGACATTGAAAGATAAGGAGTCAAACACATCTTTGCACTTGGCTAGCAGTAAAGTAAGTTGAAGACCTCTCTATGCTTTTTGCTCATCACAATCTGTGTGAATGTATATGTGTCTTTTTGCTCCCAAGTTTTTTCTGCAATGGAAATGTGGTGGTCAAACTTGTCATGAGAAAGGGAACTTGTTCCAAGGTTTTTCTCAAGTGTGTTTCAAAGTTTGGTACATGGAAAAATAGGGATATCTCTTAGGACAACTGAAACGTAAGCAAGTGACACTAAGAGAAGTGAAGGAAACCCTGTAAGATTTTACCAGATAATCTCAATGTAAAATAGCTTAACAGGTTCAGTAGCAAAATAAAAATAAAAGTATTTTTTCTTATTCTCCAATATCTGTTGAAGGAACCCAAAATTTTCCCTTGACAGAGTAGCAGTAAAAACAGAGGCATTGATTAGATTGGTGGTGGTGTCTTTTCCTACCCCCTCTTCCTCTTAATTCTGATTGCTACTGCTATTTCTGCAAGAAAAAATGCCCAAAGGATTCCCTCTCCTGGGCCTTTTCTTTTGCTCCTACCCACAGATTGGGTTCCAGTTTGACTGTATTATTCCAGTTTCTGGAGACACACGAGCCTTGCTGAATTCTCAAGGTCCTTCAGGCAGCTGTTCCACCTGCCAGAACTGTCGGCTCAGCACCTGCAATTTGCTGTGCTGAAACAAGATCAGAAATAAGGCCTTGGATCAGTGTTATTCCCAAAGATTCATTGTGAGAGCTCTATCACACTGACAGGGTTTTGTAGTAGCTTATTAATAATACAGAAAGGCATTTAAAGACCCAGAAAGCGTATTACTGCTTTCTGAGATGAAACCATTCTATGTCACTAGATAGTTCTGATAAATTATCCACTGAATGCTCTCTCAAGAGAAACAGCAGTATTCTCTGAAAGCTGAGGAAATGAATTCATTTTTAATGAATGGAGCGTTGAAAGACAGGTGAATGTGTAAATTTCTGAATGTGCTAAAACATCCCAGCAGTGGAGGTTCAAAAATAGTATTTTAAGGTTTCTATAGTTCACCTTCTACACAGTCTTACTGAGCAGCATGTTTTGTATTTCAAATTGAGTTATTAAATTTCACTTTTATTATGTAACATTTTATTATGTAACATTTCTTTTGCCTCAATTTCAAACTCCTGAGCAAATTAACACTATTGGGGTTTTTTCCCAACTACAGGGTCATGAAAAATGTGCCTTGTTAATACTTGACAAGATACAAGAACAGAGCCTTATTAATGCAAAAAATAATGCATTGCAGACGTAAGTATAGCCTGATCCTCTCAAGTTCAGTTGATTTACCAGAAGATTCCAATTTAGCATTTCAAATTCATGTCTCAGATTTTTTCATAGAACAGTAAAGTTAATTTCTGATTTTTTTGAATGCTTTTCCTTAAAAAAGACCAGAATTGTGTTGCATTTTCTCTTTTAATTTTGATTCCATTGATGTCAATTCTATACGTGATCTGGTGGAAAAATTACATAAAGTCATTTATTTGACAGCTATATCAAAATGTCTAGCGGTTAAGATGCTGGTCTCTCAGCGCCAAGGCCGCAGGTTCGAATCCCCTGGGTAGATGGAGCTCATCAGCCCCTAAGGCCATCC
>JAWWLV010000183.1:29341594-29355231 GCA_035041135.1 Platyrinchus mystaceus
AGTTCAGCGCAGGCTGTGTCTCACCTAAAAAATCCATTGCGCAGGCTTGAAAGGTAAAAACACCTTTCCCAGATCCTTGTTCGCGAAGACTGGCCACTTATATCAAAATGTCTATTAATCATGTGAATGTGTAAGTATACATATGGCATTTTCTAGCTTTTTGAGCTTCACCTTAAATTGAAATGATTTATTTAGGCTTACTTAGACTTAAGGTGGTACATTTAATTTCCAGAGGGTTTTTTAGGTGATACTGTATGTGCAATTCCTGTCCATAGCACACATTATCAGCTGCAGCTGTTTGACCTGCACGGGGCAATCCCACCGTAGGAGATTCAACCGGGAGTTCAGGTGGCAGATGATCTACTGCTTGCAGAAGAATTCATTCCATCTTAGCCCATTTTCCTCTCTTCCAATATGAAAATGCTTTTCCTGGCCTGCTAATATCCCCAAACAGGAGCATTGGGTGATGGGCCAGGAGAGGAGAAAAACAGTGGTTATTTTTAATTTCCAGCTTATCTGCAGTAATAAAGATTAGCAATCAAATATTTAAGGATAAAAGGGCAATACAATGATTCTGAACAGTCTGTAGTAGCCAGAATTAAGGATGGAACACAGGCATTTCTTCAGCCTTAGATTCATTTTCCTTTTAAATGTCAATTGTGTGCTGCAAACAGTGCTAAAATATGAACTTTTAAAAGAAAGGCTTTCGACTTTAGCCATCTTTGTGTGCTTGCACATATGTTTTATAAATATGGTACAGGATGATGATTACTTCAAAGGCTGCAATATAATTTAGTGTCTGCAACATAATTCTAATGATCCCAGGAAGGAAAACATTCTCTTTCAGATGCTGGGTACGCTTTAAGCATTATCTAACTTTGTTTAGAAAATCTGTTATAAACTGGACTTGAATTTAGTTGTTATTTTTTTGTAGACCTCTCCATATTGCTGCACGAAATGGCTTAAAGATGGTGGTTGAAGAATTGCTGGCCAAAGGGGCGTGTGTCCTAGCAGTAGATGAAAATGGTAAGTAAATAAAACACTTTGACAATCTTCAGTAGGACCCAGCAGGTAATTTTACAACAGACCGAAGCAATAGACTTAAAAGCTGATGATAGGCTTCACTGATGCTTTTATCCTTCCAAGAACAGACAGTGAGTTGTGTGAGTACCTATTTAAAAACATAAAAAAGATACTATTTATTTTTCTTTAATATAAAAATGTATTCTAAACATCACAGTGGTCCCTTTTACTGTTCATTTTGCATGTACTGTCAACAGCTAGTCTTTTTTAATGCTTGAGTGCAGTGGTAACTTGAATTTCCTAAACATGCAAGTGGCACCGGATAATTCTGACGCCTTGCAGAAGAATTAAGGATTATGCATTCAATCAGCGCATGTTTTAATGGGTAGGAAGAAAACCATCAACATATGTTTGAGTGTGTCCCAGTTCATTCTGAGATCAAACCTTGTGCTTGCCATTTATCTGACCTAATCCAAGATGCAATTAAATTACTGTTGTTCATAAAATACCTGATTAATTAATAAATTTAATAATTTTGTTTCAGACTTCAATGAAGTCCTTCCCTAAACATTATAAAGCCTATAGAGGGATGTGAGTCTAAAATTATAGTTTAAAAAATACCTTCCTGAAATAAGTTGGTCTTTCTTACAATACTAACTTCATGGCATTAATGTAACAATTTGGTACCTCCATCTTTCCATACCTGTAAAGTAACAATAATAATACCTATCATTGCAAGACATTTGAGATCTATGGATGAAAAGAGCTGTGTGGTGAGTATTTACTATAAACTAAATGCCACCTAGCTATACTTGCATGAATGAGTTACACTGAAGCCATCTGACCCTAACCTCATTGTAGAGATAGGGAACAGAATAAGCAACCAGGCTAGGTTCTAATAACAGTTTTTATCCTTAAAAGTGTACATAGAGATCCAGCTAATTTGTATGTAGGTAACAAATGAAAATTAAGTTTAAATGTTATACACATTTAGCTTTTCTAATTGTAGTTGTTTCTAGGAACAAGTTTAAAACAGAGACATTTTACGCAGTTTAAAACAGAGACATTTATTACAATCTTAGTGTAAGTACAACTCGAAAGAATATTAATGCTTGGAACTCAGAGGAAATGCATTGACTGCAGTCAGTGCTTAAATGTGCATAAGACTGTACTCATGTTTTTCCACCAAATTCATGTATGCTGCAGGCTCTCTTTGATTACTTGAAGCAGCAGGTACCAGTAATGGTCACTGCCTCAGATTACTAGTGCTGCAGCACTTAATATTTAGCCAGCTGCAAAAGAATTTGTCAGCTCTGAACATAAAGGAGGATTTGATGGAAAGGGCTGGAGTACTGCACAGTGGCCTGTAAAATGTACAGACAGCAAGTGTAACGAGCACAGTGGCTTCCAAGGTTTGGGTACATGAAGAACTGCTTTAGGGGCAGCGCTTGGACAGGAGCCAAGTTAAACTGCAGTGAAGACAAGCTTCTAATATCTCCCCAGTCCTTCACTTCACTGACACTGAAATAATCCTAGCTTTGTATTTAAAGTGTCATGTATTTTTAATGCCATGCTTGCTGAATACGGCCATTATTCTAACACAATGTAAATTTGGGTAACTAAACATCCATGTAGTCATACCTGCTATCCATGTACCCTGTGCAATGGTCTAATTCTTTTATAATTTAATTCCTAAATAAACTACTCTCCAAGTTCAGTAGATACTCAGCTGATCAGTCTTTAAAATCATTTGCTTATTAAATCAAAGTATTTTTAAACCAATGTCTTTTATGTTCTAATGGAAGTTGTTGTTCTCAGAATGAGACTCATTCATACACACAGAAACTGAAGCCAGTTTCTGTCTCTGTTGCTGTACTCCCCCTGTTCTGTATTAATCATACTGTCCATGCTGTAGAATTGTGTTTAGCAAGTGCTTCTATTCAAATCGTAAAGTCTGTTTGCTGCCTGGTTTTAAAAAAACAGTGCTTGTTGTGGTCACGGTGATTTAAATGCCCCGCAGAGTGTGTATGTTCCCAGCATGTCTAATGTGAAATGAGTAACACCCCTGTTGCCTGGCATGACTGTGACCGGCCATACATCTCCCGCTCCGGTGTCCCTAGAGATGTATCTGAGGAATGCTCGGTGCCACCTCCGGTACCTCCGTACTAACCGTTGCCTTGTCTGCGTTTGTGCCCAGGTCATACGCCAGCCCTGGCTTGTGCTCCTAACAAAGACGTGGCTGACTGCCTGGCACTCATTTTGGCTACCATGATGCCTTTTTCTCCCTCCAGTTCAGTGACGGCTTTCAACTTCGTTTGTTTTAAAAAAGACAATTTGGGCAGGACACACCTCTGCGATGGCTCCAGTATGGGTAGCATTAACTCTTACAATAAGCCCCTGAGTAATAACATAGGAACAGAGGATGGGTACAATGAAAATGATTCAGATTCTGAAACGTTTTGACTCATTGGTATTCAAAACTTCGTTATTATTTCATTTCAGCTTTATTTTTTCTTTTTAAAAAGCTTAAATCCCACAGCTATATTCTTATCTATTATTCTTTACAAGTAGGCATTGAAAGATTTGTAGTGTTGATGAGAATCAAGCCTTTAAATAACAAAATCAGAAGGATTTACTGGAACATATTCCCGTTAGTGCTCTGCAGCTTTTCAGTTTCCTGATGTTTTCTTTAGGCCCAAAGTGCCCCTGTGGAAAGTCTCTACCTCTTATTTTAAGTAGAAAAAGAGAAAATGCCTTTTTTTCTTTTTGACAGCACAAATAAACAGGGAACTGTTTGTGAAGAGTTCTTTAATGTTTTAGCTGTACCTTTAGTACACAAACATTTCCAGCGTAGCCTTCAAAGATTAGAGCATCACCCCCTTCCTACGTTTGTCTGTTTCCTCCTTCCAGGGGCTTTGTTAATTAGATATTTTTTTTATACAAACCAAAGGTAAACTTGTAATCTTAAAACTGCCTGTATTACTTTTCTACAGGAAATGAAACCTTTTACATTCTGCCTGTATTAAGCACTTAAACATACAGAAGGCACTTTTTACAGTTCTTAGTTGCAGCACACAATTAAAAAAATGTAGTTGTTAACTCTTAAGGCCAAATTCTACTCATCTCACCATATTTTCCCATGGACACCACTTGTGTAAAATGTAAATCACTTGGCCCTTATTTTTTTTCAATTCAGCACAAATGTGTATGGTTTATTTGCACTACAGAATTAGGGTCATTAGACGTTTCTGTCACCTGAGCCATTAATCATGATTCCAGTATCAGAAAAAAAATGGGAGAGGGGGAGAAATGAGGTGTAGACAAAAGGGTATGTAAAAGTTTATAATGACTTGCCAACTTAAATGGATTTTTTGTTCCTTTTCTATGGTTAAATAACTTATTTTTACTGTAAACAGTATCAACTTTTAAAATACTTTTGCCAGTGTTTGGATTAACAGAGCAAAGGTAAAGCAATGAAAGTGTAACACCAAAAGTTGAAACACCAGACACCAGAGAACATAGCAGTGTACTGTGCAGGGGATCGGAGATAACATGCTAAAAAGCCTATTGTCACCAGCTTTTAAAGCAATGTCAACTTTGTGAATATGTTTACTCCTTCTGCCAAAGTTTCTAGGTCAAACGGACCACGACCCTCCTCTGCAACAGATGTACAAAAGGAAGAATGAGACTTTGTAAACAAAAACAAAAAACAAAAAAAAACAAACAAAAAGTTATCCTGAACTAACCAGCTGTACCAAGAGGACCAAAATGCTTCAGTAATTAAATTGAAGACTTTGCTACTTTTATTTTTTTCTTCAAATGTGAGTGACATAATGAAGTATTTTTTCCTAAACCATAAAAATATAAACTTTTGAGGTTATGAGTAGTCTTTAGTGAATTTTACATTTTATGACGCAGGTTTCAAGTTGACATTTTTAACTGATGTGTTGACCACAGGTGGGGGTTTTTTCCAGACTAAAAAATATGTTCATATACTTCTAATGTAAATGTTTTTCTATTTATTTGAAATGAAACAAATGCCCAGGAAAAATAACTATGGCTTGTTCTTCTAGTTAGCATTTATGCATACTGTTTGGCACGGTGTGAAACGAAATGTGAATCTAGGCAAGAGTGATGGCCTGAGTAGCAAAAGGAAGGGTGGCTGCACTTTGGGAGAGTGCCCATCATCTTGTGTGGAATGCAAAGGTTGGGTCCACAGGCTCTGTTGGTAAAAAGCAGAAAGCAAATCACCTTCCCTTGTTTAAAGAGAGTAAGAAAGGGATCCAGCCCCTTGCCAGGCAGGTGAGAAAACACTGTAGAGCTGCAGTAAAGAGGGGAAAAGGTAGCACAGCATGGAGCCAAGATGTTAACATTGCTGTGATTCACGTTCAGGTTGTCTGCAGGCCCAGTCCGTGCTGGGAGAGTGAGATGAGCTTCCTCGGTGCTTGCTTTTGGCAGTGGAAATGAAAAGGAAGGATTTTTATTTTGGTTGTGATATTTTTAGCCATGTTCTGCTGAATTGTTAAAAATCTATTGGCAGATTTCAGTTCTTTAATTAGGAAAGAAAATTTATATATTAATTTTATTTTGCCTTGTGAAAATTAAATATTTTTCCCTCGAACGTTAACAATTTTCCAAAGTTTACAACAAAAAAATCACAAGGGATAGTGTCTCTGTGTCTCTTTTCTTTTCTCTCAACTCTACAGTTTCTGCAGTAGAATGACAGAGCACCTGAAACCCTGGTTTTCTCCTCAGAAATAGCACAAAATAACATTTTAATGATTGATCTTTCTCAACAGGTTTCCTTTTTAAAGTTGCAGAGTAGTAATAACCACCTTACTTTAAGCACTGAAAATAAGAGATCAGTTGTTAAAGTTTTCAGTAGTGCCTGTTCCAAAATGAATAGGAGTCCCTAATTCTGGATTCTTTATGTGGAATGATGGCATTGAAAACAAACAAATGGGAAATAGCTGCCACTTGTCTAACAGCAGGATTCTTGTTTTAAGCAGAAATGTAGGTAGGCTCCTTGGCAGGATTAGCCATGTCTTATCCTGAAATACAGGAAGTTACACTGTCATACATGAAATTGCTTCATTAGGAGAAAACCAGCACTCTTTACAAAGAGTTGTTACATTATTTTAAGCAGCTATTTTAAAAGTTTCAGTATTTTAACTTGCTACCAGACAGAGTTAGTGAAATTAATTCTCTTTGCATACCTCGTGACTCTGGTAATTGTGTAGTGCAACAGCTGCTGCCTCTTAGTGATGGACAAAACATCCCAGAAGCAGAGGTGAATTATGCTGATCCTTCTAGGGATCAAATCTAACCTTTACCCATTAAACTCTTCTATAAACTAACAGTGCTGTCAGTATGCAGTATTCCAAAAATCATTGTGAGTGTGCTGTATTGAGGAGGAAATCTGCCACGAGCGAGACACTTGGAGGTTCTCAGTGTTGGCCTGTCACCGGAATCCCTTCTTTTTTTATTGTATGCTAGTACATTAATCTGTAATTTATCACATGTAGAAACATATGTATAATTTAGGGCAGGTATTTAAGCATGGGAGTAATTTTACTCTTGTAAATAATCTCCTTGCCTTTCTGTGGACTTTTTTACAAGAGTAATCATACATAATTGTTGCACTTAACTCCATATCCTGCAATTTACAGTACATGGACAACTTCTGTGTCTGCACCAAGCAAAGGGTATTTGGGGAGGGGCAGCTGCCTGCCCACGTGTATTAGCAGGATCGTTTCATCCTGTATTTTAACCACAGCTGCAGGTGGAATCCATAGCAGGATGGAGTCCCAAGTCTCTCTCATAAATACTGAGTTACAACCTCTGGACTGCCTGAAATTGCTGTGAAATAGCTCAGGGGATTTCTGTTCATCGCTATTAAAAGGGCACCATAATGTGTTTGGTACTTTTATGCAGTAAACAACTGCCAGGTTATTGAATTAGAACAAACACATGAAAAGAATTGTTTATCCATTGTACTGTTGAGAAACTTGGTTATGTATCTTGAGAATGATTTAAAAAAAAATTGTGATTTTTATTCTTAGTCATGTAAGAAATATTAGAGTGCCTTTTTATATTTGTGTATAATGGAAATGTTTTGTGAAACTCGTCTTTTTTTTTCATTTGAGTGTTATAAAAGCAATATATTACCAGTAAATTTTCATTTCAGACCTTCTTTGAATGTATAAAGTGTTGTTTCTTTTCATATGTTCTACCTGCATTGAAATGAAAATTAATATGCTAAATTTCTATAGGAATAATGTATAATTTTTGCAGTGCTGAAAATGCTTTCTTATTACACAAAAATTAAACCTTAGGTCAGTGTTATAGGAAAGGGCGTTTTAAACTGGTGACAATCTGAGTGTGTGTATAAAATGTAATTTTATGCGTTTCTTATGCAGTGATCTACATATTAAAGCCAATATCTTATGTTTTGTAGGTTTTGTCTTATATTTTATGCTTTAGCATGTGCAATATATCTTTACAAACCATGGTGATACGCATCTGGTGCCAGTGTTATATTTTGCATAACATTTGTAATAAACAATATAAAATATTGTTTGATGGTTTCAGTGGGGTTTTGTCGGTATTGTTTGCTTTTGTAAATTGAAGTTCAAGGACCTGGGTAAATGTCACATATGAAATGAGGACAAAATTCGGTGAATGACTTGGAATTCAACCTGAATCTTCTCAAGCACAGTTTAATAACTTTTTCAACTACTGAATGCTGTATTAATGTAATAAAGAACCCTAACTGTAAACTACTCTTGCAATGCATTCAGATGGTTATTTTTACAAATAAAAATGGTACAAATACTGTTGGAAAACTGAGTAAATTTTCTTTTAATGGGGGAGGCGGGGAGGGAGGCTTAAGTATTTAGCAGTGAAGATGAAAATGCAACTGTATGTATAGGCACTTTGTAGTTCCCTCGTATGTAAATACCCCTGGGTTTTCTATTGCTTCCTCTGAGGACTGAGAGGAGGAAGTAACTGTTTTACTGTCGTTTTTCCCTGGTGAGCAACACCAGCAGTGCTGGGTGAGCCCTGCAGCGGGCTGGGGCAGCAGTTCCTCAGGGAATAAAATGCAGCAGAGTGCCTAAAGCTAGCGAAAGACAGATACTAAGGTGTTAAATGTACCTGAATTCAAGCAAACCAACCAACCCCAACACCACCAACCACCATGCCTTTTACGTGGCGAGTGCCGGAGGCTTTATGGACGCTTATCACTGAACTGGGGTGTTTCGTACTCTCCCCAGGGCAGGGTCCGTAGGAGCACCTGCCCGGGGGCTGTGCGGGTTCACGTTCTGCCAGGTGAGCTGGGGCGGGCGAGGGGCAGGACTGCCCTCACGGCAGGACTGCCCTCAGGGCCCCAGCCCGGCCGGACGCGGCGCCGCCGCAGCGCTGACCCGCCCTCCCCATCATGGCGGACACGCCTCCCCCGCGAGCCGCGACATGGCGGGCGGGCCCCTCGGCCCGGCGCCCGCCCGACCTCCCCAACATGGCGGCCGCCCCCGGCGCCGGCCAGGTTGTGGGGACCCCGCCCGCCCGCTCCGCCTCCCGGGCGGTGGCGCTCCCGCCCCGCCCCGCCCCGCCGTGCCTGTGCGCGGGGAGCCCGCGGGGAGCAGCGCTCCGCTCCGCGGGGCGCCATGGGGCGGGCGGGCCGCCGGCTGCCCGCGCTGGCAGCGCTCTTCTACGGGGCGCTGGCGGCGCTGGTGCTGCTGGGGGTGCGGGACGTGCTGTTCCTCTACGAGGAGAACCGGTGCAGCATGACCTACATGTACGAGTACCCCGAGTACCTGGTGAGTGCGGCGGCGTGTAACAGGTGGGACCCGCCGCGCCCGGGGCGTCGCCGCCCGCCCCGCCGCGGCCGGAGCCGGGAGGAGCCGGAGCCTGAGGCACAGCCCTGCCGCGCTCCCCGCGGGAAGGGACACCTGCCCCAGCCCGGCGCTTCGTTGGCGAGCCGAGGCGGCCCCTGCGGGGCGGCGGGCGCTAAATGGGGCACGGGCAGTGCGGGCAGTGAGGGGTCCGTGTGCTGGCAGCGGGCGCTGCTGTGCCCGCGTCGCGTGGCGGTGCCCCTCGGGAGATGCCGGTGGGAAGAGCTGCCCACCTGTAACCAGCGGGGTGTTTCGTACCGCCACCGGTACAAAACCTTCCCGCGTTCTAACCTGCGAGTGCCTGTAGTTACCTGTGGCCGCGGTAAAACCCTTCAGAAGCTCATCCAAGCGTTGGCAAAGGAAGGGGCTGGGCCAGCTCCTCTGACAGCTCTCAGCACTGCCAGCGCCCAGGAGGCCGAGCCTTGCACTTCTTGGCCCTCTTCATGACTTCGTGGTGTGAAGCAATTAACGTGTCAAAAAAGCGCAAAACGGAAGTTTGAATACGAGTGTATTTCTCAAGGTAGTGAACAGTAGGACGAAGTTCTCTCTGTGAGCACTTCAGAGGTGGCATGTCCTACAGTGTATGGGAGAAGTTGTAAATGTGTCTGACGTCCCTCTTGTTTTCTAACAGAGGCTTGTAGGAGTCTGAAAACCTGGGACCGGTTTGAGAGAGGGAACTGCTGCTGGAACATGTCTGTTTTCCAGACATGGTATTCTGACTTAATAGTGGGAGGATGTACATATGTATTTGTAGGTTCACTGCTAATGCTGCATGCAGTTGTTAGAAAACAGTTTCTAGTAATAGTTCCTACTACAGCATTTTCTGTCTTATTAAATGATTAATTTGTTGACTTCTAAACATTCATTTAACATTATCTATGCTGGAAAAAATCTGAAGTATTCTGAATAGTATTCCATTCCAAAGTAGCAAGCTGGCTTGCGTAGTAAAGAAGATCTAAAAGCAAAGCTTTAGTACCTAAGTTGTTAATGAAACAGAAAGTTAATTTTTGGATCTGATAACCTTCATTTGCTAACCTCAACATAGTCATGTTAGCCTACAAAAGAGAAACTTTGTATACCTACAAGGGTTGTTTTGTCAATGCTGTAGGACAAATTTGTTTAAGCAGCTATGAATACTTAAATATTGCGCGGCAAGCTTTCAGATCTCCTAGCAGCCAAAACCTACTTCAGCTTCAAGCTGAAGCCAAGCAACAGAAAGTTATAGCAAAATCTGTGTCATGTTATTGGCAGTTGTCTGAAATTCTTGTCAGCCACCACACATCTTTTGTATTTACTCGTTAAGTCAGGGCTTAAACTGAGCATCTTTAGGCGGCTGTTGTGGTAGCTCCGTGCAGGTGATGCAAGTCACGACTGGCTGTGTTGTCTCCCGGAATTTCTGTTTCCTGAATAATCACTTCCACTGTGTAGAAAACAGTACCTTGGGCTTGTGAATTGTGGATTGGTTTGGGTTTGCTAAGGCATTATACTTTTCAAGTACCTCTTTACTGTTGGAGGGGTTATGTGTTTGATTTTTCATGTCTTTGTTGTGCTGGCTTTGGTAGGAAATCGCAGGGTAGGAGTTTCAGGTAGGAGGTACCTGCCCTTGCTTCCGGACTGATATCAGGTTACAAAACGAAGAACTACTTGGATACTTAAAGAAGTTTCATTACTTGTGTGTCTGTCAGTGTGGGTTAGCTCATAGTCAGCCTAATGCTAAGTAATAGAATCATTTTAGATTTTCTTTTTTGTACTGAACGATCTTTTTTTGTATGAGTTGTAGAATTGTAGTACTTGACTTTAATGTGTGCTTGTCCTGTCCTATACTTGGTAACAGGTTCAGAAGTTAGTAATGAGGACTTTTTCACATAAACCTAATTTCTTTGGAAACCAGGGTGAAAAAATGAAACCTACATTGACATTGTGAAAAGTTACTGTAGCTTGCTACTACCGATTACATAAACCATGTCTTGGGAATTCAGAATTTAAATCCACTGCCATGAAACATGAAGGTCTGTTTTCCTTTGGAGTTTTTCATTGCCATTTTGTTTATAATATTTGAGCACTGTAATTTACCAAAAAATCTCCCCACTATTTAGGTAGTACAGCTGTCATGGGGCGTGTGGGTTTTTGCTTTCGACATTGATTTGGAGAAGGACAGCTTGTGAATTTTATGTTATGTAAAAGTTTTGAAAAGACACTGAACCAGGAAGATACTGTGGAAGAACAGTTAGTTTGATCTGCCAGGAAGTCATGTAAGCATATCTTGATGGCACTCATAGTTCAGTAATGGAAACTGATGAAGTTTTTTTCACATAATTTTGGGACTTTGAAAAAGGAGCACCACAAAGGATTGAGAATGGGGCAATGAGGTCAGTGAAGTTGGAAATGCGAGATGATGGAGAAAAGAAAAAGACCATTGAAAGGATGATCTGAAGACATAAGCCCTGAATGAAGCTTAACCTATTTTGTTCACAGTGAAAAAATGAAACACACTCTTTCTATTTCATTAGTTAATTTAGTTAAAATATTATAAATAACACATAGAGAATATAAATTTTAAATATATATATATATCAAACATCATAAGAAAAGGTTGCAAATAACCAATATGTCAAACAATTTGAAGGCTAAGGGAGAAGGAAAATAGTCTCTAGCTGAGGGGAGACAGAGAAGAAAAGGGGAAGGGAAGGAGTGTGTGGGTAGGGAATTAAAGCTAAATAACCTTTATTGTAGATGCAGCTGAGAGAAAAAATGTAATATTTGAAATAGAGACATTTCTATTTCATGAAAACAATTAAGGAAGACTTTAGAGAAGATTTCTGATGTAAAACTGAGTTTAGGTTTGACCTTACTCTGCTAAAGTTTTTCCTTAAATTATAAATTACACCTCAATGCATTTATTTTTTATTGTCTTATTTGTCTCTCAATGGGTGTAATATAATTAATCAAATGTTGGAACGAGTGTATTTGCATTCATCAAAATTTTAAAAATCTGTATCTTAGAAATCTAGGGTTATAAACCAACCAACCTCCTTGAAGGAGTTAATTAAATGTGTTGTTGTTTACTACTTGTTTGGTTTAAAACAGTCACATGACTCTTAAGAGTCACGACTTAATGGTCTAAGATTAATCCTGACCTAGCGCTCAGGTTCAAAGAGATTTTGTTCTTTTCTCTTTGGAAATCATAATCCTGTGAATAAGTTAAGTGATAGGTTAGGGGGTTAGCTGTATTCTTCTTGGTTTTAATACGAGTAATGTGGCCCTTTTTAAGATGACAACCGATATGTAAATTGGACCCTGAGTTGTTATAAAACCAGGTGGTTTGTCACTAGGCCACAAAACCAGCTCTGAAACAAACAGGAAAAGCACTGAAGTATGGGCTTGGTTTTTTCTGATGAGCCATATTGGGGTGGTTACAACTACTGTTTAAACTCTCATTTCAGGTGACACCTCTGTAAAAATCACCTAAGAGAATTCACACAGTATCTGTAATTTACCCTGGTGTAACAGATGCCATCTGACCGTCACCTATATAAGCCTGTTCTGTGCAGTAGCAGGTCCCTGTTCTCAGTTACGTTGTATCGGAAAGGATTCCAGAACCATCCCGGTGGAGCAGGAATAATAAGGATCACTCCCGAGCCCCAGTGTCTGGTCTCAGATTCTCCTGTCCTGGGAGAAGTGGTTGGGCTCTGGCATGACTTTTTTTTCCCTTTCCACCCCTGTATTATAAGCTAGGTTTACTTTATGAAGGTGCAGTTTGTTTCAAAGCTAGTTAAAGTTAATTCCTGTTTTGAGTAACTGCAGCCACTTATTCTGCACAGCAATACCTACTTGAACAATATACTTGATACTTTAATTAGTTTTTTTTAAAGCAAATCCCAGTTTTCATTTGGTATTCTTTAGACTGTAACTTAAAACCATACATAAAATAGAAGCCAGATCATTTAAATGGCTGTATAGCCACTCTATTTTCTTGTTTGTAACACTATAAACAAAGTATTTGTTTTCTTTTTAACTTTTCCAATAGAAAATAAAATTACCCAAGAAAACAGCCAGACGATACCCAGCATATGAGCTCTATCTCTATGGGGAAGGGAACTACGCTGAAGAAAACAAAAATCTCCTACTGACAGGAATTCCAGTTCTTTTTCTTCCTGGGAATGCTGGCAGTTACAAACAAGGTAAGTGTTTGGCGAAGTTATAGGTATGTTACAAAAAGGGCTCTCACATTTATGCATTATTTAGGTTTCTGTTTGAAATAATATCAGCCAGAGTCATAATGATTGATCCTATTATGATATGGGTATCCTTGTTAGTCCATATTTAATTTCAGATAGTCAAAATACATTAGTTTTGTTTGAAATCAGTTAAATATTTGAGCTATACTATTTCTCTGGAGCAAGGCTTTAACCTTTGAAAGCCAGAAACAGTACAGTGCCGTAATATAGCAGCACCACACCCTTCCTCTACTTTTGTTTGCAAACATCCAGTTGGTTTTGATTTGAACAATGTTTTGTGCAGTTTATGCCAAATAAAAGAACACCTGAATTTGATTAGAAGAGACTGTGATGAGAAGGAATTACATGCTTTAGAAATAAACAGCATCTTGTGGCTTGTCCTGTAGCTTCCTTATTTCCTACTTCTTTATGTAGTAGTGTTTTTTTCTTCAACATCATCTTCTCACTTTACATAGAGCCTGCTTTTGTCATTCCCTCTTATGCT
>JAWWLV010000183.1:29355331-29393899 GCA_035041135.1 Platyrinchus mystaceus
ACCTAAAAAATCCATTGCGCAGGCTTGAAAGGTAAAAACACCTTTCCCAGATCTTCGTTCGCGAAGACTGGCCATATGTAGTAGTGTTTTTTTCTTCAACATCATCTTCTCACTTTACATAGAGCCTGCTTTTGTCATTCCCTCTTATGCTTCCGGGCTCCAAATGAAAAGAAGTAATAGTTTTAAAGCATTTTTATTTTTCGTTGTGAATACCAAAGCTAATCATTTGATGAACATGAAGTTTTGTGTTTCAGGGTTTACTCTGGTATCTGCAATTCCTTCCGGACTGGGTTTGTCAGACTGTTATTTTTGTTCTCTAAAATGTGCTTTGAAACAGTAACACTCTCACTGTGTTAGCAAAACGGATTGGTACTTGTGGGGAAAATCACAGTACTCTGAACCCTGATGTCTTACTGTGGTAACTTTTCCTGCTGTTTGCACTGAACTTGACAATTAAATTATCTGATTTCAGAGAACCTTTACAGAGTTTTGAGGTTTTTTTGAGAACATACTCTTGTAGCTTATAACAACATAAAATATTTTAGCAACTTGTACTTTTAGAAAACCCATACAGACTTCCAGGCACAATACCATTCAGGGAAGATTACAGACATAATGGTTATGAGAGATGCCATATGGACTTCTGTAATTGTGCATCAATTATTGCAAATCTGTGAATTAATGCTGTCTCTAAAAACACGACAGTACATCACTAGGCAGTAAATAGAATGGTGCTTTCAAGGCATGTTAGGAATCAAAAGGAAGTATCTGAAGAATAAAAAAACTAGGTGAGTAGAGGTAGTACATGCTGTGGATATAGTGTGTTGCTTAAATATTTCAATATATATATTCTTTGAGAAACTGAATTAGAGACACTGGCAATAAGTCATATGTGCATTGTACAAAAACTTTGTTAAAATGAATTATTCAGTGGCTGAGAATATTTTTTTGTTTTATTATGGAATTTATGGAAATTCTTATTTAGTTCAGAATTTATTGTCAGATAGCACAATTCTATACTATAGATAAATATAGATACTTAGATAAGCAGAGAGGGTGTTGCTATTGCAATTTTCATATTAGTTTAAAATATATTCATGTTTGCTGAGCAATGAAGACAAAAGTGCTGCTGCTACCTTTGCTGGACTTGTTTTCATAAAATCATTTAGGTTAGAAAGGGCCTTTCAGATTATCAGGTCCAACCTTTAACCCAGCACTGCCAGGTCCCTAAGGGCCACATCTGCACAGCTTTGAAATGCCTGCAGGGATGGTGAGTCCACCACTGCCCTGGGCAGCCTGTTCCAGTGCCTGACCACCCTTTAGGAGAGGAAACTTTTCCTAAGATCCAGTCTAAACCTCCCCTGGTGAAACTCGAGGCCATTTCCTCTATTCCTTTCACTTGATACTTTGGAGAAGAGGCTGATCCCACCTCACCACGACTGCTTTCCGGGAGGTTTGGATGTGTTACTGGCACTTTGGAAACATTAATTCATCATCTTTCATGGGCACTAAAATGAACTTTGTAAAATGTACAAAATTCAGACTTTGAGTAAAAGATGTTTTGGAAATGAACCTGAGATTGGGAGAATTGAGATCCTGGGTTCTGTTTAGCAATCTGTCACACATTTGCCTTGTGATATTCTTGTGCAGTATTCTTGTTCCTTTTACCATGACCTCCAAGATATAAGGTTCTGATAAGATACTTGATCTTTTAAATACTTTTTAGGTATTTTCAAACCATTCTGAAGGTGGACTTATAGCTTATTAGCTATAGATAGAGATTGACTACAAATCAGATTTATAATTTTATCATGCTGATAATATCTGTTTGGGTGCTTAAACATGCAAAGTACTTCATAAATACAACTGTCCCATTTCAGGACCCTCTCTGAAATTTGTTTGATACCTTAATTTTTATAGCAGACTTTTCTGAGAAGGAGGGTTCTGCGGTTCCCTCAATCTCTTGTAGTCTAGGAGAATCTTGCTCCTGTGTGCTGAATTTGGGCACACCTTTCTGGCAATCATTAGTTACTTTATGTACTTGTCTTTGGGACTTCTCTTTTATTTTATTTTTTCCCTATGATGCATTTTTATTTTCAACTGTTACTGTTCCCATCCTGCCATGTCTCCATGGAAACTCGGGGACAGTTCTGTGCTTGGAAGGCTGTATTAAATAGCAGCCAGGGTTAGACAGGGGAAACAGGTCAGAGGCAAGACCTTGTAAACTGAACATTTTCTCCCTCAAGGTTTTAGATGGAAAAGTGTCACATAGGCTTTGGTTTTGCCATCCCCCTATCCATATTTTGGTGGTATTTGGGAATGTTTTCGTAGAGTTGATGTCTTCAAGGGAGTTTTAGGAAAGCCTAGCAGGAGGAATGCCTCTACAGTTGAAAGCAAGAATGCTCAGTTTGCCTTCTTGTCCTGATAGCAGTAAGAAGGTGCAAATAAGATGAGAAAAGCAGCCCTTGGGTGGAGGAGCATAATCCTTGATCCTTGTATAAATTTGTATTTGACATAAAATATCCTTGTAGTCAGTGGTAAGCTCAAAGGAGATTGTCTGCTTTTGGATGTCTTTTTTAAATGGTTTGAGATGAACAATGGATTTAATAAAACATTTTTTCTTAATAGATTCTATATTTATGTGTTTGGCTACTGAAGATGGTGCCAAGCTGTGACTATTAGACTGTCCTAATTCATGTGGTTTCTTTTTCTAGTGCGTTCTCTTGGCTCCATTGCACTTAGAAAAGCAGAAGATGTTGACTTCAAGTATCATTTTAATTTCTTCAGTGTCAACTTTAATGAGGAGTTGGTTGCATTGTATGGTGGCAGTCTGCAACGACAGACCAAGTTTGTGCATGAGTGCATAAAAGTAATTCTTAAGTTGTACAGGGTAAGTAGTGACATATGCTGAGTAATGTACTTGCATTTGGGAATGGAATTTTAGGTGCCTTTTCTGCTGGAAAACTGAAGAGTGATGAATAAGGGAGGGAGACTTTATAGTGTGTGTAGATAATTGAAAGTGATAATAATGCAACAGAGATTTGCTTCTCCTTAACAGATTTTTATTGCTTGTGACAATTCCAGAGCTTTGGTTTGGTTCTGTATAGTGTTTTTAAATAAATACCTCCATGCACAGTGTATGCTTTTTTCTAGTAGAGATGTAAACTTTCTCTAGCTTATTAAAATATTAATATAGTATTGCCTCAAATCCAGTTTTGTCTAGGAAAATTCTTTGGTATTGTCTGTTCCTTAGAGTTTCAGAGATTAAAATAAGCTTAAGTTTTATTAAGTTTACACAAGGTACTTAGTATTTTCTTTTGAGCTGGAAACTTCATACTAAACACATTTTTTGAGCTAGAAACTAAATGTATACTCATTTTGTAAACTTGTCAAGTTGATGCTAGTTAATGTTATCCTCGAAAGGCCATAAGTTAATTTTACGGGGAAAAAATCTCGAACTGATAACCATAATTCAATGTCAGACTAATTTCTGATGTGTCTAATTACTCTTTCTTTGCTTAAGGATGGAGAATTTGCACCAGCCAGCGTTGCAATAGTAGGTCACTCCATGGGTGGTCTGGTTGCAAGAGCTTTGCTCACTCTGAAGAGTTTTAAGCCTGAGCTTATAAACCTCCTCATTACCCAAGCCACACCTCACGTTGCACCTGTAATGCCTTTGGACAGGTACCTTACCGGTACGTACTGCGGGTTAGCTCATTACATCCCGTTTCCTTAGTGTTCCTCTCAAGCATTAATAGGGGAGATTCTTGCAAATCTGCTGCTTTGTTTGCTGTAATTAATCTGTTCCTTTGTTACTCGGGTGGTTGTTTGAGAGCACTGGGATACTCAGAGAAAGTCAAGTGTTGTGTAAAATGGATTATGTGGACTGGAGCTTCTGTGCAAGGCCTGGAGCTCTCGATAATTTGTAATTTTAATAAGTTGCAGGTCATGTTACTAAATTTTGCAAGCTCTCCAGTGAATGATGTTTTTTCTTTCCTTTTTTTTTTTTCAACCTCTTTTAAAACTTGAGCTATGTAATGGCTTTCTTTATCAAATTAATTGCCTAAATAGCATAATTTTGGTAGAAGTTTGTAAATTTAATGTTTTTCATGTACAAAGGTGGTGGGGGTAAGAATATTTAATATAGATATAATATTTTATATAATATATTTGCAGAAAAGATCATATTTTCTCCTCACCTGAATAACTATGGCATAAAAATGAAGAATAATCATTATGCATGCACTATACACTTCTTGAAAAAGCTAGATTTGATTAAACTGTACTGATTAAATATGTGCTTAGTGATAATTCTACTGCTACATGTAGATACCGAGGGAATTGGTGAGGGAAGGGGAAGAGATACTCATTTTCATTATTGTCTGTGACACCCAAGAGGAATGGATTATCTTGAGCTGCTGGATTTGATTTATTGTGCTTGTATTAATTCTCCCTCCTACGATTGATTTCAATGCAATGCTGCTTCCTTGCTGACTGTTTCTGGACTATGGCTGTCCTTCAGATAAATCTGTGGTTTGCTACTTTAACAATGTATGTGCTCAGCTGGTGTAGAAAGTATAAGTGTATCTGTCTTTCCTAACTGTTACCTCCTTGGGGCTAAAACAATAATCTTCTTCTCTTGTATGAATCAAAAGTGCTAATCATAGCTCAGAATCCTCTAGGATTTAGAAACTTAGTTCAATGTTTATATAGCTTTTTTGTATATGAAATAGGCTTATGGGAAAATTGTGATTGATTTTAATATATTTTATAGATTTTTATACAGCTGTAAACAATCATTGGATGCTAAAGGCCCGAGATTTAAGAAATTTAACTACCCTTTCTGTGGCGGGAGGATTCAGAGATTACCAAGTTCGTTCAGGACTGGCTTTTCTACCGAGATTGAGTCAACATGACAGTGCCTTATCTGTTGTGGTAAAAAAGCAAACTATTTTTTTTGGTTTTGCATGGTTAGATAGCCATTTGTGTAATACATGTTTTGGTGTCTAATTACAGTCTCTATGTGCAGCGTAGTGTAAATAAATATGAAAATACTACATGTGAAAACACAAAGTAGATAGTATGTGGTTGTAAGATCATAAATAGTTGATGTAGTATAAATCCACCACTTGGTACCATTTCTTCTTACCACCTTCTTGCGCTGTTTCAGTTCCAGAACTCAGGTTTTATTTCCTTGCATTTTTGTAAGAGATGTGTGTGTAGAGACTGGCAGATGTGCAGCACAGAAGTTGAGTGCTTGTTTGATTATAGAAAGAGAGCTCTTGCTTGGAGAGCCTTCTTTTTGTATTTATTGTTTTTCAAAGAAGTTAGGAATAGAAAGGATGTAGGGGATCGTCAAGTCCAGTCTTCTGCTTTTGCAGGCATCTATCCTTTCAATATTAATCAAGAGACATCAGAAAGTATACAGGTTTGTCATTCCACCCCCTCTCCATTAACCTGTTCCCTACCTGTTCTCCCTCAGCATAGGGAGAAAATTTGTAATTTCCATCTTCCATTTACTGTGCAAGCCAGTCTTTTAACACATTTGTTTTGACATCAGCTTGAAATGTTATCTGAAATAGTTGTCATTCCCTTGGTGTTTACCTCCCTGTCTGTTGTACAGAAAGCTGTCTATAAATAGTCTCAGCTCAGATCCTGCTAGGCTAAGAAGATTAACTCTGCATTCCCTTTGTCCTGGTAACCGTTCTCTGCATCTGCTCTACTTTCATTTCCCTTGAGTGTTGGTGACCAGAATGTTGCATGAGGTTTCATGAGTAGTGGTACCAGGTTTTTGTTTTGTTTTGGGGCCTGTGTTGTGGTTGTTCAGTTTGTTTTGTTTTTCTTTTTTCATCCCAGGTGTAATGCATTAATGGTGCAGCTTCAAGTTGTGCAGATAGGTGATGAGCTGCATCAGTGGGAGGTGTTTTTGATGTTGTTAGTCCCTAAAATGCAATATGTGCAATACACTTGCACAAATGAATAGCTTCAGACTGTCCAGTTCTTTCTGCGTGGTGTTCTGATGCTTCTTTTTATTGAGAATGTCCTTGATTTTTCTACAGCAGCTTTTATTGGCATACTTCTATTCTTGTGTGCCAGGATCAATTATTAAAATAGTAAGATTAGTCATAGAAGCAGTCTTTGAAGAAATTTTTGGTAAGTTTCCTCCACACCACAATTTGCCCTTTCACCATTAGTCTCTGCTATCTAACATAGATAACTTGGTAGTTTTGTTTTATAATTTTCATTTTCCAAGTGCTTCATCGCTTGTAAGATCTTTGACTGAAGAAGTCATTCTATTGTACCCTAGGCCCTGAAACTCTTAAGATAAACACTTTTCTTTTTAATAATTACACAAGTATTTAAATAAGGGGGGGAAAGACTTGCTTATAATTTGAAAATGTTGAATACTAAAAAAAGATTAACTTTTTTCTTTCCCCAAACAGAGCTCAGCTGTGCCTAGAGCTTGGGCCTCAACTGACCATCTCTCCATAGTGTGGTAAGTAATGGAACAAAGGTTAATTGGGTGTGCATACCTCTGTTCTCTACTGTTATCACTTTAAACCATATTTTAACTTCAGCATAATATTATGGTGATGTCTCTTCTGACCACTTCTATTACCCTGGATATTTCCTTTCTAGATTTAATTTTACTTCTTCTTTCTTCTAGGTGCAAAGAACTGATCCTGGCTACCATTAGAGCTTTATTTGATCTCATAGATGAAAACACAAGGCAGGTCTGTAGATGTGATCTCCTGTATATTTGCCCATCACACTTTCTTCTTTCATCCCAGAATCCTTAGTCAGGAGAAATATCTTCCTATTATACAGAAAACTCCCTTTTGATTATTCTAAGTCATGCTGAGAAAATTCTTGGCATTTTGTCCCAGTCACTGAAAAATTCTGTGACTTTGTTGTTTGACCAATGTGTCAGAAATAATTAGAGGTTTACTCAGTTTTCATTATTGACTTCTTGTGCTTTATAGCTGCTGGGGTATGGGCCAAACATTTCTTCCAATGCAGCAGGTTCAGTTGACCTTGCAGAAGGATAAACAAATTTTTTTAGCTGTGTAGCTGTGAATGTGACCTCTCAGTGTGTGTTCAAGTCACCCCCTCTGACCAGTATAAATCAATGTAATGACCACAATTTTTGAAACAAAAATTAGTCCTGGAAAATTTGGTTGGGAAAAACAAAACCAAACCAATGAAACAAAAAAATGAAAAAAAAAAATCCCATCCCCAAACAAAAGTGAATCCTAGTGTACCTTTACAGCTGTTTAGATGCTTGAAATAGTCAGAAGAGATGTAGAGCAAGCTGGACTTGTGAACTGAGATTAGTAAACCTAAATGTGAGAATTTTTCCTAAGCACTGGCATAAGTGTGTTATTTCAGGAAGAATTCATGTGTGTCTATAAAGGAAGTTTAATAGAATGGTTTCCTTGTGTTAAGAGTAGGTGAGGATATAAAACTTCTGGAAGTTTTAGCTATGCTTTATGATGTATAGACTTTCTGTATTGCAGTGATTGATTATTGATGGTGCTTTTCTGTTCAGGTTAATGAATTTAGAATAGAAAAGGTATTATGTCTTTTCACAATCTCTCCCGCCTTTCATCCACAAAACTGTTTTTTTTTTTGTTAGCTGTGATCATGTGATGATCTTAAATCACACACATCGGTAAAAATTTGATAATGTGCTCTCTTTTTTAGATAACAGAGGATCCAAAGAAGAGAATGTCTGTACTGAATCACCACTTTGTAAGACACCCTGCAAAGATATTTGAGGAAAATCCGGAAGTTTTTACAGAACTCCCAGGTATGCAGGAGTTTTCTTTTGAACAGGATTCAGTGATACTCCTTTGTTAACAGTTAATCTTCTCACTAACAAAGTTTTGGAATACACTTTGTCCTTCTTTAGACATTGCTAAAATGATATACAGGATACAGACCTAAATGATCAGCTTTTGCTTGGTTTCAGTATTAAAGAATTTAAAAGGGATAGGAGCAAAAATCTGTCACTTTTATATAGCTTGAATTCTGGAGGATGCACAGGAGTCATATGTCCACCAGGATGTCCAATAAAAAAAAATCTCAGGGACTGGGAATAGCTGGATGTCAAAAATACAGTCTAATCTACTCTTACATCCAGTGCTTGCAAGAGGGATAATATGGGTGTTCTAGAGCTTTATGTTAGTTTTGTGCCACTCATGGAAGTCCTGAATATTCAGATCTACCTCATCAATCAATTCTTTTTTCCCATGACCTTTCAGGGTAAGATGGAGTGCACACCAAGGGTTTCCTTGTAAATTGCCTTCCTAAGAATGGGTAGCCAAAAGTGAGAAATTTTGACTGTGTGGAGTCTTGGGAATTAAACACAACTTTAGTAGGGCACAGCTTTATTCCAAGTTTTGCTGACCTGGGCTGAACCATTTTATGAAAACCATTTTATTTCAGTAAACCATTTTTTTTATTTCAATGTAAGATACTGCAGAAACACTAAAGTAGCTTCTACTTAGGCATCCAGATTTGGCTACCTTTTATAAAAAGGAATTTAGGCATTGGCACGTACTGAAGTGAGTATTGGAGTGGAAGACCACCCAAATGGTTAGTCCTGGGGTGTAGGAAATGGGGGAAAGAGTCTGAGTTAACTGCAGTTTTTCACCCCAGAGAGAATGCTGAGGGGAATCCTGTTGCTGTCTTCAACTACCTAAATAAAAGACTGAAGAGAAGATGAAGTTAGATTTTTCTCAGAGGTGAACCGTGGTAGTACAATAGGCAGTAGAATCCTGCTGCAACAAGAGACATTCCAATTGCATGTTAGGAAAAAGTACTTCACCCAGGAAGGTAGTCAAACAAACAGGTGCCCAGAGAGGTTGTGAAACTGATTTTGTTTGTTTGTTCACCTTTTTTTGGGTCAGTTTTTAGCAATAAGGAGGAATACGTTCAAATTGGATTTCATGTTGCCATCTTCCTATTTGTGCTGAGCTCTTGACACTTAGCGGAATTTCTGTGATGATCTTGTTACTGTAGTTACATGGAAGAAAGGTATTAACCTGCTTGCATGACAATTGACATTGTTTGGATCTCTGATCTCCACATTATTCTGTCTTACTCTTTTTCCCCAAATGTATCTTTAAACTGCTGGTGTTTTCTGTACCTGTTATTTACTTCATTGCTGATGTGCTTCTACACAGCCTGTATCAGTTTTAAAAAGGCTGACAGGAACAAAGATTGGGGCTGTTGCTATAGTTGACTCACTTTTAATCAGTCCCCCTGTAATTACATTAGTAACATTCAGTTTATTTGTTTTGTTGCCTTTAGATCTTTGTTTTAAGATCCATAGGGTTTTTATTTTACAATTAATATTTAATAACAAGATCTTGGGATTTTGCTGTTTCCTCAATGTTGGTTAAAACTTATAAAGTTTATGTCCACCTACAGATAAGAGATAAGACCTTGGTAATAAGTAAAATATAAGATTTTGAATAAAAGGATAATAGTTCCTGCAGTATTTCATATAAAAACATGGGTTTTTTGTAGGAATTTTCATGTGGATTACAGTCAAAGCCTCAAAATGGACTTATTCAGTTTACAATGTAAGTAATGTTTTTTCCTCATCGTGTTTTTGGGTTTTTTGTTTGTTTTGGTTTGGTTTTTTTTACTAATGAGCATTTTTTTTTTGTTTAAGGACTCTGATGGAAAATATTTCACATTTCCTCTTGCAAGCCACAGAAAATCATACAGTCATGTTTACTGTGAAAATAGTATGTTGGTGAGAAAATACTTCTTTCATGTCTGGAGTTTGTTTATAAAGTTCTGGGTTTTTTTAATTTATATTTGCTGCAGTTTTAAGACAGCTTAATGGACAGTTATTAAAATGCTGACATCATTTACATTCACAGCCTAATGCATTGTATAAGATGAACTACCTGTTGTAGCATGTCACACTTAGTGTTCAAGATCTGAAACTTGCAATGCCACCTGAACCACAAATGTTTTATTTTTGACTCTTACAGTTAGCTCTAGATTACTTGGTCCTTTACTTTAGTGCAGTTCTGTATTGATGGGTTTGAATGAAGATGTTATTCTTTAGTGCTGCCATGTTTTTGCCATACTTCTAATTTGGGAAAGTTATTTATAGGTTTGCTTTCCCACAATACAATTAAAGTGAGTCTGCAAGGCTACAGACGTCTTTCACTAAGCAGGGAAAGTGAATGGAAGACGGATGAGAAAACAGCACCATCTCAGTTGTCTCCTGTTGAGAGGAGACACCATAATGTGCAGCACTTATATTTTTAGTTCAAGACACAGGAATTCAGCCAAATTTTTTTTTATTTTTTTTGCAAGAATGAATTTAATCTCTTGCCAAGCTGAAGATGGATAAATATTCTTTTCAGAATTTACATATTTTAGATTGGTGGCAAGAAAATTGACATACTTTACTGTTCCATCCTGCCCATCCCTGTTGACACTCCTCTATTTAGCAAAGATGACATTCCTAGCACCATTGTGAAAAATGATTGTCTGTTCTTGGTGCTTTTCTAATGGTCCTTCTCAGTGGCACTTCAGTGTTTACACATATGTTGTGATCTTAGTTGTGCTTTAATAGGTTAACTTTTGCCTTTGTTACAATGTCTTGAAGACAGGATTAGTACAACTTGAGGAGGAGCAGGGAGGTACAAGCCAATGTCTGAGATCCTTGCATCGTGGTGCTATTGCTTCAGAACACTTAAATTCTCAAGGGAGGGAGCAGTAGAACATTAAATATCTAAAGTATTCCTCTACTACTTAAAATCATGCCTTGAGACGTTTCTTTAAGTTAGAAGAGATAAAGCACGATGTGTAAGATGGGTATTTTTTAGAGAGAAATTATGAAAGCTTATTTGCTTAACCTTGTATTTATTTATAAGTAGAAAGGGTGGCCAATTGAAGTTATTCCAAATGGTTCCTAGAAACCCCCACCACTCAGTCTTATGCTTCACCTTTCCATCCTTGCAACTGTAAGTGCAGGATTATGATATCAGACTTTTAATGGAGGAGATAGCACTGGGTGTTAACACAGAACTCTGACTTCATTGTGAAATGAAAAAAAATTAGATGAATATCTTTAATTCTAAATAACTAAGGAAATCTGAGAGAGACTTTTTATAAACATCTTCACTTCTATGCTTCAGCATTTAACATCCTTATGAGAGCTTGGTCACTGTAGTGATGGCTGCTGCAGACACACTAAATAGAAAAGGAGTGAGACAAAGATGAAAGTTTGTTCTCTTTTTAGTAAGTTAATTGCACCAAGGTTCTGCTGCCAGAAACAGTTACTGATATCTGGTGTACTGAAACATGTAGTATGTAGAAATTTTGGACATTATCAGCAGCTTTAACTCCTGTATTATTTGGAGTAAAGAATTGGTATTTTCAATATATTTATAAATGCAGTCACACAGAGGTAATGTACTATTTTCTGGTATTGACTTTACAGGACACAAGTAGTTGGATTTATGGCTGCATGAACAGTAATTCATCGATGTGGTGAGTATAAACAGTTCCTGTTCTTTATAAAAATGGATCTTGTGAGACTGTGTTAGAATTTGAAGCATGTAAATATCCTCTGTAGGAAGGAAGAGACTGGGAAGCAAAATTGTTATTGTAAAGAATTCATGCTTTCTTTTCACCAAGGAAACAAGAAAGAATAGGTTTTCTCAAAATAGGTGATCTTTTTCTTCATTAAGTTCTATTTTTGATCTTCATAGCAATGAGAAGTCATTCCTGTTGCTCTCTTGTGGACACTACGTGCTGTGCTGGATTCCAAAATTGTGAGCTTTGTAGCATCTGGATGGTTCTGGTTGCACTCAAAGAGTTGCAGTCAATGGCTCCATGTCCAGGTGGAGGACAGTGATGAGTGGTCCATATTGGGACCAGCACTTTTTAACATCTCTGTGGGCAACATGGACACTGGGTGCACCCTCAGCAAATTTGCCAATGACACCAAGCTATGTGGTGTGGTCAACATGCTGGAGGGATGGGATACCATCCAGAGGGACTTGGACAGGCTTGAGGGGTGAACCCATGCAAACATCATGGGGTTCAAAAGACCAAGTGCAAGGTCCTGCACCTGGGCCAGGGAAATCCCTACAAAAGTACAGGCTGGATGGTGAAGGGATCAAGAAAGACTTGGGGGAAAGACTTGGGGGTGTTCATGGACGAGAAGTTCAAGATGACTCTGCAATGTGTTTGCAGCCCAGAAAGCCAACCACATCCTGGGCTGCATCAAAAGCAGTGTGACTAGCAGGGAGGTGATTCTGTCCCTCTACTCTGCTCTTGTGTGACCCCACCTGGAATGCTGCATCCAGCTCTGGGGCCCCAAACACATGAAAAGTGGTGACCTGTTGGAATGAGTCCAAAGGAGGGCCACTAAGCTGTTCAGAGGGCTGGACCACCTCTCCTATGAAGACAGGCTAAGGGAGTTGGTATGTTCAGCGTGGAGAAAAGAAGACTTCAGGAAGACCTTATAGCAGCCTTCCAGTACCTAAAGGGGGCCTACAAAAGAGCTGGAGAGGAACTCAGTACATTTACATACACACCATGTTAGAACTGCTGCAAGCTCTTTAGCAACTAACAGAATTTTTCATCTATGTGGTATGTTTTAGATGTTCCCATAGGAAGCATTGGTACTTTTGATGTTTAAAAGGTGATAATAAAACTGCATGTTAATTTAATGCCAGTGCTGTTTCAGCTCATGAAGAGTTTTAATTTTGTGTCTAAAGTTGCATGGCTGATAAATATTATATGGTTTGTCTATGACAGAGTTGGAGCTTTGTTTAACTTGTTTTTACAAAAACAAGATTTACACTATCTGAAATTATATAGTTTGATAAATTACTATGATAGCTAACTGCAGTACACCCAAACTTGTTCTCGATTTAAAATGGGAATCCAGAGAGAGAGAGAGAGAGAGAGAAGCTGGTATGTTAATCCCCTGCCATAACGTAGGGCCTGCATAATGAATATGCTCATCCTTTAATGTGCATGAATTTTTACAGCCTGGAAGCTACTGATCTGTCCTGGAGAGCTGAGTTACTTCCAACCACCAAGGTAAGTATTATACAGAATTTGTAGGAGGGAGAGGTGCTTCAGAGGGTAGTTGCAAGTCATGTTTACAGCATTGGAACATGCAGTTGTATTCCAGAGGAATACAACAGGTAGAAAACTGGCAAGGGGCAAAGCTAAGGGATATGTTCAGTAATGGCTTTTCTTTTTCTTTCCTTCTGTCCTTTCTTTTTTAAGGTTGTAATGCTAAAACTTCAGGACTATCCCTCTTTGTCCCACATTGTCATTCAGGTACCAGCTGCAGTTGGCAATAAGGTAAAAAAATACGATATGCAGAAATTGCCTGCTTAGTGTGTTCATAACTCAGGTGCTATGACAGAAGGAAAAGGAAGTATATTAAGTATGTGCTAAGCTGCTTTGAGAAACCATAGGCCTACACTCCACTGTGGTTTGAAGGTAGCTTTTGTTACCTTCTGAAGGCTCAGAAGCACTAATTTGATAAAATACCAAACACAAGGCATGAATAGCACTTGAAACATACAAAGCAACAGTTCTCAAATCAGTTCTTAAGGAGTTCTTGTTGGAGATTCTAATGGTTTGTTTTTCTTAAAATACTGTTTGCATTCCTGAATATTTATACCTTTGAACAGTCATTTCTCTTATCAAGGGTAGCAGAGAATATATATATATATATAATTGAAGACACCACATATGGATTCTGAGGAGCATAGGTCAGATACCTCTGCAAGTTCTGAGACCACAAATAATTTGGTAGACTGAAGTGTGCACAGTTTAATATCTAATAGATATTCAACTCAGAAATTAGTTGAATATCTTTGCATCAAGGGCTTCAGGATCCCAACAAGGGGAACATTTTTAGTGAATCCAAGCAGACTTTGTGTATTACCCAGCTGGGTCTGGCAGGACTTTCCAGTTGGTCCTAAAAATGGCAGAACACTGCACTTGAAGAATTTCTAGTCTAAATAGTTCTGACATTCCTTTCTGTGACACAAATACAGTCTCTGCGTCTGTGGTATATAATCCATGATCCAAGAAATTATTCACAGCTGAAGTGATTATAATATTCATCTCTGAGTGCATCTTCAGATAGTTGTGACAGGGACATCTTGCAGTTGAATTAGTAATCACAATGTTGGGTGTAAGCAAAGATAGAACAGAGATCACTTGTGAAATGTAATTGGCAAGTACAAAGGTATTATAGTCTTGTGCTCGGTTTAGATCTGTTTTCAATATCCTGAATTGCAGTATACTTTGGGCTGTGAATTCTTCAAAGAGGATTCCAGAACAGTACAGCTTCCTGTTACACACCTTTTGTCATTTGGTAAGTATAGGATATTACTTTTGGAAGAAATGGAAAACTAATATTACTAATCTTTGGATAATAAATTTACCTAAAAATTTCAGGTTGGAGGTTTCTGGGGGTTTGTTTTTCACTAAAGTTAATACTGCTTTTGTTAGTAACAGATGAAGAAATGAGAAATATGGGGGTTTTGATATAAAAGCACTTAGGTCTCCTGGAAAAAAAACAACTGAAGAGGTAATGAGTTCTCAGATAATTTTATCGAATAAGTGAAAATACTACATCCTTTACAGGGCTCTCTTCAAGCAAAATTCTATTAAATTCGACTGGCTTACTTTACAATGTACAACTCCAGCACTTCAACCAAGTAAGAATGCTACTTAATTTTTAAAGTTAATGTAACCACTGTTGGGAGAATGTGAGTAACGTATTTTTTTTTAATGTTCTAGATATATCAAGCTTTCAAAATTTATATAGAGAGCCACTGCCAGTCACTCAAAGGTAAATATAAGTCTTCTGAAGTATAGATTTATAAAACAAAATTCTTGGAAAGTTTCAAGACTGAAGCTGGTAGAAACTGAAGTCCTCTCATGCAGTGGGGTTTAGTCAGTACTGTTATAATCTGCTCAAATGTCTCTGCTAATACCTGTCACTTCACACTTTTTAATAAGAAGGGTAGCTCAAAAAAAATTGAAAAATTAATCCTCTGATGTTTGTTTTTCTTACTTCTCAGCAAAGGGAAGTTGAACTTTCAGCAGGATTCTGCATTATGTTGAAAGTGTTCCTCAAGGAAAGCGCATTTGGCAACAATTTTTATTTGCTAATTATGGAACTCAAATTTGAATGCTGAGCTACATAAGCTTGAACAGGATGGGTTTCTAAAGGACTCTGTTAAAAAAAAAAAGTGATGGATTTCATTAGATTAGGGTTTCAGTTTTGTATTGAAAAGCAGAAGTTTTCTTATAACTGTCAGTCCTTTCAACATTGATGTCTCTCACTGTCTTGTCCTGTAACAGCCTGAGTTAAAAAATGTCATTTTTGTTTCCTGCTAACTGCACTGATCTGCATTGCAATATCAATTGCAATGTAACTGCAAGCCCAGTGATTTGGTATGCCACCTTTGTTTTACTGGCATTGTAGTTTTTTAGAGACAGTTGCCACATCTTGTGTGTAACTAATTTTATATTTTTTAATTCTCTTTCATTTCAGAAAGAAAACCTAGTGTTTACAGACTTCATATACCCTGGTCACATGAAGACTCAATAATTGTAGCAAAGTAAGAAATTTAGCAATTATAACTTACTTCTTGATATGGGTTTTTTTGAGAATATTTGCATCCTGTTGTAGTATTTCTCATATGAGGCAGTTTCTCCAGCTTTAAGCATTTGGCTTCTGCATCTTTACCTTTCTGACCTTGTTGGCAAAGTTGTTTTGACTTTTCCTCAGAATAAGAATACCTAGTAATTATTTGCATAATGGTTCTCACTAATTTTCTCGAAAAAGTTGAACCACCTGACTGTGTTGGAAAACTGTCTTCCTTCTTTATTTTAGAAATCTTAAGGATACCTTCCGATTTCTGCCCCTCCCTGTATTTTCTAACAGCATAACATTTACAGGAAATCCTATTCTTGTCACTCAGCATATTTACCTGTTCTGTGAGACAGTGTGTTCCCTGAACTTGTGTGCTTTCATTAGTGCTGTGCCCTTGATAGTTCAGAGGAGAGTGGATTGGGAATTGAGAATGTCATGGAGTTCTTTGTGATAAGATAAACAAGTTCCTTACACCATTTTGCTTGTAGCTTGTGGTGACATTTGGTGTACTAGATCTGCTTTGCACTTGTTAAAAACTAAGGCATGTTTGGCTTTTTTTTGGTTATAAGGGCAACAATTACCATTTAAATTGCTGTTTCAGAGTCCCCTCTCTTACTGAGATTTCCGCAAAGCTGCATATTGCTCAACCTCAAAATGACAGCAGGGCTCCAGAGTTAAACATCTACTCTTCCTCAGACTGTCAGTATGAAGTGAGTAATACAGTGTTATTCTGTAACTAGTTTGCATTGCTGTATAATTTATGCCTAATGTAGTTTTTTAAAACATGTAGCTAAGTAATCAAAATAAATAATAAGCAATTCTAAGGATGGGCTGTTTGACCTTTTTGTAAATGTACATGTGTAACAAGTATTTTGCAACAGCGGAGTAGTATTGAAAGCAAAACTTTGAAGCATATGTTTTCAAAAAGTCAGTAGTAAGGTGGTGTACATTTTAGTTGTGGGATTGTTGTATTCTAATACTTAAGTTGGCTTCTTAAAAATTGAAGTATTTTGTACTTACACTTACCATTGTATAAAATATTTGGTTTTTATCAAGGTAATTCTGAAGACGTCACTTCTACAGGTTCTTGGGCAGGTAAGAAAGCCTAAATTGGTTTTTATATCAGTAGTATCTATAGAAATTTTTACTTCTTCCCTTCTCTACTGTGGTACTTGAGATTCCTTCATGATGCCAAGAGGAACACTAATTTCTCAACCTTGCCACTTGGCAGGACACCCCATCTGGAAAAATGTCAGGCCTCAGTTTTCTGAGGATTAGAAAAGCACTCCAGCTCTAAAGAGCTTCTGTAAATGTGGAGCATTTGTGGTTAGCTCAATATCTGTAAAGGGATGACACTGTAGGTCACTTTAACTTTCTTGTCTGATGAGTCAGTAGTGTTAAAACTTTAAAATACATTTGGCATCAATTAAAAGTTAGGGGAAAAAGTCTAAGTAGATCCATATGCTCCTTTTCAATGAATTTTCTTCGGTTATCAATGAAGAATACATTTCAGCATGGGTATCAGTAAAAATAGACTAGCCATCTGCAGTTTCCTGGGTCTAAAAAGTAATTAATTTGCAAGCACCTAAGTGTGGTGCTGGAATATTACTGCCAAAGTTCTCTCTTTGAATATATGCATTTATATGAAGGGCTTTTAATGCTGTTGTTATTTTAGAAGAATTTATGTGCTATTTGTATATTAATCATGACTTGGGAGACTGGAAGCCAATTAATACAGACATATAACTGCTTCTAAAAATTCTTTGCTTAAAAACATATCTAACTATATGCAGATTTTGCTTGGAATGTAGCCTTTTAATTTTTTGAAACTTAAAATGTATGATATTATATTTTTTTAATATTTGTCTTAACTGGAAAAAATTGTTTATAATTTGGTCATTTATCAAAGCATGTTTGATTTAGCCATTTTTAAGAGATTCTAGTATTTTCCATATGTAATATTAATTGCTAATGGAGTTTATAAAATACTTATGTATAAAAAGGAGAAGCTGTTTGAATCTTTTAAGAAATATTTTCTATTTGCATTATCATCTTGAGTTCATGATAATATTTGTGTGTGTGTTTTAATATATTTTTATAGGTAGTTATCCTTATATTCTTGTCTTTCAGATAGTAAGGTTCCATGCTGGTGCTTTTCCTGTTTATATTGTTTCTAATATTCTTCTTACTTATGGAGGACAATTGAGCACATTGAGATCAACAGGTAGCTGTCTAGAATTTTTTTTTTCCTGTCACAAGTGTTTTTAGAGCAATTACTTAATCAATTTACTGATGAAAGACCAGCTAGTTTTGAATTTTTTAAGCTACATGTCATTCAACTTATGCAAATACTTTGATCTGTGCTCTTCAGTTTTGGGTTTTGTTTGCTGGTGGTTCTCCAAGGTTGTGTTGTAGCAGAATATTTCCTTATTTTATTCTGCAATCCCTTCTTGGTGAATTATTTGTGTCGCACAGTAATTTTGCATTAACATAAGTCTACTTAAAAATACATACAAAAGTTTAAAATACATTGTTAGTGTGCAGAAACTACTTTATTTCTTGCACAAAGATTAGATTTGCAGAATAACTTTGAGCCATGTCTTCAGACAAAATGCATTTTTATTAAAATTCAGGTGGTGTTTATAACAAACTCCATAGTGTCTCTAGAAACTCTTGTGAATTGTTACCTAATGTGAGTGATCCAGTGAATAAGGGCCTTGGTGATGAAGTATGTAAACTTGCAGTACTGTTACAAGACATGGTTATCTTTTCAAGTAAACTTTCAAACTGTTGTCTGAATTTATCTTTGTTGTTAATGGTGTTTGTTAAAGTTCACAACACAACAGTAACCATAGATGCTCTCTGTTCTTGATTCTAGGCCAGTGTTCAGAGTTTTCCCTGGAACTAGTTAGGACAGCTAAGCCCTACAAAGTAGAACCTCTTATAAGCATTGTTGTGTTTCTGCAGGGGTGAGTTTGAATTATTTATTTGTTTGTTTATGTATTTATTTAGAGTAGTTTCCAAACCAGAAGTTTCAGTAAAACTATTGCTGGGGAGGAATATTATTTTATCTCTAGTTTTTGTGAACACCTGACTGTGATTTTGTTTGAAAGGCTGTAGTAGGAGGAATAGTTGATAGATATCTTACTGTAACACATTTGGAAGTGATAAATAATACTGCTTTCATGTTTTTGGCAGGTTTAACTGGTTTAGAGAGATATGGGAATCACTGTCACTCCCAGAGGTGGATGCTGCTGTACTGAGTAGTCAGGATGCATGGTTCCCGCTTGTGTCCCTGATTCTATTTCTTTTTGGGACAGGCATTGCCTACTGGAGTGGAGTATTTTTCTCTACCTCTCTGAGACTCTTCTCTTCATTATGGTTAACTCTGATCAGGTAAAACAGCATGATATCATATAATTATGCTCTTTTAGATGCCTTTCACCATGACAGTTCTTTTTTCTCTTTCCTTCTGTGTGAATGTCTGGGCAGATTGAATTCTGCATGATTTTAGACATCTGGGTTTGTAACTAAAGCAATATGATGATTGCCTCCTGGTCCTTATTCCACATCTCCAAAAGAGAACATAAATGGCTTTCTTGTTATATTCACCAGCTGTTAAAAAGATTTTCAGTTTGGTTTTGAGGAAAACTTGTTGGAGAAAAGAAAGCAAATGAACTATTCCCTTTCCAGCAACTCAAGGAAAAAAAAGCATTTATTTAGAAAAAGGACTATAGTGTTAGAATCCATTCCTCTTTAGTGATATTGGATCAACTGCATTAAATAATACAAGCAGGTTTCTAAAACAAAAACTTCTTGAACATTCATTTTAGTCTACAAGACTGTTTCATTATATTGGTATGTCTAAGAACACTGGAATGCTTTTGGCAGTACAGATGAGTATTCAAATATGAAAGTGGTTTTAAAAATGCAAGGAAAATAAAGAGATTTTGAAAGAGTAAGTTAGTAAATTGGATAACATGCTTCTCTGAGGTTATAGTTTTAGTGGCTTGAGTGTTCTGACACAGATAACAGTCCTCATTTCGATTTGAGCCAATTCTGTCTCCAGAAGGCAGGTTGGGATGCTCTTTAAGTAAATACCCACTAAATGATCTCTTTCTTCTTTTAGTCACTTCTGGTCTTGCTTGACCAAATAATTGATGAGGTTTTGGCTATTTTTTCTCTGCCATTTTGTTTATGAATTACACTAGATGTTTCAGTATTAGTTTTAAGTGACAAATTAATGAATTTCTGAGTTTGAAGTTATACCTACTAAATTTTTAAGGGTTTTATCTCAGTCCATACTCCTTTCATTAAAGCTTTTGATTTCTTGACCCTGAGAATGCCTTAGGCAGAGGCAGGAAAATAAGATATTGTGTGCCTACTTGTAAGTCAGCTGGTTCATTTTTAAATTCTAGTGCCTTACACAGTTCTAGTACCTTACGTGTGTTTTGATCTGCTCTTGAATTCCTTGATGAAAAACCCTTGATGAAAAAATTCCTTGATGAAAAAATTATTTTCTATAAATCTCTCTGAAGGTAGCATTCACTTGAGTTTTGCTTAGTGTTCTGAAATGATTTGATATGGCCAGCAGCAAAGAATTTGTCACTAGCTGTCTGTGGAATTCTTTGTTTCTTGTCAGCTGGTCTTCCTTTTGTGTTTATTTTTAATATTTTCTGCAGAGGCTTTTACAGTTGAATTTTCCAAATACTGCTTTTTCTGCTTTCAATGTCTACTTTAATCCTGCAATATCCAAAAAATACAGGTTTTTGCATAGTTCCAGTGCATTTCCTCCTCAGCACGTTCCCCTCATTGTCACACCTTCTCAGCTCATCTTTGCCATTTCAGATTGTCTCTTACTCATATCAGCTGGAATCCAGAAACTTAAAATAAGCTTTTCTGTGTGTCTCAGACTGTGAGCAAGCAGAAATTCCTGTCTGGGAAGAATGTTTTTCACAGGATTAGTCTCCTGGAGACTGGCTGTGGAATACTGCTGTACTACCACTGAACATTGCATTGAATTTGTAGTAGGAGCCACTTCCATGAAGCAGCTCTGCACTAATAAGATACTTGTTCTTTTGAGCTGAACAGAAGAACTTAGTGGCTGATGCAGATACACAGTTGGCATTGTAGATGTAGTTTTATGGGTCCTTTATATTCCCCAATGAAGTAAAATAATACATTAATTGCAGACATACATTCTAGAAGGTATAATATATAGTTTTGTTAGTTCATTTGATGAGAAGGCTTTTCTTGCAAAGTAGTTTATGTAGTAGTTGTTACATATGTTTAAATTTGTCTAACTTTTTTTTTTCCAGTGTTAAATCAACATTCATGAACAATTTTTTCTTTTCAGTCATTCAAAAACCGGAATTATTCTTTCATCTTTTTAGGTCTGATGTTGTTACAAAAATATAATAATAGTTTTGTTTCTTCTTTTTTAGACCTACTGTACTGCAAAAAGATAAGCTGATTACACCCAGAAGGCTCTGTGGGGTGTTATCTCTTGCTTTGGTTAGCTGGACAACTTGCGGTGCATTTGCTGTATTCCTTGTTTATCTTCAATACTTGTTTAAGGTACTGAAAGGCTAAACATTCTGAATTTGTAATTGAATTGAAAATTTTGTATGCTTTGAATTAACCCCATGTTAAAAGCAAAAATCCAAATTACCCTTTTTCGTACATAAACGTTCTTATTCTCATATTTGAAGTAGGTTTTTTTTTTAAATTTAGCAGAGTGTAAACAATGACTAATAACGCCTTCGAAGAGAAACTTTAACAAAGGGAGGACCTGAAATGTTCTGTCGAATACTTTATACTTTTCATGAATCTTTATGGAGTAAAAAGAAGGAGAGTGGATACATTGAAGAATTAGGATAGTCTTCTTGTATGTCTAATCTGGTCCCTTGGGTAGTGCCACAAAGACTCATATTTAGTCCCTGCCATTCAGTGTCCATGATCTTCCTTGCATCAGAGCCTCTAACTCCTCTGATTCACCCTATGGTTATGTAGCTGTTAAATCAGCTGCTATACTTGGCTCCCAGGGAAGCAGGGGAGCATGGATCTGGGAGTAGGGGCACAAAGCAGAGCAGCTTTGGTGGTCTGGAGCAGGCAAGTGGCAGCTGAAAGCACAGCCTGAGGAACAGCCCTAACTCAGATTGAACTCCCTGTGATATAAGGTTCTGTGAAGAATGTTCCCCTGCTGACATAACTCTCCCTTCTGTAGTACATTTCTGACATGGAACTTCTCCTAAATGGCCTGTTTAGGTTTCTGCAGAAAGTAAAGTAGAAATAAAGTAGAAATAACTTAGGAGGTAAGGAATATGCAGGTTTCCCACTCTGTCAAGCACAGTAGAAAGGGAGAAAGCAGAACATCCTGTTTTCTCTCTGTGCTTGGAACTCCCTCCTTAATAGAGCACTTTGGATGCTGCTGATAAAGACAGGGAATTCTTGCACTGCAGCTCTGTTGGGGCCCTAAAATCATCTAGCTATAAAAAGGAAGAAAAAATAATGTCCTAATTTTTTTTTTCTCTACTATAGCTTTTTTGTGAAGAAACATTACTGAAAACTGAACTCTTTGTCTTGCAGGTTATAAAACTGCATGTGAATGTAAAAGCAGAACAAAACAAGCTCAACAGGGTAAGTCTGTTTCCTTCTTCTGTTCCAAACTAACACCAAAAATTGTTTGGCAAACTTGTGCATTATGAATTGGTAGTAATAGGTTGTGCTGTGATGACTGGATGAAAAGTAGTTAAAAAAGTCAGAAAAAGTTGTGGAAAGTTTTCTTTGGGTTGCTTTGGTAGATTTTTTGTGTGTTTCATTTTCAATCCTCTCCTTTTATTTTCATATAATTTTGTTTTGTTTCATTTGTGGGGGTTTTTTTCAGTCATTGGAAGTTAGGATCTGCCCACTCATTAGTTCATCTTTGCTATTTATTCCCACAGCTAATATTTTACTCCCAGTTGCATTACCTCCTATATCTTTTCTATGAATGATCATCTGTGATTTTTCACCCACATGTTTTATTACTCCTTTTATTCTGTTCTTCCCCCTTCCAGGAACTCCATTTCTTATCACTGCATTGGTGTCAGGGCATCTCCACTCTCCATTCTTTTCTTCCAGAGACATCTAAACTATTAGTGTATGAGAAATTTCTGGTTAAATTTAGATGCTTTAAAATTGAACTATCAAATTTCACTTTTGATGGCTTTTTGAGGCTTAAATAGCAAATTTTCTTCCTAAATCAGAGCTGGTGTGATACTGTTAGGATTTTTTTACCCTGTCCTCTTTCCCCAGCATGGGTTCTTACAAGCCTGTGCGCATTTTTGTGACTTTCTGTCTTTTATTTTCAGGATTCAGACCACTCAAGAGAAACTTCACAGAACTCCAGTATACACACAGTCAAACCCCAGAGTTCAATGGACAGAGTTCCAGAAGCAAGCCAACCTCTTGCCAACAGTACAACAGTTGCTGAAGCTGTTGACAATCTTAAGATGCACGTTACAATCCTCAATTTATTCACATGGATTGTGCTGCTCAACTTGCCATCTTTAATTTATTGGCTAAAAAATCTCAGGTAAATTCTTAAATTGCCAGTAAGGTGGAAGAAAGGAATATGAACCTTTGAAGGTTATAAAAATTGTAAATGTTTTTCTTTACATTATTAGCTACCTTATAGTTTCAAGTATTTTTGTTAGTTGTTATTGTCTTCTATCTGCAATCTGGTTTGCGCTGTGTGTAAGTAGGTGTTAAGGGAATCAGTGATATGTTGAAGAAAGTAAAGATTCAGAAACTATTTAAAATCAGGCTTTGATGCTATATAGTTTTCATGTATATTTGTTATTAGCACATGCTTGTTTCCAATGTAGATATTATTTGGTAGCCTAATTTAGAAGTAACAACCTTTTTAAACCATTTCTTTGCAGGTACAATGTTAGGCTTGATCCTGATCCATGTAGATCTACAGCTATTATCATCGTATGCATTTTAGAAATTCTAATGAATTCAAGTACTTCTGAAGTGAAGTCAAGGTACTGCAGCCTAATCTCTAGTTTTGTTTTTCTGCTTCTTTGTTACTTACCATCTATGTGGTAAAACTTAACTTATGCTATACAGACCTGTAATTGTTCAGCCCTTGTAGAGATTCAGGAATTCCTGGTAATTCCAAAAGGCCACGTAAAATGTGTGTGAATTACCTCTAGTTCAGCTAAGTGGAGAAAATCCTCTGTATTTGCCACATAGAAATAAATTAATCATATGCTGTCTAAGCAGCTGTTTGCATAACTACCTCTCACTGTGACTTTTTAATTCATGATTCATTGAATCCTTTCAAATGTTACAGAATCCTAATACATGTAGCAATTATTGTCAGAAAGTTACAAAGAAAAGTGAATTCTAAAGCATTATAGTAATGTTCTTGTAACTCCCCTTATGGGAACACTAGAAATGTAATGTGTTTTCTACTGGATTAAGAGGTTTTGAGCACTTGCTTTTGCTGACAGGTAGAGCATTTCTTGTCCAGATATGAAATTAGTCAATGCCTCAGGTATGACAATGAATAATAACACGTCATTTATGCTCTTGACCAGTACCTGTTATCTCAAGTGATCTAAACTATTAAATCTTCCTGTGTTACAGAGAACTTATTTATAAATGAATATAGGAATATTTTAATGACGTTTTACTACCCTTTTTGAGTAATTGCTCTTGCTTATAGGTCAGTTGTTATTGCCCACTAGACCTAGTTGTTCAGTTTTAAAAATTAAAAAAGCCTTGAAATATAAGTTGTTTTGCAAAGGAAAGTGAAATACGGTATTTGTGTACCTCCTATATGGATGGGCTACAAAAGTGGTAATTTTTGTCTTTGTACTCTTACAGTAAACTCTTGAAGATTGCAGCCAAAGTTCCGCTCCCTTTGTCTGTTGCGATGCTGGCCTTTGGACGAATGCGTTTATACAGAGTGCCACACTTTGTAACCTTTTCTCTTCTCCTACATGTGCTGTGCTGTGTTGTGTAGTGTTCATTCTACATAAGAAGGACAGTGCACTCAAGAAACTTAACACTGGAGATGGGGCAAATTTCAGCAAAGAAATGCCTAAATTAATATCATCAGTTGTTTACGTTATGTGGGAAAGAGAACAGAACTGTGAATCCTTTATGAGAAGTTCATGGTTCTGTTCATGTTGCTTAGAAAGTTTTTCACAGTGTTTATTTCCTGACACTTAAAATCAAGTGATTTAACTGTGTGTAAGCACATAAATCATATCAGTACAACATCTCAATACTCTGCCTTGTAGACACTTTGATATTTCACTGTACTGCTTTGTTGAAACAGACTTTTTTTACTCACTGTGCCATACAGTGTGTATGCTCTGAACTTGCATCTCTTGCAGGTCTAAAGTATGCTGGTTAAAACTCAAGACATTTCAAGCACACTGTGACTATCACAAAAACTACACAGCCAAGTATACTTTTAGTTATTTTATGTACATTTAAAAGCTGCCACAGTTATGTCTAGACAAACTAGAATGTACTGCTTATATAGAACTGTTATTTCAATCAAATCATTTGTTCAATCAGTGTGAGTTGAACATTTGTGAGATTATTAAAAGTCTTACACTTTTTACTTTTTGTGAGAGTGAGAAAACAACAGTATTCTATGTAGCTTTCTATTCAGGAAGGATACCAGCAGATTCATAAACAATTTGCTGTGATGTTGTTTTAAAACATTGAGTTTTCTCTGGAATTTTGAAATTAATCCTTGGGCTTTGTCCATATGTAGAAGCTAGCAAACCTTGAGGCATGGTGTCAGTTAAGTGCTGTACTGCACTGTTTCCAAGTAGACAAGGAAGGCTTTTTTCCTACTGTAAATGGAGAATCAGCCATCTCCTAATAAATGCCCATACATGAAATGAATATGGAATAGTTACAATACTGTAAACTCCTGCCCTGCCGTACAGTGCTGACTTCTGCATGTGGACAAACTCTTAGTAATAGTGGGAAATACTGACCATAATTATTAGCTCTGTATAAACTATTATCTTAGTGCCTAGATGCTACAGTGACTGCCATTTATAATAAAGCCTAAAATAGCTCTGTGTAAGGAATTCTGTCCCCTGGGCATGTGTTTTGCCAACAGAAGAAATCTCAGTAGCCGTTAGGTTTAAATGCTGTATTGATTCTGTAGAGGTGAGCCTACTCCCTTGCTTCTGTGTTAGCTGTCTCTGCTGTGTCTGAGATACCTGTTATCTTCATATGGAAATACCAGACCAGCTCAATCATCTTATAGGAATAAAGAGTGGAAGTCTGCTGCTCACAGTCAATCAAGTTATATTCTTGATATAGTAGTACAGCCAGCCTGACCCGTTAATTTAATTGTATCTCATTAATCTTGCCTAAAGTGCCTCGGTTAGTTCTAACATGTTTTTAGGGTCCATTCATCTGAGCTGGCTGGAATGACTCAGCTCACCCAGGGACTTTCCAGAATGAAGGAAGGACAAATGTGAAGTAAGGATGTGTTTTGTTCGCTTACATCCAAGTCAGCAGTTCAGGTTATTAGTAAGTTATTAAAACTGCTGTAGCTGAGTAAGGCTATTGTAGTCAGCCAAACCACTGTCACTGTTATCAGTAATCTGTGTGCTGGTATTCTAGTCTTGACCTTTTTAAAAAAAGGTTAGATTAGACATAGTGTTGTAATCAGAGAAGTTATTTGAATTGATAATATCTTGATATTTTCTAATCAAATGTATGCTACTGTATATGTATATAAGAATTTGTGTGACTAAATATGCTTGTAGCTAAATCCAACTCTTGGTTTAACTAAAAATTGCTGTTCAATCATAGAAGAATAGAGTAGTTTTTCTACTTGCAAATGGCTGTGAATGAAAGATGGTGGCAGAACTGCATTAGGACTGTCTGTGAAATGTGCAGGACCTGATTTCTGCAGAAGATAATTTTCCTTAACCTTCAGGGTCCTTTTGACTTACTGCTGTATTTTACTTCTGATTTTGTACTGCCATCTTAATGGGCTCTTTATCCATTTGCTGGAACTGTTGGTGGAAAGTAATAATCAGAATAAGGAAAGCAAAGTCTCTGCACGTACTAGCTTTGATAGCTTCCAAAATACATCACAGTGTGAAACCTACTGAATTAAAGCAGCATAGAATAACACCAGTTTTTTTTAAATTTAATTAGTTTTTTTAAAGCTGAGAATTCTATTGATAATTATTAGCACTCTTCATAAAGTGAGTTCCAAAATCTTGTATATATTCCTGCTTGATTTTCAGGTTGAAGGTAGGAATAGATATAATCCTGGGTCTGAGATCCCAGAGGACAAGAGTTTATCACATCTCCCTTAATGCTACCTTTTCTCAGAGACAGTTTACCTTTGGTGGGGAAAGGAGGGGTGGTCTTACTCCTACTTTGAATTTATATGCATTGTGCGCCATTTGATAGATTAAAATTATTGTCAGAGATGTGCATCTGGATTTTGCAGTGATCACGGACTGTACACCTTCAGCTGTTTGGCAGATTAGGAGTCTAATCCCAATTAGATCTTCTATATAATCAATGGATGGTAATAGGATTAGAACAAGTCCAGAGAAAAACCCATCCCATTCTAAGAGGATGAATTATCCCACTTGCCATTCTGGAAGGGACTAGATTTTATAGCAGTCTAAAATGATATTTCAGGCAAAATGCAATGATTGTTTGTTACTTTTGGGCAAGAAGCTTCTGTTAGGCGAATTTGCCACTGATCACAATTACCATTTTAGCAGAAATGTAGGCTAACCCAATATAAATACTTTTAATTGCATATATGAGGAAGTGTAAGTATTACTGAAATATCCTTTATTATGAGTTGGGTGCATTTATAAACAGCTTTTGGCAAATACATTATAATATCTCTTACTACCTTTAGCTAAATTAAAATTCCTGTTTATTCTTCAAATTTTAGATTATGTAGACTGTGTGGGGGAAGATCAGGACACAAATTGACTTGTAAAGGTTTATACCTCAGGATGCATTCGAAATAAGAACTATTTATGCGGCTTTATTGTAACATTTTGTATAAGCTATCAGAAGCAGAATGAAAAAACAGGGTAAGAACTTAAAGTACTTTGGTACAGCATATATGTACAGCAGAATCTTTCTTTGGCAGGGGTAGATTTGATGGGAAGCTTTTAGTGATATCTTCACACCCTGAAATTACTCATGAAGTCTGTAATCTACTCTGGTTGATGTCATCCAACGTGGTTCCTCATAGTCTTCCCATGCTGCAGTCACAGTCCCTGCACGTGTAGCAAACAGTTCACAGGGGGTCCCTGTGAGTCTGGTAAGGGAGGGCTCACCTCTTAAGTGGAGTTACCAAATGCACCTTGAAACTGAATGAAGGAATGTTGTCCAAAGGTGGTATTTTTAGTTTTGATTTAAAGGTTGGGTGCAGTGTGTCACATTTTGGCATCCTATTAAAAGGGGGTTGGGTTATTTAAGTTTTGGTGGGAGGGTTTTTTTGGGGGAACGTGTTTTATTTCCAAAGAACTTGCAATAAATGGAATTTAAGTTAATATTATTTCCAGTATTTAGAGTTCTGCCCTGATTTTGGTTTTGAGTGAGCTAATTCATGTAGCAATTCACTCCTGAATATTAGTTTGCTAAGTTTTAAAACAGATGAATAACAGCAAAACCCTAAATAGTGCAGGAGTAATATATTGCAGGAGTCATAGAGACTGCCTGTATGTCTAAGGGAATTTTTCATTAACCTAATTGGACTATCTTTAAAGTCAGTAATTAATAAAAAAAAAAATCATTGACACTTGAAAAACCCAGAAGCGTTGCATATTTTGGTATTCAATACGACAGCTAATTTTCCATGTGTTAGCAAGTAACAAGGTGATGACCTTGTTACTTGACTTTTTTCTGAAATCTGACGCATCTGTTTCTAAGCTTTGACAGGACAGTGTAAAGCCAATTATGTGCCTGTCAATAAATGTTAACATTTGAGAAACTTTCATTTGAATCAAGTTTATTTCAATACAGTGACGAGTGTGTTTAGACTTTATTTGTACTGAGAAAAAACCAGCCATTTGCTGACCTTCAATACTCTGAGTTATGAAAATGATTTTGGAAGCTGTTATAGTGTCTGTACAGAATTGTACTGCTGTTTTAAGTCACTCAGCTACTAGAAAATTGTTGTTGTAAAACAGACTAAAATCTTAATGCTTATTTTTCATTTAATGGTGAATGTTTCTCACTTAATTTACAGCTGTGACATTTTGCATCCCTTTTTTTCTGGGAGATAATCAAGCTAGCTTTTATAAGCACTTAGCTCAGTACTGTGAAATATAAAATTTTCCTCACTGTTCTTTAGGGGAGACATACTTATGTCACCAAAGCTCTTTGCTGCTGTTGTATAGCCTCCAGGAAATGTGTATGAACAACAATTCAAAACTAATTCCTTTTTTATGTTAAAGTAAAACAGTTTTTCTACCTTTTTTTTAGAACCAGAACTTAAGGCTAGAATATTAGAATCTGTAAAATCTTAAAAAATTTATTTGAAAAACTTTTGTGAAGATTATACTTTCTGATGTATATTCTTGTTTATGGAAGAAGGTGTTCAATGCTTTTAATCAGCTCATCTGTCCTCAAACTTAAATAAAAACTATACGTTTTGTCTTATTAATAAACATTAATGCTTTTAAAAATTAATTTTAAGCATTTAAGGAGAAAATTCCATGGCTCTTACTTAAGGAAATCTGCCCAGAACCTCCATTTTTCAGGTCTAGGGATGTAACTGCTTCTGATATGTGCTTGTTGCCTTGTAGCATGAAAACCTGAGGTGGGATGTTTTGACTTTAATTTTGCTTAAGATTTAGGGTTTCATTGTGCATTCATGAAAGTAGAGAGATTTTGCTACTCATGCTGTCATAAACCAGCCTTGTAAGCATGGCCTGTCTACAGTTATTGGCAGGTTGTGGTCTAGATTCTGTAGGAATTTGTGTGGTATCAGAGCTAATTTTGCATCTATAAAGACCAGGAATGGTGCATAGAAACTTGTTCTTTTGTGGCACATCATTCCAGTTCCTCCTTCCATATGCAGTTTGCATATGTCCTTTGTTTGGTTTGCAGTGTCCTTCCCCTGGAGTACCAACCACAGTGTTCACAGAACATCAGGTCTGGTGCAGACACACAGCAGCTGTCCTGTAGACTGTTGTTCTAGTGAAGTTTTGCCTGTTTGTTGAAATACTGGCCAAGACTCTTTCTTTCCCTTCAACTTAAATAATTTCAGGGTATATATGTATTAAGCATTAAATAAGTGCAAGTGTGTTGATGTTTAGTTTTACAAAAGGCTGAGTGCACTATTTTGGCATCAGTTCAGGCTTCAGTATTTTCCACCTACATCACTCTGAGTGTGAAAACAGTATTTGAGACTGCAGCACCTGACAACTGAAATATTTTACAGAAGTATACAGGTAGTAGACAGGACACATATAATTAGAGTGCCAGACCGAAACTGAAATGTGAAATTCCTCACTGTGACTTTGAACTTGTAGCTTTCTAGAGATAAAAAAATAGAAAAAAAATACTGTGCCTTAAACCAGTAAATGAATACACTCTTAACTGTAGCCTGTGGACTTCTGTAGCCTTATATTTGATTTTTGAAGTTGACCAAAAATGTTTGTGTGGATCATACTGAAACTTGATTTGGGGAAAATACTTAATTATTTTGACCCCATTTTACACTTAGAGAAATGAAGATTTATGACAAGTAAAATGTATTTTTGGTTTTGGAATCACACCAACCAAAGTTAGAAAGCTTTAACTGACCTTAATTTCTCAAATCTTTTCGTTATGTAAAAAAGAAAAATAAGGAAAAGTAGTCTCGGAGATTTGTCTCAACTTTGAAGTCTGTGTGTCAAATTATTTTGAAACATTTTGTTCTTTATCTTCTTCAAAAGAAAAGAAAATCCTCTAATTGTAGTTTATGCAAAAGACTGTATTTAAACCACTGAATATCAAAAATCTATGCTGGTATGAGAAGAAAACTAGAAAGGGGTGAGATTAATTGTTTGTGTTAAGACTCCAGAAGTTTTGAATAATAAATTTCACTTTTTAGGAAAAATATTCACATGTAAGTCCCTGAAAATTCTCATGTAAATTCCCTTTTTTTGTGGAAAAAATTTACACATTGTTCATCCTAATTCATTAAAGAAAACCAGAAATAGTCAAGATCTTAAAATCTTGTTTTAATACAGTAGAAGATTCCTTACCTATTTTTTTTTTTATATGGAGAGTTAAGGAAAAGCCACTGCTGGCTTTCCTTATATGTCTCTAGAGGATTTTTTGTATGTTTTGAACAAACACCCACAAACTGTGACTTCACCATCTTCCTGTGTTGGTACCACCTAACACTGAATCTTGGAAAACGATGCCATCTCAAAGCTTATTGTTGTACTGTGGGTATTTAGGTATGCACACACAATGACTGCATGTCAGCAGATCACAGCAGTTGTTTGAAGCAATACAATTCAAAGTTATTAACCTTTTTTTATTGAGAACTTTTATTGAATCTGGGTACCACAATGCTGCTGATGCTGTGGCACAACAGATAACATGCAGGTTTTGTGTCTTCCCTGTTACTTCCTTCTGTGTGATCATTTAGAACCCTTAAAACTCATTCTGGTCACCTGAGTTTTTCTTTTGTAATGATGTTTCAGTAATCCCACTCATTGGTGATTTCTTAGCTACAGGAATGTTCTAGTATTAAGAGTTATTGAGAGGGTAGAACTACCTTTAAGGCCTTTATGTCTGATGATAACTCAAGAAAAACTCTGTAACTTGATTCCCCACCTTTTTCCAGGCACAAAAACAGAAGGATGTTGGCAAAAATATCTGGTTTGGGTAATTAGAGGGGAGATGTTTGTTTGGTTTTAAGAGGACTTAAAACTTGGAAGAACACATACATAATTTTTTGAAAAATTATCACAAGCAACCTGTCTTACATGTTTTTAACTCTTCCTCTGTTTTCAGTTCTTATATAGCTACTGTAAACCTGGTGTGGTGTTGTACATGGAACTAACTCTCAATAATTACAGATTTCTAGAGATGTTGACAGGGTCTTATCTGTAAATGTTTGAATGATGCTATAGTAAATTATTGTGCTTATGAAAATGTTTATAACCAAGTTGTTACAGATCGTGCCATGCATCATAAGCTTTGGCAAAGTCCTTGTCTTGTGAGATGCTCAGAAAAACTTGGAGAAGAGGTATTTTCAGCTAATGTTGAAATTGCAGAAAACTGAAATCTCATAGTCTTTAAAAACTGTGCTTTTAGATACTGGTACTTTTTTGTTGTAGTTGAGGGCAACTTGATTGGATACTCTGGGATATTCACATTTTGTTTGACGTTTTCCCGGTCTGCAATGTATACTTCAAATTTTTTTATTTGTCTTTTTTTTTACCTAAATATGCATGACTTAGAGTACATTGTATAGCATACCCCCTGCTAAATAAACACTTTTGTATATTTTTGTATGGTGTCCTAACGTGGTTGCATTAGTAAAATGATTATAATTCACAAAAAAGTGCCACTTACCAGTCCTAGTCTGTAGAGTGTTGTGTTACCTGTACTTGTGTTGTACAAACACGCTAATGAGTGTTGTGATGAATGTTTGCCTTTAGTCTTTGCTCAGGTAATCATGTGGAGCAGTCTGGTGCTTTTCCTTCTAACTTGTAATACTTGGAATTCTAAACAGAAAATAAAAATAGCAAACAAAATCCTTGTGGTTGGAGCAGTGCTTTAACAGATGCTTTTTTCACATCTCAAGTAGGATGCAGTAAAGGTCATACTGACTGAAGCCTGTCTCAGTATCTTAACTTGAATATCTTAGGCTTGCTGTCATGAATGGGAAATGCAATAAAATTCAAAATGTTTGGTAAATAATACAGTTTACATAGGGCATCATCTGTGTAAAACTTTTTCTCACCTAAACTAATCATTTTAAATGTTTACCTTTTTGAGGTAAATTGTATGGAGCTGAACCAGCAAAGCTATGGGCATTTTCAGCTTCAGGGCAATTTAATTCAAACATGCATGAATATTACTTACTGTGCCATAAGGGTAATATAATTAGTACAGACACTTTGAAAAGATTTGGTTTACTGAAGATGTGTGTCAAGAAAACCTAATGCTTAAATTGGGGTGCATTTAAAAGGCAGCACACTGACATCAGGCTTTGAAAGCATTTATTAAACTTAGCTACTGTTCTCAAAGGAGGATGCAATTTTGTTCAATCAGTGTAAGTATACTAATAGTATTTTAATATGAATGTGTTCTGCTTATTTTAGACTTTCTCTGAAGAAAAGAACTGAAATTTACAAAAAAAACCCAAAACCTGCATGTTAAAATGAGCCATAAGTCTAAACAGACTATTAGCTCCAATAGTTTCTCAGATCTTTTAGCTGAGAAAGCAACTATACAAGTGTGTAAGGATTTTTCTTTTCTTTTTTTAGACAGCTCACAGAAAATATATGCCAATTGAATCTCTTGCATATGTCCATATATCATCAGTCACCCACACTGTCTGAATTCCTGCAGTAATAATTTGTTTCAAATTTAGAGATGATTTTGGGATGTTTTACTAGCTGGATATGCTGTGTATCCCCCAGTTTGTTCTTTGTAAAGAAATCAAAGGAATATATTAATTGAGGGGGGAAAAAGGGGCTGTTCTGGCTTTTTTTTTTTTCCCTTCCCCTCTTCCCAAAGCTAAATAATGAAATAAAATCTAATCCTAAACTGTAAACCATGCTTTTTCCACTTTCTGTCATTTTCTCTAGAGGAGCATATTTCTACTTTTGGCTGAAATAAGTATCTACCTAGAAAATCAATAAAGGAAGTTCCCTTACATTGGGGTCTGCCTATTTACAAGTTATTCAGTTGCTACTGCTGTGTTCTTGATGAGTTCACTCTCTGGAAGTTGGCTGTTATAAAAAGTAGTTGATGAAGTTTTGATGGATTGTCTTTTTGAGGGCATGAATTTTTTTTAATCCAAATCTGCAGAATAATAAACAAGCTGGATAAATTCTCTTAAAGTTTTATATGCTGTTGCAGACATGAAAATAATACTACTAACATTTTTTTTACTGTTTTGCTAATGATGTTTGGATGTCCAAAACTTTGTCTTCTGGAAGGGTGGTGGTAGGTTTTTGTTTTACTTTCAAAATTTAAAAGAAAGATGTAAAGCTTCTAGTCAGAAATAAACATCTATAATCTGGATTAAGATAATTATCAAAAATCTTTAGTTTTAACATGTCTTTTTAGAGATATATTTTATGTGACAATAAAGCAAGTATCACCTATGTAGGGAGGAAAGAGTGTAGTGAAATTATAAACAAAAAAAATATGAGCAGCTTGGATATGAAGAATGCTATGAAATAAGGCCAAGGTAAATTATCATAGTCTTCCTTGTCTTAGTTTCTAGTCTGACAGGAGGATATTAACTGCTGATAAAATCAGAGTAGGAAACCAATGCTTCCATTAAAAAGTTATAATTTTGGATCTTGAAACAGATCTCATTTGCTTGAGAACCTTTAGTCACCATTCTAGAGATACGGCTAATTACTTAAAAATAATATTTTGATACAGGCCTGCTATCTCTGCTGGGAATTGTTTTAAACTTATTATGTTCTTACCACCAATTTCCTGCAATGCAGCTTAGAAGGAATTTGTACTGCACTGTTCGATAGCAACAGGTCTGAAGAGTATCAAGGATGAAATTCTCAAGGGTCTTTATGTCATGGATGGAAATGGAATCATTACTGTATTTTTGAACTCCTGCTAACGTCATTGACACCCACCTACAGTCCACTAGAAATATAAGTGCAGAGATCAGTTTGTTCGCAGATTACGAGCAGACTAACCAAGAAGGGGCAAGCCAGAGCCAAATTCACTGGTAAGCTTTATTTTAAAGAATGTGAAAGGGAGAATTTTTTTCTCCCCTTGGGTCAAGTTGTGAAATGCGTCCCTAGTATATTATACCAGGCTGTGTTGCACTTATTAATATGTGTAGTACAAATTAATGCAATTTTACAAACTGAGTTATGTGGATCTCGAGACATATTTTTGCTTTCTTCTTGGAACGCACAGAGTTCTGATGCTGTAGCTAATCAGCCACGGAAAATGGCTCTAAAATGTAAATTTACAAATGTAGTATTTTGTGTTAAATGTTCTACTAGTCCCTCAAAAAAGAATCCAGTGTCTAAAAATAGTTTTGGTATGGGAAACACTTCCTGAGAATAATTTGTTCTTCCTAATCCCTTAGTACTAGAAAAACAAAAAAAAAAGCTGGTAGCTTTTTTACATGGACGTAATCTGCAGTAGGCAGGTTTTCCTTGGTTTAGCATGGTTGATTTGTATGCTACTACTGACAGCTCTGTAGGACTTACGGAGCATGGATGTTTGTCCTTCTTACAGACTGTTCATCTCCAACATGTGGAAAGTGGTGCTCCTGGGTCTATACATAGTATTGGCTGTGAGAGGATTGGCAAAGGGTGCTCCTTTCCAACCAGAAGAAAAATGGAAACCTCTAGATAACCCGAGAAACAGAGACCTGGTAAGGAAATGCTTCAAGAAAGAGAGATAAAGTATTATGTGGGTTTTTTTTTATTTTCCATCAAGAGACTTTTTATCTTCTAAATTTAAAGGTAATAGGGGTCCATTAGATGAAATGTTAGCAACTGTGCACTTTGTATAGTCAATAACCATTTTTCAGTCAAGTCATTTTTCAGCCCCTTAACTGAGGAGGCATTCTCGCTGTGCAGCAGTGCATAAAGCTTCATTATAAGGAAGCTATAACTAAAACTCCTTACAGCAGTTTCAGCTTTTAAAAATGAATTTTGATTATGCAACTACTTGTTTCATGAAACAGAAGAGGAATGATTACTGTGTTTCTTTCAGATGTGTACTCTGATTGCATGTTTTTTTGTTGAATGGAAGTACAAATCTGTTTGCATCCAACATGTCATGAACAGTGGCTAAAGATCTGAAGGTGAATTATAGCTAAGAAAATATCATTATGGGAACACTGGCACAATCTTAAAAAGAATCTCTGAAGGAAAAAAAAAAAAACCAAACAGTTTCCCAGAGTTTTTCCTCACTGTTTTAAGAATCATCAGAATCATTTTAACTGTTTGTAAGGGAACAGTTCAAATCAGTTGCCCACTGTTGCTGACTCCTAGAGAAATGTTTAACAGAACTGTCCTGTTTGCTCTCAGCAAGGGTTTGGCTGTGCCTGTTTTACGATGGGATACAGTTTGAATCCCCAGTGATTCAGTGGGAGCAAAACTGAGCAGTAAACAGTTCTTCGTTTTTTGACTTCAGATAAGATGTACAAGCCATGGATGGAGTGGACATGTCTGAATTATGTTGCCTATACTGTATCAATTTATAATCAGAATAGAGAGGATTTCATTCCACAGAGGAACAAATATTACATCTAATTTGTGTCAGTAGAAATGATTAATCTCCATTGGTCATGCTCTACTTTATTTCACATATGCAATATGTTCAGTTTTTCAGAACACTCCAGGCTTATTTTTCGGGCAGGGGGCTTGATCTCAGGAAGTTCCCAGCTCCTGTCACTGGGAATGATGAAGGACCAAGGCCTCTCATGTTCTACGCAGATCCGATTGCTTCGGCATTTGCAGATTATGAAGAAAGGAAAAATTCTATTCCAAATTATTTCAAAGGCTGAAAGATGCTGTTGACCAAGGTAAAAGAGGAGGCCTTGTCCTCTGTTCTTGTTACAGGTAACCAAGAGAAAGATTTGGATTCAAGTGATTTCTGCATCTGAGTGAAGTATAAAAACAACTGCTTTTTTGGAAGGAACTAAAAATGTAATACCTTAACTCTTGGCTGAAATGCTTTTAAACTTCTTGAGGTAGAGATTTATGAGGTATTTACTACTTAGATAAAATAACACATAGTTCTTGTGCAGACCTATATAGATCATTCTTTTTTATTTTCTCATTTTTTCTCCCCTTTTCATATGGAGAAGCATTCTGAAAATGTACAGGTAATAGGGAATGCAGATTTTATTTAAGTAATTGATACCAGTAAAATTATACGTTGAGACTAATGGTTTCTTGGGATATATGTATATTAAGAAAATTAATTTAGACAAAAGATATTGTACTACCAAAGCATAGATTATCTTTTACATCTTTGTCCATTGCTGCTGTTTTCCTTATTTCTTCTACTAAAATTGAAGGTTGATAGAAGGGTTGCACCTTATCCACATCTCTCCTTAAATATGAAAAAAAAATTGAAGTGGGTTAAACTTGCATTATTAATAAATCCAGAGTCAATTTATAGGAGGTACTTCTCAGCTATTTTATTTATGAATAACCATACTCAATAACAAATAAATCCTTTTTTGTATCGCCTTTTGAAAGTGCATATTGGCAATTCTGAGGAAAGTTAATTAGTTGTTTTCTTCTGTTCTACAAATAGTTGAGGATTTCAGTAAGATTTGAATCTTAGCACTTTGGTGATTTGCTCAGCATCTTAAAGACCTTAATTTTGTGATCAATACTAAGCCTAGGATTTCCGTCTCTGTCCTGCTCTCTGCCTGCTTAACCATATTGCTCTTTGTAATCAAAAGTGAAGCTCCACTGCTCTTACTATCATGAATCAGAATGAAGACTGCACTCAGATTTTAATACTAAGTTCACTTTTTGCTGAGCTTTTATGTCGGGGGGGGGAAAAAAAGCACCACAGATTGAATATTGTGCATGAAAAATAAATGAAAAGGGACTTTAGAAAGGATGTTGTAGCTCTATTGTAAGTCACAGCAGCAGTGAGAAAGTGATTGGTGGAAGTAATTTGTCCTGCATAATTCAGGATGGTCACGGTAGTTATTTTCAGTGTTCAGAACTGTTTTCTGGAAGCTGAGGTCTGCTGTGCTCATTTGGGCTGTTTCAGCTACTGTTATCAGATCTTGGTTTGGATCAGACCTTGGTTGCATATAGATATTTCAATATTTGTGTCACTTTTTTTTTCTTTGTCTTTTGCAGGCTGTAGAACTTCGCGCAAATTGATAACCTTCACAGCAAAATTTTACTGCTTTGACTGTTTAACTGTTAATTGACAATTTAAAATGTTCTTCACTGTCACAGTTCCTACCTGTGGAATGTGATGCCATGCTGTAATTAGCATATATTCGGTCTCTTGACAAATGTGTGCTGTTTGGCTGCTACGGTCGGCTGAGCAGAACTGTGTTTGAGTGTGAATAAACGAGGAGTGCAACAGGGCGCTTTCGATTACTGCTAAGTGTCTTTGTGCAGAACTGGGAAATAAATGTTAGCTTTCCATTTATTAGAACTAGATGTCATAAGGTGTTTTGTGGCGATGTTTCAGATGCACTTTTGCTGTAAGCCCTTTCGTTTCTGGGGTGGCTGAAGTGAACACTGGCCAGTGGTTGCTTGTGCCTCACCCCCAGCCCCGCACACCCTGCCGGTTTCTGACCCTGCCCCAGTCAATAAGTCACCTGCACCATCACTGTATCTTTAGATGGAGTCACAAAACCCCTTCTAGTGTAAAATGGTCCCACATTTCTGAGGAAATAACCTGCCACCTGCACTGAGGTCGGTGACCAAGGACTCGCCCTCACCCCCCTGACCTCAGGGTCCGCCCCCTCCGGGGCAGCGAGCGCAGCAGCGGCACCGCACGGAACCCCCCGGGATCGGGAACCCCCCGGGATCGGGAACCCCTCGGGATCGGGAACCCCTCGGGATCGGGAACCCCTCGGGATCGGGAGTCCCCCGGGATCGGGAACCCCTCGGGATCGGGAACCCCTCGGGATCGGGAACCCCTCGGGATCGGGAACCCCTCGGGATCGG
>JAWWLV010000183.1:29393999-29441358 GCA_035041135.1 Platyrinchus mystaceus
GAGTCCCTCGGGATCGGGAGTCCCTCGGGATCGGGAGTCCCTCGGGATCGGGAGTCCCTCGGGATCGGGAGTCCCTCCGGCCGCCCCCGGCACTGGCGCCGCCCGGAACTCCAGTGTGAGGGCTCGGGCTGCGGCGGGCGATATAGCGGGCTGGACGCGGCGCCTCCTTGCGCAGCGTTCCCCCGGTGCGGGTGGAGACGGGACCATGTCGGGCTTCAGCCCGGAGCTGATCGAGTACCTGGAGGGGAAGATCTCCTTCGAGGAGTTCGAGCAGCGCCGGGAGGAGCGCAAGAGCCGCGAGAAGGTTGGTCTGCCCCGCCGGGCCCCGGGCCGCCCTGTCCATGGTAGGGCAGGGACCGCTGCGCTGTGTGCGTGTGGGGGGCTGGCACGAACTGCTGCCGAGCTCGTCGGGGATAGCGGCTACGGAGCTGTGAACTCCTGTGCACAAAGCACCGGGTACTGATTGCTGAGGTGCTGGGAGCGCAGCGCTGCCGGTCCTGCCGGGGTGGGTCGGGGCGCCGGCCCTGGCAGAGCTTGGGCAGCACCGTCCGGCCCCGCGGTTCATCGGAGCTTCAGGTCGAAGCACTGAGCAGAAGCAGGTTTGGATATAAAATGATCTAGTGTAGGCTGCTACAGCTCCCCCACCATCTTCTGTGTGAAGCCTAAGGCAGAGGTGCAATTTGGCTCCTCGTGGTTGTTTAGCTTCTTGGCGGCAACACATGCAGGGAGGCACAGCTTTGTGTCTAAAAGTAAGCAGACCGTGGTATAAAGAGAAGATCTGTGTGATTTATGGGACTGTTGCAGTTTAACTTCTCCATCTTCATGTTGAAATGCAGCTGAATTTCTGTATTTCAAGAGCAAATTCAGCAGAACTCACCTGTGTTATCCTAGGGTAACACTCTTAACAAGTGCTATTTTGATATATTTCATTTTGTGTTTAAAAAGGCAGGCTTTTGGAAGGATTTGTCACAGATTTCTAACTTTTTATTTTTTTTTTTAATGCTGTCAACCATGTCGTCTTACCTCACTGTAATGCCAAATAAGCAGTGGACTAGTCTCTTCAGTCAAAAGTAATGTGATCAGTCACCATCTAATTCATCTAACATTGATAAGAATATAAATATCTTGAAAGCAAGTAGTGCTGGATTTTGTTCACTTAAAAATACAGCACTTGTTCCACCTGTTTCACTAGCAGTGCATGGAAAACCATGGTCTAAATGATAATTGTAAATATTAGGGGAAATAAGAGTAGGTTATATGATAAAGCTGATAACTAATGTTGTTGGTGTGTGTAGGATGGCGGAAATGCGTCTGCTGAGGAAAATGACGAGGATGTGGAGGCTCCATCTTCATCCAAAAAAGCATCTTTGAAATCCCAAAGTCAGGATGAAGCTGATGGTACATGTTAACATAATAATTCTTATTTAAAAAAATCATTGAAAGCATTTGCTCTTCAGTAACTGACTTTTTATAAAACCTGGCTCCATTTTTTCCCTTCTGACTTCTTAACCATATGGTCTCAATTAATTACTGTCTCTAAAGTTACATATAAATTGAACTTTTTAGCTGATCTCAGTAAGTCTTTTCTGTTTTGCATTGACTTTTTTTTGTGTTCCTGTCTTTGCTAGTCTTCTGCTGAGATTTGACTTTTTCCAGAGTATTCTGTGTGAGTGTTGCCTTCTCCTGTTGTCAACCAAAGTGAAATAAAACAGCTGTAAGGAGGAGTTAATTTATTTCTCTTTCTTTGGGGTTCTTTTTTTGTCTTTTGCTCAGTTATGCTTTGGTCTGTTTGGAGTGCCAGTGATTATTTCTCTTATTTTCTGCTGGCTATTGTTAGCTACAGATTCCCTTGTTGGCTTGCTTTGTGTGATTTATTGAAATATTTTCTGAGTCTCTTTAGCAGAATAAGCTTAACTTTCTGGGGTTCTTACAGAGTGAAAGGACTTGCAGGAAATGGTAGGTGCAGCACTTCTCTCTGCAGTTTGCATCAGGGCTTGTGGATCCCGTGCCTCAGGTTGTGGATTTGAGCTTGGGATCTGGAGTGCTGCATTCTGTTTCAGACACCTCTTCAGAAGCTGTGCTCTGGTTAGGGCATAGTCTTGTGGGATTGCCAAGGCTGTGAGATAGCAGAGTGCAGTTTGGATCCCTTTGTGTTGGTTCTTAGATTCCTCTTGCTACTTTAATTGCAAATTCTCATCATTCTGTTTAAGTTTGTTTTGTTGGATTTTTTTTTCTTTTCTTACATTTAGAAAATAGACCTTAAATTGTCCCACCTAAAATGTGTGTCAGTGGTACCTGAGTTTTGAAAGTATGGCCAGACCTCATCCTAGAAGCACAGAAAACAAACAATGAAGTGTGGTTGGAGCCAGATATCTGTGGTTCCCTATTGACCCCTTCCTTTTGCCCATGTCTCTGAAATACTTCCCAGCTGCTCTGTTCTGCTCTCTATTCCACCTCTGTGTTCCCATGTTTTTTTTAATGCACATCATGTTTATCTAAGAAAAAGATATCCTGATAGGTTTGTGTGATAGTGTTACTTCTGCTCTTACTACAGAGAACACAGAAGTATTAAGAGCAGATAGAATCAAGGAAGCATTGATAATATTTATCATTATTTAAAGAGTTGGTTTTAGGACCAGACCTAAGATATTCAGAAGAATAAAAAATGTTAGATAAAAAAATGTTAGGTGAGGTCATTGTTAAGGTCACTTTTGATACACAGATCTTCAGATGTAATCTGCTGCAATCTTTAGATGATTCCTGCACCCAAGGGTACTGAAATAAAAGGGAAATTAAATTAATAATTGGGGGTTTTTTCGGATGGGGGGGTAGGGAGAAAAGTCTTGATTTTTAGGTGCTTGATATCCAAGTCAGAATAAAAATAACCGAACATATCCAAGTCAGAGGAAAAAAAAAAGAAGAAAAAACCAACCATAAACTCAGGGGTAGTCTCCCCCTCCTCTATATAGGTAATACATGACAGATTTGTTTTTCAGTCCCAACTTGATACTTTGATTATTCTTTCATCAAATCTTTGGGTGCCCAGTGCCCCATCTGAAACGTTTGAACCCTACATATTTGGATGTTTTGCATGTAGATCTGCGGTCAGTTAATAAACCTGGGTTAACTTAGTAATGAGAAATTGTAAATAGAAAATGTGAGAATTTTAAAAATTGTATGCTTTAAGCATATTTATTTGGATTATATTGCATCATTTTCTTACTTATTTTAAGAATTCCACTATTTTTCTAGGGAAATGTGAATAATCTGGATTTTGCATTAACACATGTTAAAAGGTACTTATTGTCATGGATGGAATGGTCACAAGATCTTGTTTTAAATCACTTCTAAAAATTGGTTGCTGCATTTTTGTGTAGTAGGATTGTCTGTTCATTTATAGCCTCTTCAGCTGAAAAGCTTTATTCCAGCCAGCCATCTAGGTGCTTGAAAATTAATGTGCTTCTCTTGGATGGATTGAGAAAAATGTTGAATAAACTGTTGCTTCATTCTTTGTGTTCCTCTGTGCTTTCATTTCAAATATCCAAAAAATGTTAGAGACTGGGGTATACTGAGCATTGGTAATGAATAATGCAGAGTTTTAAAGCCACAGAGGCTGTTAATAGTTTTCCTGCATTTCTGCAGCAGCATTCTTACAGAATAACTGCTTCAAGTAGGCTACTGTTTTCTCTGCACTTGTCCTGATAAGCAGCAGCTTGTACTCCTGATTATATCTTAAACCTTTCTTGCTTCTTTCTCAACCAGGAGAAACATCGGATGGTGTCAGTAAATCTGTTCACCGGGTCTTTGCATCTATGATTGGGGAAAATGAAGAGGAGGAGGAAGAGGAAGAGGAAGAAGAAGAAGAGGAACAAACTACTGAGCAGCCAACGGCTGGAGATGTTTTTGTTTTGGAGATGGTACTTAATCGAGAGACCAAGAAAATGATGAAAGCAAGTATTTAAAGTTTCATGTAACTTCCCTGTATCTCCTGACCATGCTGCATAAATGGCAGTTTTGTGTGACTTTAGCTACTTGCTAAGAAATTTGCCTAGAAGTAGTTGCACGTAGGATACCTCTGCTTATGCTGGTGTTTGTTATGCTGTCTTTGTTTTTTTAAAAAAACTACTGTAGATTACTGTTTGAAAACTTTCAAATATCATGGAACCAGTTTTTCCAGTGCCAGAATTCCTGTGTTTACGTTAGGTATCAGAGTTACTCTGTCAGCTGTGAAAATAAGCAGATCTTTTGGTCAGTCACTTAATATCACTAGTACCTAAATAACTTGTTATTAGGTTTTGTTAAGCACAAGTGTGACTGATGTCTCCTGAATTTGAAGTAACATTATTTTTCCATTTAGGAGAAGAGACCTCGCAGCAAACTTCCTCGTGCCTTGAGGGGTCTGATGGGAGAGGCCAACATCAGGTTTGCTCGAGGGGAACGTGAGGAGGCCATTCTGATGTGCATGGAAATCATCCGGCAAGGTGTGTCAGAGTGGTAAAACTGCTGAGCTTTGAGGGTGGGCTGAGATCTCCATGTCCATGAGGGAATTCAGTGTGGCTTCTCTGAAGATGGAAATAATCAGTATTAGGAAAGTCAGTGTGTAAGTAGTATGGAATTAAGAGTATGTGGTGCATTTAGCACCCCAGTTCTGCAGAGGCTTAGGCCTTTGATTAGCTTTACGCTTTGCTTTTATTGTCTTTGTAGATGCAGGGAATAAACATCAGCATGACTTAGTGTAGAATAATTCTGTAAATGGTGGTTGTTAGATTCAGTCAGACTGTTTAATAATTTGTAGACAAGAATCAAAAATTTGTCTGCAAGTGTTTCCTGAATTTAAACAGACCAGTGTGGATGTTTCATGTAATTCTGATATCTGTTGTTTGCAGAAAGGCAAGTAATTTTTTCCCAAGATGGTTTTAAAACAATAGATCTTAGTCATTCTTTGTCTTTTCACAGCTCCTCTTGCTCATGAGCCATTTTCCACTCTGGCCATGATCTATGAAGACCAGGGTGATATGGAGAAGTCACTACAGTTTGAACTGATTGCAGCTCACTTAAATCCTAGTGATACCGAGGAGTGGGTTAGACTGGCAGAAATGTCACTGGAACAGGACAATATTAAACAGGCTGTTTTTTGCTACACAAAAGGTATTGTAGCAACAGTTTTAATAGTTTTAAAATTAATCTGAGATGCTAATGGCAGTCATTTTGTTTTCTTCTGCTTTCTAATTTAATTTGCTTCAGTGTGCTAAGATTCTGGTGCCTCTGTCCAACTTTGGTAAAAGATTAGCAAAGCTGTAATACAGAATGTCCTTTTTTTACAAAAACCTTGTACATGTCTGTTGACATTCACCAGGGAAATGAATGTGAAATCCATCGTTGCCTTTTCCTAAACTAAGGTACTGTTATGTTGCTGCTTCTTCCCGTAGCTCTGAAATACGACCCCACCAATGTGCGTTACCTGTGGGAGAGATCCAGCCTGTACGAACAGCTGGGGGAGCACAAGATGGCCATGGACGGCTACAGGCGCATTCTGAACCTCCTGTCTCCCTCTGATGGGGAACGATTCATGCAGTTGGCCAGAGACATGGCAAAGTGAGTTGGATTTAGAAATGCTGTGATCTGGTTTTCCAGAGTTTCTCAAAAGCTGTTATTAATAAGCTCCGCAGCTGATTCAAGCTTGGAAGTGTTGCATTCTCTTAGAGTAAGAGAATAAAATGCAAATACTGATTACCAGATAAATGCCAATAGTGTACAATTATATACAAATGCAGTACATTTGAATCTATATAAAAACACTAGAGAGCTGGAAACTTATTGCCAGCAACTTTGAATGAAGCAAACTATTCAGTCTGAAATACAAACCATCTGCAACATAGTATAGTTTATATGTTGTTTGTGATTTGTTTCTGGAGCAAGTAGAAATATGTCCCCTCCTTTTTCTAATAATGAGAGCTGAGCAAGTTGTAGAAGCATGCCTGAGACAGAGAAAGCTTGTGGTTAAAGTGTGTAGCTCTCTTACAGTAGTTTTTACTAAGTTATAGTCTGCTTTGTATCTCAGCATCCTCATGCATAACTTGTAGAAAGCTGTTTCAAAACAGTTTAGGTCTTTTGATCTTCATGGTTGTGAAATGCATCAAAAAATGCAAGGATGTGTGTTATAACAGTATTGTTGAAGGTTTTTTCTGAAACCAGGTTAATGTGGTACATTATTGATGTAATCAATACATCAGTTGATGTTTTTGAGGTGGGAGAGATTGTGATGAAAAGTCCTGTAATGTCATAATATATACAGGAGAAAAAATTGGTAATTATTTGAAATATGTAAAAATTGTCAAGAGTTGTAAGAAAAGGAAAAACACCTGCTTTCTCACTCTCTTTTAACTTATTCTTGCTAATGAAAATATTGCCTAACAGGCAAAAATAAAAGAGGTGTGAAAATCCTTTCGCTACTGTTCAAAGTACATATTGTCAATTATCTCAAATACTTAGGATCTCATCTCTGTGTTTTACAGGAGTTATTATGAAGCCAATGATGTGACCTCTGCTATTGAGATAGTAGAAGAGGCCTTTACTAAACACCAGAGCCTTGTCTCCATGGAAGATGTCAACATTGCAGCTGAACTGTACATTTCTTCCAAACAGTACGACAAAGCTTTGGCGGTACAGAGAGTTAAATGCATTCCTGTGTCATGTTCAGCACCTCTTTGCCAGTCAGAACAGACAGATTATGTTCCTGCAGTGCTTAAATATGGTCATGTTTCTATAATGATAGGGCTGATACAGATTGTTTGCTATTAGTTCTGTAGTAATTAGCATTTAAGCTAATGGCTTGATTCAATAAGTTGGAGGCTGATAGATTTGTGTGTTGCTCGAGGTTTAAAATTTTGGGAGCCGCCTTCTCCTCCTCTGCAGTGGCCATAATCGTAGTAGCCAGAAAAGACCTTCAAGCTGGTTTTGTGTGTAATACCAGCAAAGGTCATTCTCTTAAGTGGAAGGTTAAAAGGGTGGTCTGATGGTTCAAATGCAGGCTCCTGTGCTTTATCTGGCATACTTGTGTTATGACTAATAATTTATGCATTAAGCACCAAACATACATTCCAGAAAGACAATACATCCTGACTCTAAGGCATCAGGAGTTGGAGAAGATTGCTTATCTGTTCTCAATTTGTTCTAAAGGTTTTTAACTCTCACATTTGAGGCATATTTCCAACTGGATTTGGTCTGGCTTTGAGAGGAAAGACTGTAGTATCTGCCATTCCAAGATAGAACGAAGAGACTCTATTAGTTGGGACTTTTTTCTAGTGAACATTCTTATTTGTTCCTATAATTCTTATATTAAATTACCTCGTGGTTTTTTCCTCATTAGGATTTTATGTAGCTTACTTTTTGTCAGTGAAAAGCTCTATGAGCCTGAAAACAATTCCTCTGACCTTTCTTTGTACTTCTTCGCTTTCTAAAAATCAGTCAATTTTATGTACACACTATTTAGCTACCAGATTCATTAATACAGTAGAACTGTAGTTGCAGAGCTGTTTCTTCTTGAAGGTTTTTCTTGAGTCTATTGCTGTGATGGTGTTCCTTGTTCAAGGATAGCTGGACCTGTATTTGAGCTGGTAAACTGAGCCTTTAAACATAACTGTCTTAATACAATCATCTGGTATGTTCCTCTGAAGGTTATATAAACTGTCACTCTTGTGGTTACAGTAATGACTGAAATACTTATTTTTCAATTAATGAACAAAATACCAAACTGCATTGGGACTTAAACCAGCAGTCCTTTACAATTCTGCATTTATCCCATTGTCAAGTGAATGTCTTGAATTGTCTGTCTTTGGTTTCTATTTTTTTCTAATTAGTTGTTCTATTGAAGTGTACTAGTTTTATCGAGTTTTATTTATGTGCATGACCAGGGCTGTTGTAAAATACCTGTATGCAGCTGTAAATTTTATTTAATTATTTATTTTAAGTGAAACAAAACCATATGGTTTCCTTGCAATGTATTAAGCTGAGGAATCCTTGGAGCACTTTGGAAAGATCTGTGGAGAGCTTAGCTGTTTATCTGGAGCTTGGCTTTCTTTTTCAATCTTCCAAAACACATTAAAAAAAAATCTATAAAGGTTAAACACTTTTCCAGTTGTGATGAAAGTAACTGTTATATTTGCTAAAGAGCTGTTGATTGGATCATTGGTGTAGTTCAAAAATAGTGAACAAAGACATAACATGATCAAACTCAATACTAGTCAACTAACCCCATGTGAACTGAATGCAGCTTTTCTTCTGATAACTTTTATGATGTCTAAAACAGCTGCCATGTAGGCTGGTTACTGCATTTGTCCTTTAAATCTTTAAAATCATCTGAGTTATTTATCTGTTTTAGGTTATTACAGATTTTACAGGAATTGTGCTTGAAAAAAAAGTACTAGAAAAAGGTCCAACTGAGGACAATAAGGGTAAGTAGCTATCAAGTGGTTGGTGTGACCCTGCTGTCCTCATATGACATCGTTCCATTCCTTTTCAACTCATGGGTATATTTTGATGCATGTTGACAGGCTTTTCTCTTTTGAAATTTGTCACTGCTCTTAATGAATTACATGGCATGACCTCAGCTTTCTGTAAGAAGTTACTCTGGTGTCTAGTTAGCTCTGCAACTCATTAAAGACAAGGACTGCTCTCCAGGCAACTGGAAGCCTTTTAAAGTTCTAAACATTCCTCAGAGTGTTTACAGCAGACCAGTTATTACTGCCATCTAAATAGCTTCTGTAAAAAGAAAAAAGATAAGCTTAGTGGCATCTGTACTCAAGAATATTAACCTTTGACCTGAGATTAATATTCTCCATAAACTCTACTTCCGTTATTAAACATTTAAATGTTTCAGTGTATGGAAAACGAGGGATATGAGCTTGAAATTTAATAAAGTAGGTTGTCTTTGAGAAACCTGCTTTATGCAAGTCATTGCTTTATTGTGAAAATGTTTGGGCTGTGGGATGAACACATCATGCCAACTCCATAAGCAGACAAGCAGTCATGTTTTATGATTAAACTGATCGGTTGTTTCAGCAGTCAGGTCCAGACCCAATGCAGGTTTACAATCCTTCATATGGCTTTTTGCTTTGATGGACCAGGTAAAAGTACACCTGATTTATGAACAACTGTCCTGATGGAGACTTTTAACAGATAATTTATAAGAAGCAAAACTATTACGAGTCTTGGAATTAGATCACAGTGTTACCTGGTATGTGTAACAATTGCTTAAGACAAAGCTTCTGAACTACCTAAGAGCTTGATTCTCCACCTTCTTTTGCTTTGTAACTTCTTTAACTTTTTTCATTGCTTCCTATTCTGCTGTCCTTAAAAAAAGCCACAAAAACAAACAAAGAAAAAAACCCTTCTAAACAAACAAAAAAATCCCCCCAAACTAAAACAAAAAAAACAGTCCACTTTTCAGAGTAAGCTACCAATTGATTATGGATTCACAAGCAAGTAACTTTTGGCTTAGCTGGTGCTGCTGGTTAATCTGCTAATCTTTTAAAAAAGATCCAGGTGCAGTGGTAGAAACTCAGGAAGGCCAGGAAGCAGTGACTGATGACCAGAGTCATCCAGATGCTGAATCCAGTGCTCCAGGTAAGTAATTTATTTTTTCAATTTTGTACAAGTCTGTGAACTGACCATATGCTCAGGAATCAGCTTGCAGTCTATTGGGAGATTTTTAACAGCACAGAAATAGGGCTTTACCCAGAAAAGTTTTCCTTTGTACTGTCTTCCTTATTCAGAACTTCCTTCTAACCCAGCCAGCCACCAAAGCCAAAAGCATTCCAGGGCTTGCTTGCTTAGAAAGGAAAATTTTTGATTTTGTAAGAATTTACCAGTAGGTGAATAGTTATTCTTGTACTGGGTATTAAGGTGTTCAGAGAATGATGAACTAATCTGCTTGTTGTGATTTGCAGTAATGGGATGTGGATGTAGGAGGTAACAGGGAAACCTTATGTTGGAAATCACAGTTTTCTCAGGTTGTGGCAATCACCCTTTGAATGTCTGGTGTAAGCATTGTGGTGAAGGAGAACTTAAACAGGCTAGTTGAGGAGGTGTCATGACTGCATGTGCAGGACATAAGATCATGGAATTTTACTGTGTGACCTTTAATTTCACTGTGTGGCCAGCGTTGTCATGGGTAACCACCTTGCCTCATATTTGCTTTCTCATCAAGATGTGTTCCCTCTACATGTTGTGTGAAGTTCTCTAGTTAGTGGTGTTTAACAATGTGTTCAGCCTGATCCCTGGGACACAGGACTTAACTCAGTAAGAACAAATACCTTAATGCAGGGTATTTCCTTCAAAAACATGGAGAAGAGGGTACAGGTCCATAAATTGCTAAAGGAAAGCTTTATTAAGCAGGCACAACTTAAGTAGGCAAAGTCTCTAAACACATTCCATGGAATCCCGCTCTTGAAATCAACAGCACTTGATACTTCACATGGAATTATTAGTATAAGAGGCAGTAGGGGGAAATTGTGCCAACTTTGGGGAAAGATATAAAAGAAGGGGAGAGGCCAGGTCTACACAAACATTTGCAAGAGCTTATAGGAGTATTTTCTTCAGTGGAACTGAACGTGGCTGGCAGGGGATGTGCAGCCTGTGAAGTGCTTGTTAAAGCTTATGGATTCAGAAAGAAATTCTTTGTCTTGTCACAGCTGTGGAGAAGGTCAGCTGCTGCATACCTGAGGGTGTTCCCATAGACATCACAGTCAAGCTGATGGTGTGCTTGGTTCACTTGAACATCCTAGAGCCACTCAGTGTAAGTAGAAACCAACTCAGAAGGTGGGGAATGTTGTAAGAAATTACTGAGGCAAGTAATTGTTCCTGTTCTCGTATGACGGAGGTTGTAGAGAGAGCTGCAGAGATTCTTTTTGCTTCTCTCCCACTCTAAGAGAGAAACCTGACAGACCCATAACAGCAGAAATACTATCTTTGTCATCAGAAATTGTGCCTCCAGTGGAAGTATTACTGAAGCACAGTTAAGTCACAGTCTATTTGCTGTGATAGGCCCAGGGCCACATTGCAGAGTTGTTGAACACTTGAAGTAAAGGAAGTGTAGTTCAGAATATAAATAGAATAAAAATCATAGCATAAAAATGTAAGCTTCCAATAACCATATCTTAAAGAAATGTTCTCATCGGTTATTTGTGCTTTTAGTATTTTGTGGTGTTTTTTTTTTTTAAAGCCTCTTTTGACCACACTGGTGGAACAAAATCCAGAAGAAATGGGTGACTTGTATTTGGATGTGGCAGAGGCATTTCTGGATGTTGGAGAATACAACTCAGCACTGCCTCTCCTGAGCTCCCTTGTCTGTTCAGAACGATACAACCTGGCTGTTGTCTGGCTTCGGCATGCAGGTGAGAAAAAGCAGGATTGCTGAGCACGCGGTACTGAGAGATACAATGCTGAGCATTTCCAGGAACCTTTATCTGAGATCACAGGAATTTTAGATTCACTGGTTGACTGATAATTGATATTTGCAGAATTATAGTTGAAGTTTATTATGACAACTCTGTCAGGAAGCATTGTCTTGTTCTTCACATACACTGAAATTTACCTTGGCTAAAAATACTTCATATAAGTGAAGCAGCATCTCTTTTGCATTCCATCCTTTGTCATCTGATGATGTTTTCAGTAAAACTATGCATGCATCAGTACGTATTTCTGAATATTTTCACTTAATAATATGTTTTGGGTGGTCTTACTAAAAAGGTATTTGAAAAGCATGTTAACTATTTTGCAAACTTTGAAATCTTCTTTTTTTGCCACTGAAGTGATTTGTGTTATGGTATTTCTAGAGTGCTTGAAGGCTTTGGGACACATGGAGCGTGCCGCAGAGAGTTATGCCAAAGTTGTTGATCTTGCTCCATTGCATCTGGATGCAAGAATCTCACTTTCAACACTTCAGCAGCAGCTGGGCCGACCTGAGAAAGCTCTGGAGGCTCTGGAACCAATGTATGATCCAGATACACTGGCTCAGGATGCTAATGCTGCTCAGCAGGTGGGTGAAGTATTCTGTGCTTCCAGCTGAGGATGTGTTACTCTGCCAAACTGTGGGAGTGGTCAGAGATGTCAACTGCTTAGGACCAGGGATTGAGACTGACTTATCTCACAGTGGTGAGCCTTCAGAGCACAGCGAGGGATTCGTTACAGTGTCAGGGACTCACCCTCATGGATCTTTCTCCCTGACCATTTTATGAGTATTTCTCTTGTCCCACTTGATTACTTTTGTACAAGCTCTTGGCCACCAACACCCAGTTGTAACACCAGTCACTTTGCATTAAGTTGATCATCAGTTGCTGCATATGAGCTGCATGGTTTGGCCTCTGTTGATTGTAAGCTGAGGTTCTGTATTCCCTCGCCAGCAGCACCTCCACCATGGGTAGGAGTCATGCCAAATTTCTCTGAAATGGGAGAATTTGAAAGAGTAACTACTGCAAGACAGTTCAGGGAGAGCTTACCTGCTGCAGCAGATTCATACAGCTTTCTGGAAGCTTTTACAATACTGTTAGTACTGTATTCAGTCAAAATTGTTTGTTTTATAAACTCACCCTCTGTGCAAGAGGTTGAATAATAATGTTCAATATTGTCTAGGAATTAAAGCTACTCCTCCATCGTTCGACACTGTTGTATTCCCAAGGCAAAATGTATGGTTACATAGACACGTTACTCACAATGCTGTCAATGCTGTTGAAGGTAAGCCAGTCTTTCCAGCGACACTGTAAGAAATTAGGCAGCTAGGAGTTGGGTCAAGACAAGCAACGAAAGAACTCAGGGGGAAAGCCAGTAGTTTTTTATACACAAATGGTTTCATAATTTTGTTATGTAATAATCTTGTAGGAATCCTGCAATACTGGTATTCCTGCCTGTACTGTTCAGAACAGAGGACTGTTTGTGTGTATAATTATTGATACAGTGATTTCAACTCCCCTGTTCTCAGTGTACATACAACACACTGAATGCTAAAGCTGTTTCTTATTTTTTTGGCAGACAGCATAGAGCTTTCTTGAAGTGTTGATACCACTTCTATTTCAACAATTTTCTTCTTGATTTCCCTTTTTTTTTGTGACAAATGACAAAATAAGAATTTGTTTAGCCAGTAAGTACAGTGGTGGTTTGTGTTAATTGTTGTTTTGTTTATTTTTAAGTAGGGAGTGAAGGAGGGGAATTATTTAGACCTCTATTTTATCCATCTGGTCAGTGCCATTGCTGTTGTGTGACACAGTATGGTTGAATAGCTGACAGAAAGGCAGTGTTCTTGTTATACCTCTAGGCAAACAGTTTTGATTTCAGTATATACAGGGATGCTCTAATCCCAGGAGAAATCTTTTTAAATAATTTAAAGAGTTTGTATCCTGCTCTTGCATAGCCCAGTTGGCACTGGAGCAGGAGACAGTGCAGAGATGGTATTCCTCTTGGGAATGTTTTCTCTCATGTTCTTGCTGTATTGTGGTGTGTATTTTGTATTTCTAAGTCACAGATTGTTTTAGCATTAGCAAGATGGATTGGCCATAAAGCTGCCTTTGTCATAGGATGTTATAATGTCATCTGAAATGCTGCCCTTAAATTTGTTTCTAGGTAGCAATGAGCAGAGCTCAGGTGTGTTTGATATCTAGTTCCAAATCTGGAGAGAGACACCTCTATCTCATTAAGGTGTCGAGGGATAAAATTTCTGACAATGATGACCAAGAGACAGCAAATTGCGATGCGAAAGGTAACAACTCACAGATTGTTTATTAAAAGCAAAGCAACGAGGTAAACTGCATAGTTCTGAAAAATGATACAAGTGTTACTGTTTTGCATGCTAAATCCTAGCAGCCAGTGTTAACATTGCTTTATTTCTAGGGCAAAGAAGGCAGCAAAAATGAAGATAATGTATCTTAAGGGAACAATCCCCCTTCAGAGAAAAATAGTAAGGTTACAAAATAATTCAGATTAAGAAGGGCCTTTAGAGATCATGTGGGCCAACATTCTCCTCAGTGCAAATATAATACACACAAATGTAGAACATACTAGAAATACATTTTAAAAGTGTGTGTGTTTTTTTGACTGGCACATTCTTAAGCACTGTTTGGTATATTAGGAAGAGTAACTTTATTCTGTTCATGTAGTATGTTTACAGCCTGAACTGTGTCTATTGTTTGCTATTTGTTCCCACATTTTGACTTTTTTTTGCTGGTGTTTTACAAACTGCACTTAAACTGAGAAAAAGTAAATATATTGGCTGTTAATGCTACAGTGTCTTTGAAAAGATCAGTTTGATGTAAGAGTTTATCTTTCTTGTTCTAATTTCTCTCAACTTTCTGGCTCCAATATTTTTAGCAATTTTTGCTGTTCTCACAAGTGTTCTGACTAAAGATGACTGGTGGAACCTGCTCCTGAAGGCTATATATTCCTTGTGTGACCTCTCCCGGTACAAGGAGGCAGAACTACTCGTGGATTCCTCATTGGAATATTACTCATTTTATGAGGACAGACAAAAGCGCAAGGAGCTGGAATACTTTGGGCTCTCTGCTGCAATTCTGGACAAGAACTTCAGAAAAGCTTACAACTATATCAGGTGAGCTACTGAGAAGCTAGAGCAATCTCTTTTGTGGGTGCCTCCACTGAGGCTTGTAGTCATACTGTTGGCAATACTGCCAAGGGAGGCAGGTTGATGCTCTTCAGCCTTTGCTGAAACAGATAAGGCTATGGAAAATAAATGAGCTCTCCAATAGCCTCTGATTCCAAAGAGTGCACGATGCAATAGTTTGGTTGATTCGGGCAGAACCATTGCTTCTGTCTTTCACTCTCATCTTTGCCTCAGTCACTGACCTGCTCTTTGAGGGTCTCTTTGTTATCTTCCCTAAACTGTTGAGGTTTTACTCCAGAGACAGTACTTACTGTATAGCATTTACTAATTTCTTGAATACCTTTCGTTCTGTAGAATAATGGTAATGGAAAATGTCAATAAACCTCAGCTGTGGAACATCTTCAATCAAGTGACTATGCAGTCCCAGGATGTCCGTCACCATCGCTTTTGTCTCCGCTTGATGCTGAAAAATCCCGATAACCACGCGCTGTGTGTCCTCAACGGCCATAATGCCTTTGTATCTGGCAGTTTCAAGCATGCTCTTGGTAATATCTTTCGTGTTCTAATATCAACAAAAACAACAGGCGAAAGTTTATAACAGGAGAAAGATTTATCAAATTTTTTTTTTTTTATCAGAAAATTACAGGTTTACAGTGTTAGTCTGGTGCTTTAATTATTTCGCACCCAAATCAGTGCATCGCTGAAGAGTTTTGCCAGTAAAAATTGGGCTGGCACATTTCAAGTTTAGCACACATTGCAAATATAACTAACTTGCAAAGATAATTGTAGGCTAATGATAATTATAAGAAGGATAGAACCAGCCCAATTTAAACAGCAAATACAGCTGGTTGCACATATTAAGCAGGCCTTTGAAGTAAACCTACTGCTTTCAGTCAAGCCCTCCAAATGTCACATTTAAGATGTGTGGCCTCCGGGATATAAATTCCAACAAGGACCATGTTTGTCTTCTGTGTCTGATTGATTTCTGCTTCCATTTCTACATCACAATCTGCATTTTTCCTTCAGAATCCAAGGAGTGCTGAAAATATACAATTGTCTTTCATGTTTTTTTCCTGTGTATTTTGATTGTAGGTATATTAAATGATTTATTTCCTTAGTTCACACTTTTAATTAAAAGATTTTCTTTATTGCCCTTAAATTCTTAAGGAATACTTTTCACAGCAAACATCTTGATTCAGTTATTTGCTTTTAGGACAGTATGTGCAAGCCTTTCGTTCAAACCCAGATGAACCTCTGTACAGTCTTTGTATTGGCTTGACCTTCATCCACATGGCCTCTCAGAAATATGTGCTGAAAAGACATGCTCTTATAGTACAGGTGAGTTAGTGTGATTATTTTTACCCATAGTGTGTCCTGCTTTGTATCTTGCAGACGTTTATGGCTGCAACATACTCTGTTTAAATAACTTTTCATAATTAATATGGCATTCCAAAAGAGGGAAGTGGTGAAACATGAACGCAGATGAATATGCTTTTGAACTGTAGTTACGCCCATCTGAATCTCCTCTCCTTATGGGACATTCACATCTGTGTTAGCAGCTGCCAGCTGTTTGAAAATATTACCAATTTCTTGATGGCTGTAATTTGGATTTTCTTTGAAATTTTTCTTGCCCTGCCTTGCTCCCAAGAAGTTCTGTAGAGTTGAATCTATGCCACATGCCCTTTGGAGACACATCTCATAAACTGCATTGTTGAAGCAAAATTTACAGACTTAGAAAGTGGGTTTTTTCCCCATCCTCATTTTCTTTTCCCCTTTTAGGTGCCTCTTATAGCTCTCTTTGTAAAGATCATGTGAGCTTCAGTTTAGGCTACCCTCAATTTTTCAGCTTCCTTATACACATTTTTCTTTTGTCTGCCAGAACCAGTTATAAACCACAGACTGAGTATTCCCAAACTGAATCTTGGATGTAATTTCCTCTACTTTCCACCAACTATTTTCATTAACTTGAAATGCCTTTTAATTCCTGTGGCTGCTGAGCTCAGTCAGCACAATATATGATGAGATCCTGAGCTCTTGTGACTTCTAAAATTCCTGAAAACTGTTTGATTTTGACAAAAGCTACACGTCCTCAGTTACTATAATACTAAACCAGTTATGACAGTGGCCACCTTAAGACATTTCAAACTTACAAACTTTGGCCTAATTTTAACATTTTTATCCACTTTTTTTCTGTAATCAGCCTGCCTTTCTTAGATGGGCTGCTCTGTTCTCCTTTTATAATGTACTGCAACGACGTCCTATTTATGTTACCCCCAGGCAATACAGTTCCCTGCTCTCTCTCTCTTCTCATTTCTTGCTTACTATACTCGGTATTTTTACATAATTTCTTGTTGCTATTGTAGTTAATTAATAATTCAACCACAGTGGCCCACTGGTGACCTAAATTATGATCGTTAGCTGCTTGTGTCTGAACTAATTCCTTATGCTGAAGGAATCTGAACCTCTCTGATTACCAACACGGTCTCTAGAAAGAAGGTCCTCTGTTTACAGCAGAATCATCATGTTCCAAAGTGATAACAAAACAAAATGCATGGGAGAGGATGAAAAGGTTGTGTGCTCAATTTCTCCTTTCTGAATTCACCTCATCTACTTGTCCCTTCTGAGTTTCCCCCAGGGCTCCTTCAGTGTCAAAGGAAGCACTGCATTTTAATGTAAAATAATGCTGTTTGCCTCTCTGTTATGTTTGAGAGGTGGCTCTGGTCTAATGCCACTCATCTTTGTAGCATCTTACCAACCCTGAGTCAGGATTGTCGTAACACACCAAGCTGTAGGCAGTGACATCCTACAGATGAGAAACAAATTGCTTCTCTCACTTCACAGCATGTCAGTGTGTAAATGGGAGTGATTGTTCCACTGGTGCCTGCTCACTGTTCTTTTATGCACTGCCCTGTTTTACATCTTGTGGAACATGAGCACAGAGAAACTGCTGGGTCCTGCTCCTCTGAACCACTGTGTAGGAGGAGTGGGTGTTCAGAGTAAGGTTGGCAACAAAATTACGTACTCCTGAGATTCTGCTGTTCATACACCTTAAACATATGAGGGTATATTTTGATTTTAAACTAAAAGCAAAACGAGAAAGAAATAAGAAACACGTGCAGAGTGCTTTGACTTTAAATATGCTAAAGCACAGCACTGAAATTGCTGGGTATGAGTTCCCTTTCAAATGCTGCTGGAAAGTTGGCAGTAAAACATCTGCTGGCTTCAAGGGGGTACGTGAACTCTCTCCTGTTGCTTAGGATATACTGATTTTTCATGCCCTTATTCAGTGATGTTTATTTTTGGTCGCTTTATAGATACTGCTGATTTCCCTGGTAACTGGTATTAGAGTAAACATTTACATGGAGGACAAGATCAGGAAAAGAATATGCTTGCATTGCTGAAATAAGACTTTGATAATACTTTTCATGGACTTCAGAATTTTGTGAAATTCTGAAAAGTTGTAGAATTAAACCATTTCTTGATGCTATCCAAGGCATTGAGTGAAGGAAGGTTTGGTTTTGTTTTTTTTTTCTCCATTAAAAAAAAAGAGGGGAAGGATTATCTTTCAAAGATTTTTTTTTTTAAAGAAAAAAAGGTCTTGCTATAGCCTGTCCTTTGCCTGCGTGTTTTCTAAGGTGATCAGCTCTTGTTTATATATTATATAAACACATTCACACATGCTTAGATGTTTAGCAAGCTAGTTCCATAAGTCACTTTACTAAATAACTGTGTGTTCAATTTATTAAAAGAGATCTTCTCATTGTTATCAGTGCCAGTGAGACTGACAGGGCATGACAAGTTTTATGGTATCATCCATCAAATGTGACTCACCTTTTGCCTTCAACTTGCATGTAGTTTTCTGGGAAAGCAAAGATCCAAAATTTAAATGGATACATTTAAACACCCATTCTCCAGCATATTTTATTGCCATCTTCTTAAGTGGAACATTCACAAACGTGTGTAATATATGTGCAGGGATTCTCCTTCCTTCACCGCTACTTGGACCTGCGTGGTCCGTGTCAAGAGTCCTTCTACAACATTGGCCGTGGCCTTCACCAGCTGGGATTACTGCACCTGGCAATCCACTACTACCAAAGAGCGCTTGAACTTCCTCCTCTCACCTTAGAGGTACTGTAACTTTGTAAGTTGTGTACAGAGATTAAAGTCAGGTAAATGTCAAGAATTTCTTATAGTTAAAATAGGTACATGAAGTCTGTGTAGTCGGGTTTCCTTCAGTTTGTATTGTGATTCCTTGCCATTGGAAGCCCAGATCTGACTATCACCTTGTAATACATTTAAGCATGTTTTAACTTCAGAGATTTTTGAATTTTGAAGGATTTACTCGTAAGCTGAAGTAGCATCAAAAAGTGTTGCTAAACAACTTTACCTGAAGTAGCTGACCAGGAAGTCCTGTATAATCACTCATGCTATAGAACAGCATGGTGGAGCAAGATGAACCAGTATTAAGAATGCCTAAGTGCATCTGAGCCATGGTTTAGCTCTTAATTGATCTGTATTAGATCCTAAGTGACATGTCATACGTTTACGAGTCTGGTCTGAGAGAAAGTTTTTGCCTAGCTGTGGCATGGGAAGGTAGAAACATTACAAGTGTATTTAGAAAACAGGCAGAGTTGGTAAAGACCTGTGGCTCTTAGTCAGCCCTGGGAGTTCAAAGCATCAGTCTTGTGACCAGGTGAAAGGTTTAGGCAGTATTGACATTCTGGTTGGAGAAACAAATACTTTGCATACAAAGAGAAATCAAGATAGTACTTTCTGGTTTATGAGCTGGCTGTCTAACTTACAGCTGATGTTTTGAGTGTGTAATTTTGTAACTCTTCAGTGATCAACAACATGATGTGGAAACTTGTTAAAGAGGGAGGGGACAAGGAATACTTCTTTTGTTTCCATACAGCTGAAAGCCTTTATTAACCACAAATGTGTAATTTGATTCCACTGTAATTGCTGCTCATATTTGAAGTATACTATCTTTGTACATGGATAACTTTTTTTAATCATTATTTTTACAGGGAATAGAAACTGATCAGACAGACTTGAGAAGAGACACTGCCTTTAACTTGTCGCTTATTTACCAGAGCAGTGGCAATACCAGAATGGCTCAGAAATTGTTGTACACCTACGTGGTTGTGTGATGAGGTTTGTGGCAGGTGGAACTGATACCCTTTGTATTGACAGTTATGCAGTGCTGGAGAAACTGGTTTTATGTACAGCTTTTTCTGTAGATGGTCAGAGCCCTGGCTCGTGCTGTGGATGGCTTTGTGGACTTTTTCTGCTTCTGACATGTGAACTGTATCGTGTGTGGATGGGAACTGTCCTGAGCACAGTGCTGACATGCTCAGGTGTCTTCTCCTTTGGTGTACTGCTGTCTAAACTGATATTCAGTCTTGTATATCGAATCAAACAGTGAAAACTGAGGCCCAGTAAAGTTTGCTGGGTTTTTTGGGGGGAAAATATACAATGTGCAGTATTACAGCTAATTACCAGTGAGATTGTTGAAGAAGCCACATTCACTGGTGATGAAGGTTTTTTAATGTGCAGAATTAAAATGCTATAATATAGGAGCAATGGGCTCATACTAATCCCTAGAGGATGAAGAACTCAGTATTTCAAGATCTTTAAATTATTCAGAATTTTCTAGGAGTTCATATTCCTAGCAGTTGTTCTATTTGAAAGGGATTGATTTTTGTTTTACTGAAATCAATGTGACCTTTGTTCTTCTGCTGGACTTGTTAATAAAAATTCTGATGTTAATGATGTTTACTTATTCTCAGCAAACATATATCCTACTGAATAGCATATAGCAAAAATAATATACAGCTTATTATTTCGCATTCACTGCAAATGATCTGGGGTTTTCATTCTTCCTGACAGTTTAACAGTAGCATAGAAGCCAGATGCAGTGTTTTACCATAAATTAAAGGAGTATATAGTTATATGTATATACAGAAATGGATATATGTTATGCCCTACAGCAAAATAAGGCTGGGAAATATTTCTCAGCATGGTACTTAGCTGAATAGCAAACAAACCGTGCTATTGCCTGCCAGGCACTCTTGTGATACTTAAAAGTATCACAGCTACCTGCTGTTTGCTTTCAGCCCACTGTTACCCATATTTGTGTTCTGCAATCATTTCACACAACTGCAATCATGATTAAGAAACAAGTATTGTGGAATTGCCTGTATTAATGGTGCAGCAGTAACAGATTAGACTAGACAAGATAAAGCAAGGGACAAAATAGATGCTGTAGGAATGTATTTTAAATGGGCACAGCCCATGTGAATTGACCTGCTTAAGGAAAAGCAAATAATAGAATAGTTTGTCTTGGAAGGGACCTTTGAACGTCTTTAGCCCAAACCTACTGCAATGAGCAGGGACATCTTCATCTAGGTGAGGTTGCTCAGAGCCCAGTACAGCCTGCCCTTGAATGTGTGGGAACAAACAGCAAAGCAGGAAAAGCTTGAAATACAGCCATTACAATTTTGAGAAAGCTTTCATAAATCACTAAGAACAGGAGACAAATCATTGCCAACCTCACCTGTCATCATGTTGGGAATCTTCCTCAAGCCCTACTAAAATAATTAGTAACAGTTTCTATCAAACTGCTAATTGTCTTAAAAAATGAATCAGCTTTACAGAGCAGATAGATGCCAGTTGATTTCTGACAGAACCAGCTTAACTGGGACAAACCTAAAGCCATATGGCATAGATCTACTTTTAAGCAGCACAGTTTATTAAGCTCAGGTGTGTTTAGCTTTACTAGTGTGCTCAGCCACCCCTTGTTCCTTGGAACAGCCATTTGCTTCAAGGGGTGTGAGATGCTTCTGGAGGAGCAGAATGAGTTACTTCCAGTGTGTTCTTGGGCTAGGTTCCAGAGGTGTGCAAGCCTTTGCTCTCTACTAAACTAAACATAACTGTGAATAACATGCATAAGTCCCACAGAAACAGTGGTGTCATGGATTACAGAGGAGGTGGTGAACAGCTCTGTTGAAGCAGATGGAGGGCAACACCACATGTCCTGCAGCCAGGTTGTGTTGGCACCACGTGGAAGAATAGGCCGTGATGAATATGAGATGATCTTTGGTCTTGAAAACTTGTCCATGTTATAGTGATCTTCAGCATATTATGACATAGTCTTCTGCTCTGACTACTGTTTCCCCAGTATGTTGTTCCACAGTAGGATAGGTTGAACAAATTCCTCTAATTCTTATGAAGGTAAGGTAATGTGTGGTGTAATGTCACACCTAATGAATTCCTTCTGTGCTCCTAAAATAGCCCAAGGCCTATGTTCTCTCATGACCCAGATATCATCTACCATAATAAGCAGCCAGTCCTGCCAGTTCCTCCCTGCCCTTCACGTCAGCATCCAGCCACAGACAGGCACATGATTTGGTATTCAGTAATTCACCTGAACCCTCTGCAAACCAGTCTTTGTTTTGATAGCACCTGCCAGGCCTTAGTCTAAAGCTGGTAAAAGAAAAGTGATAAAAGCAAACATGTAGCATATCAACAATACACAGTTTATAGTGATTAAAAAAAGATAAATTGTTTTGTTATAAATAGTAGCTTTATTATCAGCCTCTCAATGCAAACAACCCGAGTCGAAAAGACAAGGTGAGAGGTGAGGTAATTCAAGTGAAAGGTTGATATTTAAACAAGTATTCCTAAGTGCCCTGTGAGCACCTTTTATCTGCAGGTGGCCTCAGCAATTCACACCTATCTAATTGTCAGATCAAGTAAAGTTCCAGATTCCTCCTGCACCTGGATGCTAGCAGGTAGGTGCACCTGACAGTAGGAGATGCTCTCCCTGGGCTGGGAATCACCAGTCAAATGAGCTCATTTCCTGCACAGCTCACGTGAGCCTCTCCAGTGGTGAGCTGTGGGCCTGGTCTTTGCCCTGTGTGTCCAGGGAGGTGTGAGTGGGAAGCTCCTCTTGCTTTTTTCTCCTCGGAGAAGGTGCAGTGTTCCATGAAACTGATGACTCTTTGGGGAATCTTTGTCATTACTGAAGAAGAGATTGAAGTTTTGGCAGTTTAATACCAACATCTCTAAAGAGCTAATTACACAGCTGTACAAGAACTAATTATGGAGAAGGCTGACGAACCTACACAGAGAAGGTAAGCATGGCTTTGGGAAGGGGATCTCTAAAGGGCATGGACAAGGGGAAGGTAAACCACTGAAAGGGGAGTAAATGCAGAGGAAAATAGGCTAGCTCTTTGCTTTCAGATGTGTATTTAGTTAATGAACAGCAACCAAGCATGAAGTATATACAATACACTTTTTCTAAGAACAGAAACAGTGCCTTGAAGCTATCTTGTACCTGTAGTACTCTTTGCTGCTTCAGTATGTCCTTTGGCAAAAGAGGTAGAATCAAACTAAACCAGGAGAGGGAGTCTGTTTTCCACCCCTGTGTAAGGAACTACTAAAGAAAGTCTAAAAAACTGAAATCCTGACTGATAAGCTACTGAGTACCTCCCTGATCAATTTTCTTCACTTCCCCATTGGAAATGAATGTTCTTACTTTCTTTACCTCCTTTTTTGGAGCTGCTCTCTTCAGGGCTCTTTTACTGGGGGTTTTTCACAACTTATAGCTGTAGGCTGTCAAACTTAGATGTGACCCACTGGTAACTTGCTGCTTCTAGGCCAGTTGTGATCTAGACAGGACAGTGTGATTAGAACTGCAGAGAGAACAGTGATTGCACACTGTGTTCCAGCGTTTGAGTTCTGTGCAAGAGAGGTGAAAACTGCAGACCCTTCACATCTTTCTCCTGTACACAGGGGTAGGAGCTCTCTGTGATGCCCTCCTGCATTGCTGTGAAGAGGAGTTGCCCCTCTCTTACAGGAATAGTGGAGTCAACACAGGTCTCTAACACAGCATAAAATACAGAGGCATTGGGAAGAAGGTGGATAGATATGGGTGCTGAGCACCACAAACTCCTGAGAAAGGTGAGGGAAGACTGACTGTGCCTGATGAATGCTGTAGAAATACTCTCTTGCTATTTAGGGTCTCTTTCTAATCATAGAACAATACTTGGACTGATAAGGAATATGTAAGACCTGAGACTGAGGCACCTTTATTACTTTTTTTTTTCATTTACTCTATGCTGGTAATACCTTATAAACATTGAAACCCCTAGATTTTCACACCAAAATACTACACTAATCCACACAGACTATAATAATTTGGATATTGTGGAACAGTAGTGCAAGAATGAGGTGATGCAAAGACAAATGATTTTTGGGGTGAGGGGTGGGGTGGGTGGTTTTGCATGATGTCACATACAGTGACACAAGAGCAGCTCAGGTGGGCAATTTACTTGGCCACAACACTTTTGTTTGGTTGGTTAACACAGATATCCTGAACCTGATAAAACAATAGGCTGTGGGGGACAGCAGCTTTTTTTGCAAACCCCACTAAGTAGAAGTGATTCACAGAAAAGATTAAACCTTTTTTTAAAGTATGATAAATGCCACTTAGTTGAAAAGGCCACGTATGCACCTGACTGTTCACCAGAGGGTTATAGCTGGGATTGAAAGGGTTACTTTGTGCATATGCTGAATTTATATCTTGTTACTTTCAATGAATTACTGTGTTAATGCTAACCATGAGCATTAGTTTCACCAGTCTCACCTGATATATATATATATTGAATATATGTTAAGTTGTCACTCGGGCTTTCTGGGGCAGACACATAAAGATTTATAGGAGTGTCTTTTGACTGAGTTCATGAAGTCTTTTTGCTACCTCTCTACAACACCATAGGTTTTGCCCCAAAACACTTCCATGGGTATCTCACCACCTTTTCATGCTGTCCTTGCTTTACCTGGGATTAATTTTCCAGCTGCTGCCTTTGCCTTCACTTCCAGCTGGGTCTCTAGCTGCCTGTTGTGCACTTGCACCTCACGTTGCATCTTGTTCTGCACACTTTTCAGCTCTGACACAAATTTCTGTGTGTCTGGTGACTGAAGACAATACAGTAATGAAATTCCAGTAACATTGTAACAGATCAGTCTCTCCAGGAAAATGGTCAAGAAAACACACTGTTCATAATGGCTCTTCTGATACTCTTTTATTGCCTCCATTTTCCTCAGTTCAGATTTTGTCTCCTGGAAATTGTTGAGAGAAGCAAAACTGGAATTTTTCAAGCTCCCTGGCTGTTACATGGGAGCTGTTTCTACAGATGACTGCACATGGAGTGTAGTATAACAGGAGGGAGGGACAACAGGGGAGGCCACACAATTACTGTCCATCTATTCATCTTCTGTTGAGAACTTAAGCAAGGAGTTCCTAAGTAGGATATCTATCTTTATTGAAAAATGTGAGTACCTTTACCCTTACTGCATTAGCTTTACAGGCCAGGCATTGCCTGACGTGAGCTCTTTGGCTTTTCAGCTTTTCTTTGTAACCCATCAAAGACTTGTGCAGCTCTTCTCTTTTCTGCTGCAGCACCCTGTTAGCAAAAGAAACTTCAGCCAGTTTGCAGGAGGATTCTTCAAGGGATTTCTTTACCCAGGGGAAAAACTGAGTTCACATTAACTGTAAGAATTAGTTCATCCTATACAGCAAGTAAAAAGCAGCACTCCCAGCTGATCTGCTGTATCTGACGTAGGCTACAGCACCTGGTGTTTAGACTTTTCTTTAATCCCCTTCTAACAAAGGGAAAAAAGTGAATGCTGAGATCTGAGTAATACTGAGGTTGTGCTGAGCTTTATGATCCAGTACCCAAGAAACAAAACAGACTTCCAAACTAGTGTTTTATCCCTGCAGGCTGCTGTACAACCTGATTATCCTTTTGGAGTCACTGAAAGGACAGATACCAATGTCTAAATCTTAGCTACAAGGAGATCTACAGTGTTGGGGAATACAGTGGTACTTTGAAAAGCAAAGAGAGCACAAATATCAGTATTCCTGGCCACTAAAAAGTCCATCCACCACATGACAAGTTCACACCACAAGTTCTGTTTGTTGTATATAAGTGAGGGACAACTCCATGATGAATGGAAAAGAAGACAACTAGTGGTTGTGAGCTGCTCTTGTTATGTTCTCTGGAAGTCATTCACTGAAATCTTTTAATTATATCCCTTCTCGCCACAGCAGATTCTTGACAGGCAGCTTTCCTGGAAGCCTCTTGCTCAGTTTGAAACTGCTTCTTCAAAGACTCTTAACTGCTCAGAATATACCTTTTCCTCAGTCTTGCTTTTTCCATTAACTGTTCCCTTTAAAGAGAAGAACCAAATTCAGTTACTCACACTTCTGTTCAACATGCTTTAATTTTTAAGCACAAGAATAGGGAAGATAATTCTATTGTAAATACTTTTGTCTTGGATATACTCTCTGCATCGCTACTGTTTAAAGATTGGAATGTGTTTTCTAATATTTTATATTCCATTTATGTAAAAGATGGTTCAAAATAGTTACATTTTGGAAAAATCACTTTGGGACAACTTAGTTTCCTTCAGGAAATTAAATAGCTAAGCCTGTTTAGACAGGAGATTCAGACCACACCTACACTTAAGTTTGAGATTTTACTTTCTAGTGTTCAGTTTTGGGTGGGGAATTTAAACAACTGTCCTGTGCATCCTTGCTCTAGCTACTGCAGGCCACTTCACAGTAGAAGTGATATTTGCTATCCTCATGAAAAAGGTGTTTGCAACAGTACTGCAGTGACCCTGGGTAAGCAGTTTGTAGAGGTAGTTTGCTTTTGGAAGAATTTGTAATGGGAAAGCTGGAAATTCTTGTTTTTGCTTAGGAAGCCTTCAAAGTGCCTTCTCAAGGAGGTTACATGGTTTTTCCCCCTTCTGCAGTTCAGAGGGGGTTGCAGAGAGAGCTGTTATCTCTCTCTCTCTCCTATGCCAGAGAGAAATAGCTTAACAGACATGTACAGAGGCCTTGGGAAGGTGGGGGAGAAACAGAGAGGATAAAGAGGCCCTGAGAGGGTGAGAACTTGCCTTTTTCTCCCTGGCCTGGTGTGTAAACCGCTCTGTTCAGTGTTTTGTGTCTCATGTTCTGGCCTTCTAAATCAACTTTTTCAATTCTTTCCACTACCTTGGCATTTCTGTGGATACCTGTATATCTTACTTTACGCAGTTCCTCGCTGCTGCAGAGTAGGTGGAGGAGTTATTGTGGGAATGAGTAAAAGAGCCCATTTCCATATCTCTGCATGAATCTGTCATGCTGCCGGCTCAGAATACAATCAGAAGTGATACTTAAGTAAAGCCATAAAGCTCTGATGTTAGTGCAAAGGCATGTTTCTCCTCAACCATCATGTCATGGATCTGTCTTACCTGCAGACCATCAGCTGTTGATGCTCAGTTTCTTTTCAGCTGGCATTGAGTCTGGATCAACTTGCTCAAAAGCATTACAAGATGACTTTGGTGTTTGAGAAGCAAGGGGAATCTCTAAAGAGAGAGTTACTGTTATGAATTCATTCCTGCTTGTAAAGAGAAGTCTCAGTGCAGTTACTTGAACTTACAGCTTTGAATAGCAAACTCATGACTGAGCAGAGTCCACTTCAGTCTTACACGTACAAGCTTGGTTTCCCTGCCCAGAATAACACATCCTTTCTCTGTACTTCTGTCTAGTCAGACTGAGTGAACAGACTGAAACAGAATAACTATCTGCCTCCCAGCAATATAGCTAGATAAGTATCTGCAATTATTCTCTACTGGGACATAATAGTAGTAAATCCTGGGGACTATCTTTATAGTCTTGTGTGTTTTCTAGCCTGAATATATGTGATCAGTTTGAATGAAAACCAGCTGTCTTCAGCTGAGCTTCCATAGTTTTTGTGGTGGATTTGCTGAAAACAGGTTCTGTTTTCAGCTGCAGACTAGAGTGCTACAGATAACATTAAACATATGCTCTGTTCTTTAGGAAAATACATTAGTATGTACAAGGGGTGTGAAGTTGAAATTCTCTTTCACCCGCGCGTTTGGTCTCTGTACGATGCATTTGCCAAGCTCAGTATTAGCTAAACATGCATCCACAGCTCTTTCTCCAGCTTTTGCACTTCAGCCTTAGACAAAAGAGATATGACAAAATAACTCAGCTTTCTTACAGTGCAGAAACAGCAAAGCATTACTTTAAGTGGAACACAGAATGACGATGCCTCTTTTTAATCTAGGTACGATGTGTTGGTCACTTCCTTCTGTCACTACATCAGACTTAGGACTGTTGCATAAATTTAGCTCTCTTGCTCTCTAATAATCACTAACATTCTGTGCTGTTTTTAAAAGAAAGTTGTTAATCTTTCCACTGCTGTCCCGAATTCTATGACACAAGTCACAATGCAGTAAAGCTTTACTTTCAGCTTATTTTTCATTGCCACCCCAGTTTGCCTCCCTCCTTATTAATCTGATCTTTTTATAAAGTTTTTCAAGTTTCTAATCTTTCAAGCAATTTCTACCCATCTCTTTTGTTTTAATGCCCCCTGGTGGCTCTTAGCCATTCTACTCTGCTCACACATTGAGCAACTGTCCCAAACCCTAGAGGTGCTAAATCAACAGCATCTTGTCACCTAATGGCACTATGAGCAGAATCAAAGATGATTTTGATATGCAGCTCTCTTAATATATGTGCTTGACACTACACAAATTAAGTAGAGAAGATGAATAAGCACTTTCCTCCAAAAAAAGTAAAGAGCTCGGGTTAAACAACCTTACCTTAGATGAATATGAAAAGGAAGTTTCCTTTTTGAGCTGCAGAGAGATACCTGAAGTTTTTCTTTGTCACAGAACAGCTTGTTCTTGCAGTCAGTCAGCTCTGCCATCACCTGTTGCACCTGCTGAGGAAAAAGTAGCAGATGTCACCACCCCACAGGAAAAAAAAAGGCAATAAAAAAAGGTGTTCAATGTCCTCTTTCTACCTGACTATTTTAACTTTCTTCTGTTGCTTCAAGTATAAATTTTCAATTAGGTGAAAAACCAAAACAGATTAAAAACTCCAAAATATCTAAATGGCATAAATTCATCCAAGACAGTTAATTTCTAGGAGCAGGTGCTCAAATTAGTACAACTGTCCAGATGGCCATAAGGACACTGTCCTAAAAGCACAGGCAGCAGAAATAGAGAGCTGAAAGAACCCTTTGACAACAGGGAACAGAGAAGCAAAAAATAACCAGAAGAATAAGAAGGCATGAAGAGAATTAAAATAACAGTAAAGAATACAAAAAAGCACAACTCTTTAATGTTCTGAATGCTCTATTGATTAATATAGCTGAAGGAATATGATGAAGGAGTTCTGTGTCAAACAGAAAAAAAGGTTCTGGTATGTTACAGCCTGACTACTGAAGAAATGTTACTTTGATTATCAAATAATACATTCAAAAGGTGTTTCAGTTAATTCTTCTTTAGCATCATGTAAGGACCTTAGCAGCAGCTAAGTGTTTCTTAGGATCTCCAATGTATGAAGCTGGTCATTACATCCAAAACTGTAAAAAACAAACACAAAAAACCAACAAACAAAAACAAACGGTAAAAGCACTGGTAGGACAATATTACTAAGCTTTTACTCAACTTTTTTGGAACCAGTCAAGTATCCTGATCCAGGTGACTGAGAAAAAGTTAAAATCGGGAATGCGGTCCCAAGTGCTGTGTTGTCCAGGAAAGGCATAAAATTGTTGTTGATACCTTATGCACATAAGCTGTATTTATTTGTACATATAAACAAGCTGTGTCCCAGTACTAGAAAATGGAATGGAGTCATGGGATTATAATGGCATACCTGAATGTGTAGTACCTCAAGTTCTATACAACCCTCTAAGCTCATCCCACAGAGGCATCTAAACAGATGGAGTAGCATTTGCAATATCTAATTCTTTTGGGTTTTTTTCCTCGCTTTGACCAGTCACTTTGCATGAAAGACAGATTCTTCAAAAAGCACCTTGATTCCTGCTACAGTTAGTCAGCAGCCAGGCCATCAGTTATCTGCTTCATTAGTGATTTACCTGCTCATGTACAAGTGCATCCAAGCAGTGCAATAGCCTCTTGTTCTCTTCTGCTAGTGTTTGCAAAGTGAATTCCATTGAAGCCCTTTCTAGCTGCAAACAAGAAAATCCAGCTCTAATTGTAACACTTCAAGATTCCACAGTCACAATACATGGAGAGCACAAAACCTCAGCACTACATAGGGATGAGGTATGAGTCTCTCCTGTTTCAGAGAGCTCTTCTGCAACAGTGGAATACCAGAGAAACTTAAATTCCTGAAAAACTGAAAAGGTATTGAGAACTCTGCATATGAAAGCTAAGATGCACTTAAGTAATGAAGGTAAGAGAGTTACAAATCTCAAATATTTTTATTCTTGATTTCCTAAGTAATTTTTTGTTCAGTGGATGGAAGCACAGATTCTGATAATTAAAATGTTTGCTCTTACTGACAACAATGTATCACAAATTCCTTTTTCCAGCTGAGTATACTTCCTGTTTAACTATGAACATACTTAAAACCAAGTATGTTAATACTTGAAACTATGATAAGATTATAATCTTTTGTACCTTAGATGCAGTTGAAATCTCCAGAGCAGTAGTCAGTCTCTGAACTTCTCTTGCTTTTCTTCAGCCTCTTTGTATCACTTTGGTGTCAGTGCAACTTCACTGCTTCTTGCTGTACAACCTTCAGTTCTTGCAAATGCTCCTCATGAATTGCATTCAGGTGCTGCTCCAAACAGGCTACCAAAAGGAAAAGGCATAAAACTTTGACAGAAAAAATATATAAGGGATAGCAAAGAGCAAAGTGGTAAAAACCCTCTATTTTTTACTACCTATATTCTTTGGATTTGGGTCTTTTTCTGTCTGCAGCTGGAAGATGTTATATTTCAGTGTCTGTAAACATTCTCTAACTGGCATGTTCAGTTAGCCAGTGTTTTACAGTTTGTTCACAGTGTATTTTCTCACACAAATGGTATCCTGGCCTCCACAGGGATAATGGATGGTTAGCTAGCAGGTGTTTTTGAGGTCTCTGACTGGAAATCCTGTTTAACTTGCTCTAGGTAAAGTTTCCTTGGTTGGGGTGGGGGGTTGAGTTGGACTAAATGATCTCCAGAGTTCCTTTCCAACCCTAACAATTCTGTGATTCTGTGAAATGGTTGAGGCTGAAAAGGAGAAAAGAGTGACCTACTCTGTGTGTACAGACCTACCTGACATTGCACATATGCATTGCAGATGCAGTTAGAATAGAAATGCATTTCATAGAGCTGGAAGGCTCCTTGTGACCCTGGGTTGCTGTAGACAGTTCTTGCTGACTCTGCCAGTACAGCTGCCACCTGGAGAGAAGAGCAAAGTATGGCATATGGATGCAAAGAGGAAAAAGATGAGGAAAATCAAGAAAAGTGTGAGCTCTCCAAGAAGAAAAAGCTTAGCCCTGCTTTCTCTTTACCTCTGTCCGTTGATGCCAAGTGCCTCCAGGTCTCAGAGCAGCGTGCTGGTTTCCTGTTCCACCACTCTCATTCTGGAGCTCCATTCTTGTCCTGAAATAGGTTCTCTCACACAGTGTGCGAGAGGCCAATCCACACACAGAGTTGAGGTGTTTGATTTATTTACAGTTTTGGGCAGACAGGGCTGCTGGGTGGCAAATCCACAAAGCCAGCACTACAACTACCAAAACTTTTCACTTTTATACATTTTAGCAAACAAAAACATCAATGTTCATTGGCTACAAGTTACCTAGTTCTCTTATTAATTACCATTCTATCTTCTACTGGTTAATGATTCTCTTGCTTCTCATGCTAATTAGTCCTCATGCTCGGTCTTTCTCTTCTTTTGGGTCAGTGGTCCGTGAGTTGGTGGTTGCCATCTCCCACTGCCAGAATTACCTGTTACCCCGCGAGAGCTGATTCAGCACAGTTGCTGAGGTGGCTTCATCAGTTTCTTCCTTGTCTCAGGGGTTCTGACAAAGGTCCCTGTGGCCTGTAAATTCTGCATTCTTTATGTCCACTATCATTGGTATATCCTTCTTCCCAAGCTATAACCTCATGCTAGATCTGAGATTGTTGAAACATGTTGAGCACTAAACCTTAACAAGGCAATTCTACCCACAAGTAGTTTACTGACATCTGGACATCACTTAGATCTTGCTGGCTGTTGTCTGTTTCAGGGATTAAGTTTCCCTTCTTGTTGATTAGGCTTGAAAGTATACAAAGATCAAACATCAAAGAATGCTCTTTCTTAAGAAAATTTTTACATATTCCACATTTTGCCACACGATGAGGGCCATGGCTGAGATACCCCCTCCCTGCCCCCAGGGGCAGCTACTCAGTGGCTGCTTTGCAGGTGCCCCTGGAGCCCTTCAGTGGAGTGTGAATGAGGTGTCACTTTCTTCTACCCACAAGAAAACACCGAAGATGAGAGTGTTTGAAGGGCTGTAACACCACCTTGCAGGGTGTTGTAGAGGCTCAAACCTCCATAAGGAGGCTGCACTCCAGGATTGTGCTAACCTGCAGGTAATGCTTGTTTTCACACGTGATGAATTTGTGGCATATCAAATGATATGCAAGGGGGCAGGGGGGACAAGGGAGGTTGGCTTCAAACTTAAAGAGAGCAGTTTTGGATTGAATATTAGGAAGAAAACTTCACTGTGAGGGTGGTGAGGCCCTGGCACAGGTTGCCCAGAGAAGCTGTGGATGCCCCATCCATGGAAGTGTTCAAGGTCAGGCTGAATGGAGCTCTGAACAACCTGGTCTAGTGGAAGTGTCCCTGTACATAGCAGGGGGATTGGAAATAGATGGTACCTTCCAACCCAAACCATTCTATGGTTCTATGATGTGGTCACTTCAGGCCTGAAGCAAGTGAGGTATTTTATAGGTAAGGGGCTGGCAGTGATTTAACACAGATCGGCAATCTTACTGAGTTACACTGTCTCCACCGTGCATCTGAGGGGTTGGTCTTTTAAAAATGTACCCCTTTGGTTACTTAGTTTAATTTTTATGCAGAGAAGGAAACTGACACTGTAGCCTCCTGGTTAAAACATCCAGCTGTGAACCTGGAAATGCAGTCTGAAGCAGACAGCAAATAATGATGCTACAACATTAGGCATTAGATGTTCTGGGCATTCAAGCAAAAGTGTTTAAGATGTCCATACTAGAGATAGAATCTCTTGCAGCTCATCTGGCTTCTGAGGGACCTCTGTGTATGACTCAACTCTTCCCATCCATTGGGCAGGGACCGTGAGCAACTAATTCCCAGCTCAGGGGTTTGCTCAAGATCAGGCATTACTGTCAGGCAGTGTGACAACATCAAAGTACCTTTTAACAACCCATCTCCTGGGCTCAGCTTTTCCTGAAGCTTCTAATATGTTGAGGTAATACTGTTGATATGTGTTTGGAGTGAACTGGTTTGTAGGGCATGTTGAGAGGCTATTATTAAAAACAAATCTGGCAGTGAAAAGTTGATTTTTTTGAAAAATTTGAAATCTCTCTGTAGATGGCAGCAGAGAGGAATGATATTTATTGGAACTTCTAAATATGGTGACTATGCATTTTATAATTTGTGCAACTGCAGCTGGTGGCTCTCCATTAATGCTGAAATGTTTGCATTTTACTGATGATTATAATTATTTTGATTTAAGGATCTTTTGGCAAGACTGTTTCATTTTGGAGGAAGGTTTGGAGCTCCTCTCAGCAAAGAGAGAGTGACACTGCAGACAGGGCAACACTGCATTTGTTCATTGCTGTGTATGTAATAAAAAGATCCTCAGCTGATGTAAGGATGTCATTGCTCGACTTGAGAATTTGCTCCAGGAAGCCTTTTCCTGGGGGATGTTGCTGGGAGGCTTGTGAAGAAACATAGGATGTGAGGGAATATAAAGATCACTTGGGAAAGAGATTAAAATGATAAATTAAGTAACTCTTAAGTTTCTCACCTAAGGAAGGGATGCATAAATAACACTGAATATTAAAAATATCATTGTTTTTATTGTATGGTTCCTTGATAAATACTGGTGTTGTATTTGGGCTGTTCTTTAATCAGAGGATATTCATACAGCAATGTAGGGGTGCCTAGTTTATGCAGTAGAATTGTGTGTCTAGGAGGTGAGAACATAAAAGAGCAACTGATATGTAGGTCAAATGGAAACTGTATTTCAGACATCCTTTCATGAGCTCAGGTAGGGTAATGGTATTTGACAGAAAGATAACTGATTCTGAAAGGACCTTTATAAATTTTGAACCAAACAGATCAAATGCTATTCTTAATTTAGTTTGCATTAAGCAAACTGCTTGATCTGAGCTTTTTGTTCACATGCTTTATTTTGCTTTTAGAAGCTGGTGTATAGTTTGGTAAGAGTGACTTCATAATAAAAAAAAATAGGAGCAAAACATTCATCAAACTGTCTGTAAGCATGTTTTCCATGGGAAACTTTTAGGGTGACGGTGATCAAAGAAATGAGCATTGAAAGCTGAAGTTAAACAATTAGATGTTCTTTTCTGCTCCAAATATTCTGCCCAAGAGTTTCACAGGAGTCTTCAAGATAAGCCAAAATAGTAATATTTTGAATGTCATTTGTACACTGATAGGAGATGGGGCAGGCAAGTGCATTATGATGACAGCCCACCTAGTTTTTTCCTCAAATCAGTATCATTTCCTCTAAGCTTTGCCACCTACATATATATGTGATGGAATTATAGTTGCTGTACAGGTTTGCAAGCTAAACTGGGATAGCAGAATATTTTGGTTTGTAGTTAAGAACACAGCTGTACTTCTTCTTCTTACTAAAGCACCTGTGCTTTGTGTGACGTGTACAGCAGCCCACATATCTTAGTAAAGCTTTCATGTAAATTATATATATTTTATATATAAAAATCAGATAATTCATATAATGTTTTTATTATTTCAGCAGTGTTATGGCTCCAGTTTGGTTTTTGTGTGTGTGTGTCGTTTCTAATTACATTTTTAGTCTGATTTAATTTTTCAGGGAATGGGCTTTTCCTTGGGAAGTTTTTCCATATTCCAGTGTAGCTCACTGCTTAAAGTGCTTCTACATTTTCCTTTCTTGTAATGGTGTTTTTCTCAGTTATAGCCTTTTCATTAGTTAACAAAGTTTTATTCCAGCATATGTAAAATACTTTCATACAGTTTCATTGATCCTTCTTGAATTCCTTCTACTGTTTTAAGGTAGAACTGAAGTCTTTGTTCAAGGTGTAGTCTGAGCTGCCAGCACTTCTGCAGTGCTTGTCTTTAGAATTCTTTTCATCTCAGTCAATTACTTGTTATGAAGGTGAATCAGAGAGCAAACACTAGTACAAATATCTCATATTTTGGATTCCTTAGATAGTATGAAAGAATGCTGCAGCAGTAGGTGGAACTTGCAAGTTTGAATTGAGAGGTGGGATAAATCAAATCTGCTAAATTGGATCAGTTTGTCCATCCAGGTTGGCACTCTGCAAAGGAAGGTGCTTTGTAGGAGTAGAGCCTCAGCTCTACTCTGTTGCTACTGTAACTCTGCTTTCTCTGAACATTGCTTCAATTAGTTTATCCTGTTCTTCTAAATTGCCCTTTTTTATTGCATCAGATACAAGTTGTAGAAATTTAAACGGAATGTTTCTTCAGAACCCTTTGTGGGTTTTTTTTATCCTGTCTGCTATTTGTATAATTAATGACATATTGACTTCTGAGTTTGCTTGGCCCGTGTTGCCTGACTCCAACGTACAAGCACATACATGGGTTTTTAATTTATTCTCATCACTTGCACACTGAGAAGGGTATCAAAGTGTATATGCTGAAAGCACTGTTGTTTGATCCATTCTTAAAACTCTCCTACACTGTTATGTCTGCAAAACTTAGTGAGAATCCAGATTATCAGTATTCTGCCACTGTGATGGCTTTTTGGCAGTAAGTCTGCAATTTGTGCTACCCAGTTTGTTTGCATCTGCCTGTTTTTTGTAGCAAGATGTTAGATCTTTGGGAAAGCTGGAGACCAGCTTTTTGAGTGAAGTGTCATGCAAAGATCACCCCTGGCTTAGGGTTATTAGCTGCTGTAGACTTTTAAGTAAGTATATTAGATATTTTACATAACAATAGAGCATTATAAGTATTCTATGTAATATATTTTTCCTCCTTATGCTTATGGAAATATATATATATAATCCTTATTTTTTTATACAAGAGAAAGAAAAATGTTTTGTTTTTATCTCTCTACGTTTACCTGCCTCTGATCTGCAATCCTTTTTCCCTCCTCTCCATTTTTTGTAGTGAGCTAATACAATATTTCTTCAGTTTGAGAGCTTTGTCTCATACTAGGAGGGATCTTTAGAATGACAAATAGTGATGTCATACTGAGAATTATTAGTTTAAGAACTAGGATAAACCTATCAGACTTTGTAGGAAGGCTAATGTCTTTAATAAGAAACATGCAAGGAGATGATCATGTCTGTATATATACAGACACATATATGGAGAAAATATAGTGATAAATTTGTCTCTAAGTTATTACTTAACTAAATCTTCAGTTATTGAATTATTAGGTACTTTTCTATCTTACTGCTTTCTCCTAGAAGACTCGTTTTCTGTGTGCTGTTGAGCCAAGACTGAAAGCTTTAAACAAAAGAAGTCTTGAACTTTGGATATGTATAAATACAGATCTCATTGATTCTCACATGTAGTTTATCTTCACAGTAAACACCAGTAACTGTAGCTCAGAACACTGTCAGACACATTTGAAATATAAATACAAGTTCTGCAGCTGTAGTCTGTCTTTACTTTGTAAGGACATAAGAAGGCCCTGGTTAAAATGTGGCAAAAAATGAGACTCATGTTTCTCCTGCTTTTGTTTTCCTTTCAATGTCGTACAGTTTCAGTAATTAAACAATTAACATGCTGTATGCATCATGTACAATGTCCTGACTCTGAACATTCATACTCTCTAAAAAACAGAGGATGTCAGTCTTTTCTGCACAGTTTTGTGAACAAAATAAATAACATTCTTTTCAGACTTCATTGTAACGGATATTCCAGTTGATAATGTGAGTATTTCTGGTGTGTAAATGCATATATGAGAAGTGTGGAACACATGCACAAAAACTGGCATTTTATCTGGATTCTATTAATTCATTCAAAGAAGGGTCCGATAAGGTGGCAATTTAAGTGCTATATTGATTCTGAATCAGAACGCTCACTTTTGGAAATCAGGAAACCGACTGTAAAGCACTGGACCAAGGGACAATCAATATCTGGAAATTGTGTCAATTTGCTGTCCAACTCTTCTCTGAGAAGTCTGCAAAATATGAGCTGGCATCTTCTCCTTTGGGAGTATATAGAGGTCCTGTTGCTTTAAATGAAAATGTTTCTGTGGCACTCACATTTCCTTCAGCAAGTGCAATGATTTACCATTTTTAGTTTCTGTGCACAATAACAGGAAAGTAGAAGCACAAGAAATAATGACAACACTTTTCACTCTGAGCTATGGGAGCAGAATCAGCTTCTACCTTAATTAGTTCATGCCAGCTTATCAGACCAGCTTCATATCTTCAGGGGTTTGGCTTTAAAAACCTAATGTGGCACTAGACATTCTTTCATTTTTACCTTTCAGAGACAAGTACCCCCTTCTCAGGCACTTAACTAAAAGAATACAGCATTAAAGTGTAATCAAAATGTCATTGTACATGATAGGTTAGTGCGTAAATTTCAACAGATTTAAAGACATATGACAAATCTGAATGAAATCTAAAGGAGTCAAACATAATAATAAGTCCAGTGACAGAAGTGTTTGTAATTATTTAGGTTGTCAGTATTTGTGGCTCTTTCACTGAAATCAAATGAAATTATATCAGAATGTTTGGTGCACTTAGATTATAGAACAGTGACCTGCACTCCTGCTGAGAAACAATATTTCATGTAAGCAGATTATAGTGGATTCTGCTAGGTGTTTGAATCCATTTTAAACAGATTGTCATTAGTACTCCTAGAAACAGCAACATTCCTTCTTTACATCTGTGTAATTCAACAGTGTGAAACAATTGCATACATTTTGTGAAAATGAAAAGAAAAATCTGTTCTTAATAGAATTCTGTCTTTTCTCATGTTTTAGGAGCTGGCAGAGAATACATTGATTTTAAATCTAAGAAAAACATTGCAAAAATGCAAAAATATTTATAATAGCTTTTACTGGTTTTCATATTATGACTTTCTATATGTTCTGGCTGAGAGAAGGTAATAACACAAGTTCCAGTTGTTAAACCAATAGCAATGCTCTTAGTAATATTTTTTTTCCTATTTTTAAATTCAAAAATTGAAAGCTGTAAATCCTATTGAAGTGCTTTTTATGAAACAGAATTAAATTCTGAGCAAGGGTTTGCCTCTTGCCTTAACACCAGTGACACATAAGCTTAATGTATCTGCTGGCCTATTTTTGAAGAGTCTCTAAGGGCAAGACATTGACGTGATAGAAGAGGTAAATGACTATTGTGTTTACTGGAAGAATGACTTCTCCTTCAGAACAAGAGAATGGCAAAGCAGCAGAGCCCCATCAGTCAGTAAGATAACTAACCTCAGATTTAAACCAGAGATGCACAGCAAACAAAGGCATCACACAGGCTACATTAAAGTTTAATTAACATTTTATGTTTGAGTTCAGGAATTGTTTATGCAGTCCTTAAGAGGAACATTTTCTTTTTGAATATAATCAGAAGTCAGCATGTATTTCTGGGAGGGATTTTATCTTATTATATACTAAACCTACAATCTGCACTCTTTGAAGTGCTGTCCTATTTTTATGTGAATAACCAGATACTGCTGCATAGCTTTGGTGAGCATGGCCCAAATCCTGGGAGCTGCAGGCTGACGTGCTGTAAATTACCACATGCATGCATAGAAGGAGGATACAGCTTGCCTTTTTTCACTTCAAATTCTCGTGTCCACTTTGTACAGAATTAATTTGTCAGTGGGAGGGAAAGAGTCATTTATCTGCTTCAAATTTATGGTGGGCCTGTGGGAACTGAACCACAGGACTGGGGGATTTGAGCCTTGATTTATAGCAGCAGTAGGAAAAAAGAGGAGGAGCATCCATTTTACGTGGGGTCCTTCTGGGTCTAATGGAGCTCAGTAGAGTGAGGTGCAAAATAGCAGTTCCACACCAGAGAATCTGGTCTGTTCTCCCTTAAAACAACTTGCATCGCTAACAGATGCACTAACAGCTAACACATTTAGTTATGCTGAGTAGCAGAGTTTAATTTATATTCAAAACTTAATATGTTCAGTAAAATACACCACTCTTCTTATTGTTTCGAACATCCTGATGTTAATTAATCTATCTAAGCAATATTCTGTTATTATTTTTTTTATTTTTATCCACTGGCCATCATTTTCATTGATGTACTTGTGAAAAGGTGATGTTCTGATTAAAAGGCTTTACTGCATTTACAAGCAGTGCAGGGTTCTCTTTACTTCCAATGGGGCACTATTTAATTATGTTGAAATGCAATTGCCCTAAATACTCCTTTGTAAAATACTATTTCTCCCTTCAGACCTTGTTTCCTTAAATGCTGACAGATTTTGTGTTCTTAACTCCCTACATCAAACGGCAGACAACGTCCTGGTTCCAACTCATGAAAATATATGATGAGTAAATAGTACTTATTTGAAGAGAACATTAAAATCCTTCTGCTAACGTTTGCCTTTGTCAGCCTGCTTATATCATATGGAATTCAACGTTTTTCTCCTGTGTTTTTAAAAAAAAAGACATGTACTGTAGCACTGGAGACTTTGTAAGGAGCTTTTCCTGACACTTACAAAAGTTTGTAATTTTCCTGATTACAGGAAGTTTTCCTGTAATTCTTCCTGATTACAGGAAGAAAGCACAGTTGCATTCAACACAGCAGTGTCACACCATTTAAAAAATATTCCAAGAGTTGGAATATCTTTTAGTAGCTGACAGGCTGCAGGATGCAGTGGCGCAGATCCTTTACCTGTGTGGTCAAAATTACTGGATCATAGAAAAATTAGGTGGACTGAAGTGTTGGCTTTTACAGAAGTCTGTAGCACTTTCTCGCTGAGTTTAAAAGGACATATTTTTTTGTCCATATTATCTTATAATCAGAATTCATAACTATGTACACCAAAAGTGTATAATATGTTGTAGTCTCACTGTGCCTTTTCAAGGTAATCACTGTTCTTTATAGGATTTGTGGCCGAAGACAGTATTCTGACCATTTGCTCTGATGTCCTGAGTAAAATATCTCACAAATTGTTCTGTCGTAATTCATTCTACTTTATGGCAGAAGGATGGCCCAGACCTATACAAGTGAATTCATAGTCCATAGACCCTGATAATATCCTAAACAGAAGGTGGTGGCCTCATCAAGTGTAAAGAATTGCAGGTAAAAAAAGGCAAAATAAACCTCATACAACTACATTTTTGGGTGAGTTAGCAGCTTTGTGTCATTGACTTCTGACCGGCTAAGTCAGGAATTAGCCCATATTATTATTATTTATTATTATTTTTATTATAATGAATATTTGAAATGAAGATGATACATATGGTAACATTGTAATTAGTACAGCTTCTGTTGTCTAAATGCAAATATTTATCCCATGCTTTCCCACCAAAAAAAGAATACAGCATTTTCCATAGATTTTTTTTTTCCTGAAATACTATTTAGTCCTTGGATATTAAGAAGGGTTTGGAAGCAATGTGCTAGATGAGCTCCCTGTCTCTTCCAATACTTTCCAAAAAAAGAAAAAAAGGAAAGGTGTGAACGTACACAGTGCAACCAGAGTGTAGAAAGAATGCAGGAATGCAGTATTCTCACTGAGAATCTGATATCAGAATCCTTCACTTCCAGTTAAGGTGCTGTTTTGTGATTAACTCCAGCCAAATCACTTAATATCTTCATTTGTCCCTTGATACACACATAGGTAGGAATCCCAGGCATCTCCTACAGTGTCTTATCAGTGCATCAAGGCTGTGTTTTGCCAAAGTAACTGAAACTTCTTTGTTGAACTATACTGTATGTGTAAAATAATAACAATAAAAATACTTAATGCCAGAGCAGCAGGCAAGTTTCTCTTGAGCCCCTCTGCCAAGGTAATAAAGTTTGCATTGATCTGTCAAATCAAGAAAGAGCTTCTTCCTTGATCAAAGAGTTTGGTAGAGCACGTAAGAAAAGTCATGAGAGTAGAGCAGCCCCAATTTGTAATGCCCCAGTATTATTCTGTAATCTATGTCAACAGCAGTAAATACACTTTTTTTTTTATACTGTTGCTAGTAAATTTACAGCTGAAGTTGGTTTCAAGCAGTATTCTTCATTCCCATATTACACTTGCTATTTTAGAAGCTATTTGCTATTCCATGAAATTTCAGGTGTGACGTAATTGCAGCCTTCCAGTACCTGAAGGGAACTTGCAGTAATCATGGAGAGAGACTTTTTACAAGAGTGTGTAGTGACAGGACAAGGAGGAATGGCTTCAAACTGAAAGAGAGGAGGTTTAAAGTGGGTATGAGGAAAAAAAATCCTTACCATAAGGGTGGTGAGGCACTGGCACAGGTTTGCCCAGAGAGGTTGTGGATGCCCCATCCTCAGAAGTGTCCAAGGCCAAATTGGACAGGGCTTTGAGAAACCTGGTCTAGTGGAAGGTGTCCCTGCCAATGGGGGGTTGGAAGTAGGTGATCTTTAAGGTCCCTTCCAACCCAAACCATTCTATGAAAAGCAGGACTACAGAAATGTTTTGTAATGTCATTATAGTAGAAGAATATTCCCACATTTGTGAAAAATTGCAATGACGAGGTCACACTTATGGAAAGGGAGGACAAATAAACAAAAACCTTCAAAAATGATTGAACCCTTCAATTAAATTTCCCCCTCCAATATAAAAAATGAACATGGAGAAGTTAATCCCTTTGTAGTGACAGTGAAATCCACTGCTACATTGAAATGGCAATTGCAAAGGAGTTAAGCCTTGTGGATTAGAATACTGCAAATCATGTTTTCAGGTTTTTTTTCAGTGAACTGACTAGATGCACTCAAGTATATTATAATAAACAAGCAAAGAAAAAACCTTACCATCTGTCTATAAAAGCAGAATTTAGCCATAGAGTGTTACATGGAATTTAAAATTAAGCATTTACAATTTATCATAAAAGCTTTATGTTTGACTGACTTAATTATTGCCAAATTTTGGGTTAGGATTTTCACTGTAAACAACTTTCTTGTGACATTTCTGTTGCCTCAAATAATCATATGGGGGAAAAAAATCATGACCTACTTCTGTCTAATATTGTATCCATGTTTCAGTCCATTGTCAAATAAATGAAATTTACAGTCTTGAATGAAAAAGTGACATCTTTTCCTATGCAGTCACAACATTTTATGTTCTGGATCTTGATATTCTTACTGCAATACTCACTTGGATAACATTCCAACTGAATTCATTCAGCAGTTCCTTTTTCTTAATCCACTCTTAGCACTTTTAGACTTGAAGTCATGGACTTGTCTGTTGTTCAGGACCTTAGTGCTGCACTTGAGTGTGATGAAAATGTACTTACAGGGCATACAGCTAAAAGAAGCAGCAAAGTGTCTGGGGAGTTGAAAACAGTCAGTGTTTTGATTAGAAGTCAAAATATCAACGTTGTGCTTTCAAACAGAAGTTGTCTCGTTCCCTTCTCCCTTGCCATCTCAGCCATGGGATCATCTATCTGTCACACCAGATCTTGTGCCACTTGGATTGCATGGTGAACCCATTCAGTTTGCTGACTTAGCAGGAAAACACACACTTTTACTGGGTAGGTATTCTGTTGTTTTAGTGAATATAATATTCTTTGCCATGCAGTTTGGTGGCTGCTAAAGCAGATGTAAAGTAAGTGATGGGATGGCTTGAGAACAATTGGTCGGGGTTTGGACCTCACCTTTTTGATGGTGTTGAGATCTTAACTTGGCTAAAGTTGTAACATAAAATGCCATTTTGTAGCTTTTATAGCATTGGTGTATTTTAATTCTGAAATCTAAAAATGCAAGAAAATATACATTAAATTTTCCTCATTTCATTCAAAGATTTGAAAGTGTGGAGTATTTTGTGAGTCAATAAAATAGTATGTTTGGTTCTAGTACTCTGGTTCAAAGATTTAAGAAAATAGCAAGTTCTGGACATATTCCAATCAGGGACTGATAAATCTTTGCTTAACTGAACGTCAACCATATGGTGCAATTCAAAGGTCTAAGCAAAAATATGCTGCAGCTGCTTAATTTTTAAGCTTTACATTAGTGTGCTTGCTATGGGAAGAACAGTATTTCTTTTCCTGCCACTTTCTGTTCATGTGTCAACCTGGCACTTCTCAGAAAAAAATACTCCTAATACACTAAAAAAGTAGCAGCAAGCTTCTCCAAATCATGTGCACTTTGAGATAAATTATGAGGTTTAAAAAATATACAGTAACGATGCTCTCCAAAATGCACCAAGTTGTAAGCATAACGATTTTTAAATAGTTATATTACCTGGAATATTTTGTTTTTCTCAGAATGTCTTACTTACCTTTGTGGAAGTAATGTTACAACTTCATGTGAAAGCAGTAGCTTGTTGCTTCAATAGCATTCATTATTCATAAGAATATTATGTGGAAATGATGTTTTCTGCAGTAATATATTTTAGTACTTTACTGAAGTTATTTAGGCACCTTTGATAATAGTGTGTTAAAGTACCTCAATTAGCCATCAAGGCTAAGCTAAGTAACATTTTTTCCTTTATTTTTTTTTTTTTTTTGTGCTACATTCAGCTTTTTAAAAGGAAATTAATTCCACTCATTCTCACTGAGATGCATTAATTTAGGATTAAGTGTGCTATTCAAATCTGATTAGAGTGGACTTTTCAGAATTTGAAGTCCTTTTCCCATTCCCTGGTAAAATCCAGGTACAAATATCCACCTTGCAGTAATCTGGTCACATAATAACCCGATCACTTACACAGCCTAACTGACATGATCAAAAGTCTCCAGTCTCTGTTTTTAAGTAATGGCATCTTTGTCCCCTGAACTAGAGTCCTTAGAGTGAGATACATTTTTGCACGTGTAGACTGCTCTCTGTCACTGCAGATTATTCTTCGTAGAATAATGAAAGTGCTCTCTGGAATCATGCTTTAAAAATTTGTATTTATGATCTGTAAAACACGTTCAGACTTCATTAAAATGGGAGGTGGTGTCTTGTACAAGATACTAGACAGTGGAGAACAACTCACTATGGAAATCTGGATGTCTTTCTCTGTAGTACCCGGGTGGTGTTGTTATGTCCATACTTTCAGCCTGTCAACATGTAAATCTAAGTTTCATGATACACTGTTTGGTACTTTGCTTCAGGGATTAGAAAGTGGGTCTCTATTATAAACAAAGTTTGGAAAATGGAGTGTTAGTGAAATCTCAAAAATTGCCTTGTAAAACAAGTGGTGTAGTAAACCACAAAACTAAGGCTTGCACCTATCAAACACAAATAGCAGAGTGCTGGTCACATGGCCAAAATTCTGTGTCCTGTGAACTGTGCTATAGAATAAGGAAGATAGACAACATTTCAGTTTTTGTATAACGCAAAGTAGGCAAAGCCACAAATGTAGAAGAGTGTGCTGCCCACCTCAGCTTAGTAATGTTGCTATAAAAACAAACCCACATTCGTCACTGAGAGAAACACTTGCATGTGGTTTCCACTCTCCTGGCATAATTGCCAGGCGGTAGTTTGGATTCCTGCTCTGAAATCACATACCAGCCCCAAATCATGCATGGGATTTAAATGGTGCCTAATACCGTGATGTGAGCTTAGCTGAAACCTGACAGGTATTCCTAATCCAACTTGCCAGGGCAAGGGTGACTGATCAGTTCAAACTGCACTCCCGATATCCTTGCAGTGTGTCATCTGCTTATCAAAATACCTAAAACTGTAAACACTTGTAGAGATTTTGTTTTCTCCATACTTCAGTTTTTAGAGAGTTTTGTAGCCATACTCTGCACTGACCTTATTCTATATATTTTTTTGTATCATTGAGTTTTTAATATTTCTCTCAAGAATTCCTGTCTCTGGCTTTGCTCTTCCAAAGCACCTGCAGGGCTTCAGGTTTAGTTTCCAGTACATATATTACATGACCAAAAGTTACTGCATGTTAAGCACTCCTCTTTTCTGCAGGTAACACAGGCACACAAGGCCTGGGTACAAGGCCAGCAGTTAACTTACTATTCATCACTCAGAAGTTCTTATTTGGGCCTTACTTCCTACACTCACTACTGTGCTTTTATTTACTCTGTGAACGCAAATATTTGTTTGTTGTTCTTTGTCAGTGTGAAGATTTCAAATATTGTTACTTCCTCTAATGTTCTTTACTGTTACTGTTACTATCAATTCTTTTCTGTGTGTCATAATGCTCTTCTCCTGAGTCACTTGTAAATTAGGAAGGTGATTTTGTATGATGGTTTTCCTTGTTGATGTTTGGCTTAACTTGAGGTGCATGTTTAAATTTGTCCTTCAGCTAAGCAGTTAAGTTAGTATTTGAATTTAAGTGCATGCTTAATGTACAAGCATTTTCATAGAATGATAGGATGGCCTGGGTTGGAATGGACCTTAAAGATCACCGAGTTCCAAACCCTCTGCCATGGACAGGGACATCTTTCACTAGACCAGGTTGCTCAGATTTTGTGGCATGTTAATATGCCTCATTGTGACTTCAGTGTGGAGCCCTTGTTTTCATGTGTTGTTCAGCTGAGGTCCCCATTCTCAGTCATACTGGTTGCTACACCACCACATCACCAGGGCTGGGTATTCAGAATCTATAAACCTCAAAAATCTATTTTTTTGTTTGCTTATTATTTTTTTTTTAATAATATGAGCAACAGATATTGGAAATCTGAGTAAGGATTTTGAGTTTTGTAAAACCTTTTGTATTATAAGGCAGAAGAACATGTTAAAAAAAGTTATTTGTATAATAATTTTTGTAAACTTTCTAAGAAAAAGATGCACCTACAGGTCTTTTTCTACTCCTCAGGTTGTTTTTGAATGTTTGATTGATGGACAAAAGTATTATCTCATGCAGTAGAGTTTCCCACTGAGCTACTGTTGAATGAATATTCCTTAGAGGTGAATACACTGCAACATTTCAAGGTGGTCAGCCTACACTTTATTAAATAAATACAATAAATTAGATTTATATTCTTGTGGAATGAATGTTGCCATTATCACAAACTAGTGATTTACCACAAGGTCACATCATTTGTATATTATGCAGTCACTGAATGAATATCTTCTTTCTATAGAATTGGAAAAAGGGTTTGGGAAGGTAAAGCCCTATTAATTTTCACCATTCTGAATTGAATTCTTAGCCAAAATAATAGTCTCAGCATCTGTACTTTAGATGACTCTGTGGATTCTTAAGTATAAACTTACAGTCTTACTTTCACAAATGGAAGAGGATAAAATGTGTAAGAAAGCTATTGTGGATGGAAATCATGTCAAGTATCTATTTTGAATGGGACTTTAAGAAGGTTTAGCTGGATTAGGCGCGCAAAAAGCCTCTTTGTGGATTCTTCAGGCTTTCAAAGTGGCTTTATTTTCCTGGCATTAATGTTTATTTGTCCTGGGCAGGATAAATGTGGCTCAAGTGTTTGACAGTTCTCTCTCAGTTCCTGATAAGTTGAATTTCCATTGCTGCTCATGGCTGTTAGTGAAATGTATATTCACGTTAACCTGTTTGATAAAGACCAGTGAAGCACAAGTGTCTCCTGAAGAGAAGCCTCCATTTACAGTGAGAAGTAGATTATTTCTGCCTGAGCTGCAGGGGCATTTTCAAGCTCTGCTAATTCCATATTCAATCCCACATGAGATGCAGAAGGAATTAATGTCACTAGGGTAACCTGCTGCCTAGTTGCCAGAGAAGTTACTGCTTTCTTCAAATCATTTAAAGAAAATTCATCGGTAGTATGGCCCACTCACTATCTACTCCATTTGCTTACAAAATGCATTTACATGGTAATTGTTGCTGTTGTGGTAAGTGATAAGATTCCTAAAGAGATAATTTGAAGATTTTAGTCAAATTATTGACTAAATGACTAACAAGAGAGGGGTACCAGACAAATATTCTGAGATTTGAATCCTAGTGATATTAGTGATGTGGCAGTTCTGTGCCACCTTCTTGAGCCTTTTCAGCTGTCCTTTCACTGGGTAAAACCAAGTGCTACACTACTGTCAGTATAGATCTTTAAATTCTCCAGGGTTCTGATACAGATTTAGGATCATCCTTTCAGCCTTACTGATGCTTTCACAATCTTTATGTCATTTGTCTCATGATGTTGGACTATTTCCCCCTGTTTTCCATTTACTTGCTGCAGCAAGAATATTTCAAAAGAACAATGCATTTATTTTCTTCAGTTATGGAAGCTTCCTGATTTTACAGGAGCATGATCCATGAGCCTAGTGCAGGCTTTCTCCGCAGATCAGACTGACACATGTATAAGTCAAATAGCAAGACTCTGAAAGTGTGTTTTACAAATGACTTTTCAGCATGATTTTGGATGCAGTATATATGGGTCTAATCCTGTATTACTTGTCTAAGGGTACAGTTCTAAAATTCAATCTGTGCAAGCACCCACAGAAACTCACAATTACTTTTATCATCATAACTTCAACTGCAATTCAGTGATCTTTATACACATTTCTGCAACTGTCTAAAAGCATTAGGAACTGCGCCAGATTTCATTTCTGTACTCAAGAACTGGGGACCCCTGGTGGCCTAGCAGTTAAGATGCTGGTCTCTCAGCGCCAAGGCCGCAGGTTCAAATCCCCCGGGTAG
>JAWWLV010000183.1:29449687-29465816 GCA_035041135.1 Platyrinchus mystaceus
CTTAGGATTAAAGGGTGGGCTCAGTTCAGCGCAGGCTGTGTCTCACCTAAAAAATCCATTGCGCAGGCTTGAAAAGTGGGAACACCTTTCCCAGATCTTCATTCGCGAAGACTGGCCATTTACTTTACTGTTGAGCTAGTGCTTGTTGATGCTGCATTATGAGGTCAGCAGACAAACTGGGGAGTTGTTCCATACAGTGTTTTGGTTCAGATTTCTCAAAGTGTGTGCCTCCATTCATTTGTGAAGTTGTATATACACACATATAATTTGACTTGTGGACTTTTAGTCATAAAAACTTTAATAGCATTGTCAATATGCTTATATGCCTTGTATTGACCACTAGAGAAAGATACTAGGTAACAAAAATTAACAGTTCCATAAGAAGCCCACCTAAATATTGCATGAAGAACAGTCAAATGTGTTTTGTTAAGTGCTGTGGTGGCCAGTATCCATTGGCTAGGATCCACTTGAAAAATCAGATTAAAAGTTTTTGTGCTGGACAAATCCAATGTCATTAGTTTAAAAATTCCCTGAAGGCTAGTATTGTAATTAGATGAGCCCAAAGCCTGCAGCAGTACATTTCATTTTCTTCCAGGAATGACCAGCAGCGTCTTCAAAAAAAGAAAACATTAACTGATCCTTGTCAGATAGAGTAGCCATACTAGGAAAGAAAGAGTTTTCCAGGAATAAATGTGGCAGCTGAAACTTCAGCACCTGATGATGAGTGGAGCGGATCAGCCACAGCCTGGTGTGAAGCAGGGAGGATCCTGCTGAAAAAGGGCTCGAAAGTGATAATTTTCTGGGTGCCTCATGTCAAGGGCATTGGATATTACAGATGCTGAGTGCTGGCAAAATAGCAATTAAAAAATTTACAAAACCAGCAACTCCCTTTGGATCCTGATTGTCATAAAAGGCTATGTCCATCTTGGAGTGATTCCTTAACTTAGCTCTTTCAAGAGCATGTGAGCTTCCTAGTGTTACACCACAGCATTCCAGCTTCAAAAGGTGTACTTGTTGAACAGTGTGTTTTCTTTATTTAAGATGCATTTTAAGAAGGCTGATCTGCTTGGTTGATCTTGTTATTTTACTGCATGATTACTGATTTGAGTCTGTTCTGAGCTGGTAGTTTGATAAGAGATTTCTCCTACTAGAAATAAGGAGTAGAGATTGTAAATGTATCATCTCTTTAAAATGTAGCTACATAAAAACCATATTTTATGCTTTTTTGGTCCCTGTTCTCATAAAAATGTCTACAGTGTCTTCATGAACATAAATATTGTTGTCTATTTCCCAAATACTTGTATTGTGAAGAAAAATAGGAAAATTCCGATTGTAACTGTGTTGTGCTCTCTGAGACTTGCAGACCTTGCTTTGGGGTCAGTATGGATGTGGCTGTATCCGTATCTGTGTCTGAACGGGCTCAGAGCCTGAACTGGAGCGCTGTCACAGGGTTGTGGCACTGTTCAGGTGTTAGAGGGCGCCTTAGCCTGCTTTGGGCCACTGTCACAGCCCAAACGGGGCTCTGCTCAGGGAAGGCCATGGGATAGGGACTGTTCCAAAATGGACTCGGGACAGCAGCCCTGTTTTGTGGGAGAAAAACATTTAGCGTGTGTGCTCTACTGCATGGCTTCAACATCTGTTTCCTGGCTTGTTCTGCATACAGGTGCAGATGTAGCCATAGAGATGCTGCTGCACATTTCTGGATAATAACAAGCTCCAGTCGAATGCTGTTTGTCTGGAGAAAAACAAGAAGCCACCGTCACTTATGAGATAGCAACACTTAGGAAGTTTAGTGCACATTGTTGTTTTGTATTTGTGTATCTGTATAAAAAGAAAATACATATGCACACACATTTTTTTCATGTAACAACTAGCTTCTTATGTTTTGAATAATGCCATGTTGAGCAATATCCGGACCTTCCCAAAATGCCATTAAGATCTTGTAAGCATATGTAGCAAAGTATCATAACTAGAATGAATGTCAGAGTTCTTGGTTGTCTTGCATGGTGTTTTTGTCTCAAATGTTCACCAAATAATCTCTGAGTGTGTAGATATGACATCAGTTCTCTGGTTCATTTTCTTTAACTATTGGAATGCAATAGTTCCTTCCTTGGAATGAAATAACTCAGCAAAATATAACTTTGATATAGCTCAACTTTTATAAACAAGTCCTATTAACTTGAGTGTGTTGTGAACTTGCTCTGAACCTGGATAATATGTCCTGTGTTGGGCTGTGAAGTGTGACAGGTTGATATTTTTCGTTATGAAGCTATAGGTTAGTGTAGAGAGCCACTGAAAACACTGTGGTGCTGCTATGCAGCAGCTGTAGATGGTCACGCTTCTCAATGTTCCATAGAACTCTGATAATTCCACTTCTTGCCTTAGTTTCAGTGTTACATATTTAGTTGTAGGTATGGTTTTTGTTCCTGACGCCACAGTATAGAGAATGAAAAAGAGAGGTTTGTTTTTTCCCTCCTTAGGCATTCTGTAAAACATACTGTGTATTGCAAATTATGCATGGCTGCTTTTTGTAGAGTTGATTTATGAATACCTTAATAATAAATAGTTAAAGTCCAATTGTCAATCTTGATGCTCTAAGAGGTGGGCTAATCACTGGTTTAAAATATTATCCTTACTTTCCTTAATGGAATTTGGTTGGAGTTATTTTTTGTTTGTTTAGTGTAATGGGTGTTGTGTTTAATTTTGCCTCGTGGTTTTGAGACACTCATTTCCAGTGAAATGCTGTGACTTTTAAAAACTGACTCACTGTTTTGAAAAAAAACCCTTTGCTTTTATATTAAGTTGTTTCAATTCCTCTTAATATTGATAATGATACTGACTGTGTACAAAGGCGTAGACTTAAGTGCTGAATTTCTGGCTAAGGTAAGTTAATAGGTAAAAGGCTGTGGCTTAGGTACACTACAAAGAGGTCTGGTTTTGATTTGTGTTGATCTTAAGATACACTTGCCTCATCTTGATAGGGCAGATCACTAACTAGAACAATTAACTGCCAAGGCTTTAAGAACATGAAGTTGGGAGGTTTTTAAAGCTTGCTTACTCCAGCCTCTTTTATAGCCTACTTATGCTTATCTCAGTTTGTAAAGAGTTTGAGGTACTACAGACAAAAGAAATACGCTCAACACCTCTTGGCATAAGCTTCATTAATTGTCAGCTGTATGAAGATAGACCTATATTAAGGGAAAAACGCTAAAAATTTTTGTTCCTTCTGACACATTTATTCCTCTTACATTTCTTGTTTATGAGTGGGTGGGCTAAATAAAGTCAATATAAAGAGGACTGATGCATATATTTAATTTTTCTTTTAATGGAACAACTGCCATGTGTTGACTTGAAAGAAGCTTTTGTTTTAATCTTACATCTTTTTATTTTTTTACTGTAAGTTGACTATTCTTACACCGCTGCTTTTTTTTTTTTAAGTGATGAAGTCCATTTTGAATCTGTTCATAGAAGAAAATGTCAGCCTCAGGTCTTGTGCACATCACAGTGTCTCCTTTCCAAAGTTTGTGGTGGTGTTGTCACCACAGAAGTGCTTTACTTTCCAGTGCTTTGATAAAAATCCACCCAAACCAATGGGAGACTGCTGTGGGGGAACAAAACACAAGCATTGACAAACTCTCGAGTACTCAGTCTGGAAAAATAAAAATACTTTTCATTAAATCTTTCTTCTTTGTAATTTCAAGGGGGTTTTGGCACTAATACATGGAAATTTCTGACAGATTAATGTGATTTCTAAATCAATGACATCCCTTTATTAATGCCTATGACAGTTTTGGCTATCTGTATAAAAAAAGTCTTAAACAGAGATTTTGTTATCTGAAATATGCATTGATTAACCACATGAGAAACGCTGTGTGTTGACTTAGTGTCTTAATTGGTTATGTGTCATTTGGAAAACAAAAAGCAGGATTGAAACAGTAAAGGATTTAGCTTTCTATGGAATAAGTTTCAGGACTTGTGGCTGTAAGTCAGCTGCAAGCAAGCCTTATTTGTCAAATAATTATTTTGATCTTAATTTGCAACCCTAACGTAAATGGATTAATGTTTACTCATGTAAGTACCCCATGAAAAAATCAATATTGGAGTCATTCGTTGTTATTACAGAACAGGTTGTGAAGTCTCCCTGTCCTGCAGTCTGACAGCCAGCACATACAATATCACAGCAGATTCTGATTCTGTCTTCTTGCTGTCCTGGGTGGTTTGTCCTTTTGCTCCTCCTCTATCCAAAATACACTTTGAGTGTAAATCTCATTTGTTACCTCCTGGGAAAAGAGTAATGAAATCTTTTACTGTCAGATTGATAAGCTAAGTCCAGTGTGGATTGTTAAAAGCTAAAAGTTGTATCTTCTAAGGGAGGAGAAATTAAGGGAAGTTTTGCATCCTGTGGAGAAAAAATGAGTCTTCTCAATTGAGTTCTATGCTTAATGATTTGAATACAGGAAAGTGGTCTTGTGTAAGACTATTGTTATTACTTTTCTTATTGTTTTCAGATTTACTGAGATTTACTCAAAAAGGAGATGCTTGTATGCTTGATTCCAGCTAATGTGGATGGGCATAATGTTTAATTGGGCTACTGTGATTTACACTTCTTAGATCAGGCCAAGTACAGCTTAAATTGTTAAATGGATTAACAGGATGTAATCTGCTCCTGTTGGTGTATCTGATCAGTTTGCCTCCAATCTGTGCAATGTGCTAACAAACTAGTTTAGCAATTTGGTGAAATGTAGTTTGCTACAGGAGACCAGCAGAAGTATGGCGTGATACATTCACATTTCCTTTATATGAGGAAAAAAGTTTTCTCATATGAATATTCTACTTCAAGTTACTCACTGGGTATCTGTTACTGCACATGCTCTGTGAATTTGTAATACCTCAGATAGACTTGAGTGAAGACATTTTATCTCACTAAAATGCTAATGTAGGTAATCATGGTTTTGTGGCTCTTTACTTAAAAGTTCAGTTCTTGTTGTTGTTTCTTACCTGAAATTAAAAATAGTCCACTTGCAATCTCTTAGAGCATGAATATTCCAAGTGTTAGTTAGGTGCTATTGCCATGTTTTCATCTGCGGATGCTATTTCACTTATCTATAGTTTGTGGTAAATAACATGTCTAGAAGTCTGAGGTGAAGAGAATATCACCTATTTTACATTTAGCAGAAACTGAATTTAAAGTCCTGAACTGATTTAAGTTTTTATCCATTGTTCGCACATGGAAAGGTCCCAAGGAATGAAGAGCTAAAAGTGTTTATAGCACTGTTCCTCTTTGACCATGCAGGAAAATTTTTTGTATAGGCTTTTATAGTGGAAAGAATGAGTTGAGCTGTGAACTACCCCATAGGTGTGTGGATCTGGCACAATGCAGTTTGCAAAGCCCAGGATTAACGCTTGAGGAACTGGGTATAAAATGCTCTCGGTTGTAAGGATTCAGCTGTGGAACAGTCTTCTAAATCAGATCAGGGAAATCTGAACTCTAGTAAGTGTTTCCAGACTTCTGAGAAAGCCTTTTCATGACGAGTGATGTCTCAATGTGAAAAGCTTCTTCTTGCCACCCTTATCACAGAATGTTAAGGGGTTGGAATGGACCTTAAAGATCATCTAGTCCCAACCTCCAAATTACTCTCACTTTCAAAAGCATGTAGTAAAATAAACAGTGCTTTTGTTCCTTAAATGTGGCAACCACCTTTAAATCTGTTAAAGAATTCACTATTGCTTTTGCTTTACAATTACTGTAATATTGGTCTTGGTGGTGGCATAAAACCCAAACCCAGCATTCATCCTCTTGTTTGCTTTTGAAATTTAGGATAGGAAAGTAATGGATCCCCAAAACACAATCAAGCTTTCAAGCTTTGTAAGTATCACACCTTCCTAGAAATAGTGTTTTATAAAGAGTTATGCTTGACTTACCCTCCAATTCTTGAATGATAGTTCAACCACTGTGCATCTGGTTATTTTAAATTAAACTTGCTTATTGTAAGAGTCCAAGTGATTTTACATAATATTAGATTGTGAGATTCTTTTCCCCCTAATTATCATATGTGTGTGTTTAATACAGCTTTTTAATTGCAAAACCACAGAACTTTAATCGATTTAAATGCAGAACAGGAACAATTAGTGTTTCAAGAATATATATTCTGAAATGTCATGTATCCATTATCTTTAAATTATTCCTTTGATTACTTTCTTTGAAGTTTTCCTATCTTATCATCCTGTATGTCCCAAAGTGATTTCCTTCCTTCACCAATCTCTCTCTCTCTGTTTTGTCTTCAGGCATCTCTGCAATTATCTTGTCATTCTCATCCCTCCTCAGAACTGCAATGATTCAGGATTTCTGCAGTTGTCTGCATGCATATTCTCGTGGCATTGGTCATCCTTTTCTTGTCTTTTTTGGTCTAGTAAGGATGGGAGCCTGGAGAGTGAAGGGAAGTTTTGATTATCCTTTCACAGGGTAATAGAAAAAATCTTCATTAAAAGGAAATACTATAGTTGTTGGGGACAGCTCTGGAGACAGCCACGCTGGCCAACCATAGGACTGTCAAAATGTGAACTGGAAGGAGGGTTGTACTCAGAAAATAGAGGATGTGATTAGAATTCAGCTCCATCTCCCTTCTTCCTGGTCTGTAGCAGGTGCCTTGGGTCCCCTTTTTTTTCAGTTGCTGAACTCTGCCAGTGCTGTAACATTTTTTTAAAGACACTGTATCTGAGAGACTGAAAGTCCTTGATGTCAGATTTTCTCCCATGTGTCAGGAAAAGGTGGCACATATGAGTTTTTGCTTTCACCTCCAACAGCTCCTGCGCATTGACAATGAGGAGGAACACTTGAGATTTTTTTTTTTCCCCTCTTCCTTAATGTAAGAGTGGGATGCTGCTTTCCAAAATAAGGCAAATGGAGCAAGGAGTGTTTGGGTTCAATCTGCAAACTCATTTGCCGCAGGTGTGCTTATGGGGTTTTTTTAATCAGTTGGAGTGAGTTTTACTTTTTTTTTTTTTTTTTTTTTCATATAATTTGGCCATAAAAGATCAAGTTTAGTACGTAGAATTTTTTTTAGTCTCTTGAAAAAAATTATAAATATAGTGGTATGCCTACACATAGAATACTAAATTTAGGTAAGATATTTTTAGTAAAATCATGATATTGTTAGAGCCATTTCTGAGCTGAGAACACATTTGTAAAATTTTAAAAATGCTTTCTGCATATGGTAATTTTAAGTATCAGTCTCGAATGATCTGTGATGCTTTATTAGGTTTTGAAAAGTAATTTTATCAGAAGCCAGGAGTGTGAGTAATAAGCAAATGTAAGTGACTTATATGTACTTAGGCAGACATAAGTGTTGCAGAAATAGAAGTAGGACTACCATGCAGCAACTGAGATACCTGAATAATGAAAACGTTTTCCTGTTTCTTTTAGGACAGTGATACTTTAATTCCATCTGCCCTTGTAACTCTTTGACATGTCCAGTAATTCAAACAAATATAATTATCTAAAATAATTCATCTTGCACTTTTGATGTCCAGAAATGTTTTGTATTCTCTTTTGCTTTTTTAGTTTTGAATATTATGGTTAGCATCAGCATTTGGAAACTCTAAATAGGCTAACTTTGCTGTCATAACCGATCCTATGAAACATGTTTGTGTCTGAAATTTGCATTTTGATCCTTCTGGTTTTCCTATCTAATGGTCTTGTTGGGGTCAGTTGCTCACAGCAAAGAATTTAAAAAACAGCTGTATAAAGATTTCCAGTCATTAACTTGTATCAGTGTTCTCTGTTCTTTTAGTCTGCCTGAATTCATATGTTGCACTTGAACTCCGGTTGTCTCTTCTGAGGCTCAGAATTGTAGGCCATGCTCTTGACTCGCTGTTTTACTTGATGGGAATTTAGCACTGGGTAATGCTTACAGGGCAGCAGCTGTGTTTTGCCTTGCAAAATAACATGCCAGGTATGTAATTCATAACAAGATCAGTTCGTAAAATTAGAACACCCTTTCTTTTGGAAAGCTGTGAAGGCAAACAAGCAGTTTCATGGGAGATGAACCACTTCTGCAAAATCTAAGTCACTAGTCACAGTTTCATTGTAAGTACTCAGTATAGCTTGATGCTTAGCACTGTGTTGCTCTACATTTATACTTGGTTGCCAATTAAAAGGTAATTTTCACTGGGAAATAGAAAAGTAGAAGGAATGGGAAGAAGAGAATTTTGAAAATGTTCAACAAATGGATTGGATCATGAAGATTAAAGAATAGCACGTAAAAGTGCCAGGCTTATTGAAAAGGGTAGCAATTTAAGGAAGATTAAGTTTGTTGCAAGCCTTAATGAAATCACATGTTTTCATTTGTTTTCATTATGATCCTGGAGCGTAAGTTAACTTATTGTTTAACTTCTTAGAAAGTGGCAACTGCAATTATATTGGTAAGTGGATGGAAGGTTTGTCAGCTTTTGTGGTTCAGAAAGAGCCTCTGAGATAAATATCTTGAAACTCTTAAAGTCAGAACATTGAAGGGTACAGGAAATATTTTGTAATTACTGTAATATTTTGTAATTACTGTAATATTTTGTAATTATTGTAATATTTTGTAATTATTGTATCTGCAGTTGCATGACTGTTATTGTGGGGTTTTGTGCAGTTTTGTGGGGATAATTCAATAGCCTGATGTTTTGAAAAAAATCAAGGAAGAATGAGTAACAGCTCACATGTAGTACATACCCATGACGTTTTTCCTACTAGCACACAGCGGCCCCTGTGATCAGGGTCTACAGGACTGTGTCAAACTTTTCCTAATGGCTGTGTTCAAGGCCAGTCCTTATTGCAAAACTGAAAGAAAGAACTGGAGGAAAAGAAGAGGCAGAATTTGACTGGAAGTCAGTGTAACTATTGGTTCCCCAAAGCTATCCTTAAAAACAGAAAAACAAATTGACTGCTGTTGCCGTGAGGACCTTTTATTCTGTCTATGCTCTGTTTTCAGTGTGGAGGTGAAATTATACTTGCTTTGGAAATACTGTTTTATGTCAATGCTTTCATGCAGTAATTCTGTGTAAGAGAAGACTTTCCGGTTAGAGAAAAGCTTTGGGTAACTTAATCACATTTCAGCCTATTGACAAGTTGCAGGTGGTACTTTGGCTGCTCTTCCAGAAAATTGTGACTCATCATGACCTACAGGAGGGTTAAAATACAGGTAGATCTGCACTATGCTGAATTTTAGTTGAACTAAGGTGCACATTTGTTTTTTTCCACAATGTTTTCTAGACAATTAAATACACTCAGTTGTGATTCAATAATAAACGTTGTGCTCTTTCTGACCGAAATGCCAAGCTTGTTAAAATGCTTCTGGATTCTTTAAGAGAGGTCTTTAGAATACCTTATGTAACTTACTATGATTGTTTTATGAGGTGTTTCAGAATAAGGAAAATAAATGTTGTGAGGAAAACTGGAGTGGGGGGAAGGGGGGTTGTTTAACTGGCTGAGAGCAGAAAATAAGCAGCTACTAATCTTAGAAGCAGAAGTAAGTAGGGATAAGAAAGAATGTTGGAATTCATCTAGAATGTGACTTTAATAGGCATATTTTTGTGTTGCTTCCAAAGTGTGCACAGTATAAACCATGCTCATTTTTGAAAAAATAATTTCTTGTTTTAACTTTCAGGATTATCTGCTACAGAGCCTAAGCTAAAGTACTGTCATTGGCTCCAAGTCAGGACAACTGTGGTTGTCTTTCTTTTTTAGGGAACACAGTGAGTATGTAAGAACACTTTGTAATCATAAGAACTTCTTGTGGTGACATCATGGCTATACCCATGTTCACATGTGAGTAGTTATTTAGGGAAATGTGTATGTGAAATTAGGTGTGTGGGTAGGTCACTATCAGAGAGGTGTTTGTATTTATTGTATTTATAAAGAATTTGTGTTAATAATAGTTTTCAGAATAAGAAATGGTATAGGGGAATTTATGTAAAAATTTTTTCTTGAGGAGAGGAAAAAGAAATGGTGTAATAAACACCACAAGCATTCAGACTCTGGCTCTGAGGTACTTTTCAGGAAAAAGATGGTATTAATTCAAGTACCTATGTAGTTGAACTTTGGTTCATAAAATGAAAGAAGTCTTAAACAGTTTAAAAATATATTTCTGTTAAAATTGATCTTTAGGTATTTGAAAGGAACTGCAAATCAAAAGTTTCATTTCGGGTCAGACACTGAGAGGGTATTGCAAACTTCATTTTGAACTCTATCTCTCAGACCTTTTTCCTTATTTTCATGTGGACCTTGCAGGCAGAGGCTTAGTGCAGGTCTGGGGTCCTGCATAATATTTTTTATTAGAAAGTGTTTCATGTAGTTTATCATCCTTTGAAAAGTAGCTACTTCTGTGGGACTAAAAATTAGTGGTGTTATGGCAAACTCTGTCCTGAAGGAAAGATGGTAACATCCTTGTCCTGAAAAAAGTTGCCAAAGAATTGTGGGCCAACACTGAGCAATAAATCTGTGTTTTATAGTGGAATGCATTTAAGACCTGAACTGTTTTGAAGGTGAAATCCCAAATCATCCAGGCATTGTAGCATACTTTTCAGTCCAGTTTGGCAGAATGCTGAAGTGCATAGTTAATTTCCATAGATGCTTAATCAGATCTGCAGTTGCAGATGTTGGAGAAATTTAAGTCCGACTCCTTCTTCTTTTGAAAATCAGCTCTATTTTTACAAAATAGAATCTCTAGATTATCTTTTAAAAACAGGTTCTTGTAAGGATTTTTCCCTTGCTAGAAAAAAGTTTTTAAATAATAAAGATGGAGAATTTCCTATTGATATGGAAAAATATGAGTATGGATGAAATGAATACTAGAGCTTCCCATCTTGGAAATTGCTTTTGAAAACAAATGCAGATAAGTTTGTGTGTTATTAGCCAGGGTGTTCTTCTGTCTGCTGTTTTCTTGTTGATTGCTGTAGAGGCTTATGTATTAAAATGCTAATATTTTGTCCAGGTTAACATGACATGCAATTTTTGATTGAATCATGCCTTATGTGAAATGCAGATGAATGTTCTTTTTTTTTTTGATTTTTGTAGTAATTGGGGTTTAATGGGATTACTGGAGCTTTAGCCTGATCTTCTGCAAGTCAGTAAATCACAGTCAGTTTGGTTTCAGGCAGGTACAATACTGGCCACAGTGGTGTTGGACTGAAGAGTTGTGTGGTTAGAAACCAGATGGAACAGGGTGGTCAGTAAAGCTCAGGGCCTGGCTATTAGGCTCAGACAACCCATGTAACAGAAGAAAACAAAATAAAGCTTTATTCCAACTCTCCCAGCTCCCTGGCCAAAACACACACTAAAATTCAAACAAAAGATTTAACAGTCTAACTGGATGAAATAATCTGTTCCTACACCAGATCTGTGTTTAAAGTGTTCTGCAGATCGTCTGGGAACTTTTGTCTAAAGAACATGGTTTGGATATTAAAGTACCACCTTCTCCCTGTGGCTCATAGACATCAAGTTAAGAAATACATTTGTATATCAAGAGATGGAGACCCTTGAAATAAATGCTTTTCACTTCACAACCTGTATATAAATTCTTCCAGAGATAGATTAAAGCCTTCACTTTATAAACACATCATGTGACAAAGATTCACCCTCTGTCTTTCCCAGTAAACTGTCCCAAGGTTCAGCTGCAGTCACTGCTAGGAAATTGCAGACTGTTTCAAGGTTGAATTGATCTAGCTTTAATTGTTAGCTGCTGGATCCTATTGCATTACTATCAGCAAGTTTGGAGAAGTCTTGCCACCAGATCTCCTTCTCAGAGGGTAAGTGCTTATTTCTGGTAATTAAATGACCTCTCAGTCTTCTCTTCATTTAGCTGACATGGACAGGCTCCCTAAGAAAAAGTAGATGGGAGAGGAAAATAAACGGCAGATGAGGATGAGTGTGTAGGATGTAAAGCAAATAAGATGACATTTATGAACCATCTCCCACTTCAGAGACAGAAGCACTGTGCAAATATAAGCAGATCTTTAGGTCCTTGCCCAGACCCTTAAAGTCCTTCACAGCATGTGAAAGAGTGCCTGGTATGGATGGTGGTGCCAGTGTGGATCTTGGCCAAGCACTGCATTGCAATTTTCAATGACTGCCTTTAAAGCAATGACCATTAAACAGGAAGGTGTTAAGATAAGCTTACAGCGTGGCTAAGGTGTTGGGAATGATGCTTCTCGGAATTAATATTTAGGATATTAATCCACATGTTTCCTTAAGAAAAACAGAAGAAATATCTGGTATGCAAAAATGTTTAAAAGACTTTCCCCCCTCCAACGTTATTGACTTCCCATATACATCTGTATCCAGTGTTGATTAAAGACCTAATTTGGGGACCACTTAGTTTTGTGCAAATTTCCATTACATGCATTATGAATTCAGAGTCTGCTTGCACAGAAAGAGATACAGTGTTATAATCCTCTAAATTTAAGTACTTGTAAGGTAGCAGAGGAAAGACTAAGAATAGCTCTAGAAAAATGGTGATTGAAGGTTGCTACTACCAGAACCATTCATCCAGCCTGCAGCCCACTCTCTGTGAGCTCTGCAGCTGTGCCAGAGAACATGCTGCATGAATAATTTGGGCAGTTGTGGCCTGTTTCCTATGGTTTGGCTCATCTTCAGAGCAAATCAGGAGGTGTGCATGTGCATATGATCTCTGGCAAAATACCCTTTTCAGAAGTGTTGGAGAGTAGATCATATAACTCAGTATTTATGTATGTACAGACTTTGCTGCACACAAAGAAGTTCAAGGGACAGAGAAGAAACTCAGGATTTGATCTGCCATTGAAGTTGGAAGCATCTCATGTCTTGCCTGGTCAGGAAGACTGGATATACTGTATCCTCTTCCTGAATACAGATCAAAGCTTTTTCTAGTCTTGTTGGATGAGGTAATACACAGCTTCTGGGGAGGTGAGATGCAGTATTTGATGAGTGCATCCTCCATCCTGTGACACATGGGGAGGCAGGATAGTTACACTGAATTCTGTCCTCAGAAGGTAATTCTGTGGCAGTTGCTGCATCTTTCGGGATTGGGATTGTGCATGGACTTTGTACATTTTTAGGTGTCATTTGTCTTTTAGCCATATGTTAATATTTATTTACTGCACTCCTCTGTTTTCCTTGTCTTTCCTTCTACTAGCTTTCCTTTTGTGTCCTTTTAGCTTTTTCCAGCAATTATTAGCTCTGATCCTATTGGTATAACATTTTTTTCATTTGAAAAAATTGCCACTCGGCTGATGATACCTGGAAGCAAGCCAGGAAAGGCTGAAGAATGACTGGAAAAAAAGTCTGCCCAATTTTCCTCATTTGGAAATGAAATGCCTGACTTGGATCTCATCAGTTTGAATTTTTCATTTTTCTTTTTTTTTTTTCCTTTTGAATGGAAGCTGGATTTTGACTGTAAGGTGATATTGGTGGTGATGTCCACATAACCACAAACCTCTCGGATACCTGTTTTTCCTTGGCCTATGTGATTAATGACACACCAGTTGATGCTGTTACCCTTTAGAATCATGGTTAGTTGGAAAAAGTTGGAAAAAACCTCTAAGATGATTAAGTCCAACCATTAACCCAGCACTGTGAAGCCCACCATTAAACCATGTCCCTATGCACCACATCTACACATCTTTTAAATACCTTCAGGTATGGTGACTCAAGCATTTCTCTGGGAAGAGGGTTTCAGTGTCTGACAACTATTCTGGTGAAGAAATTTTTCCTAATATCCAATCTAAACCTCCCCTGGGGCAGCTTGAGACCATTTCCTCTTGTCCTATTGCCTATTACTTGGGAGAAGAGACTGAACCCCATCACGCTTCAACCTCCTTTCAGGTAGTTGTAGAGAGGGATAAAGTCTCCCCTGAGCCTCCTTTTCTCCAGGATAAACACCCCCATCTCCCTCAGCTGCTCCTCATAAGACTTGTGCTTCAGCCCCTTCCTCAGCTCTCTCCAGCCCCTCAGTGTCTTTCTTGTAGTGAGGGGCCCAAAACTGAACACAGGATTTGAGGTGTGGCCTCATCAGTGCTGAGTGTTTAAAATAATTTATGCTGTCTTCGCTGCTGTCACATTAGGTGTCTCGTGCTCATGCTGTGTCACCCTAAGAAAACAAAAATTGCTCAACACAGAAGGGAAGAAAAGGCCTTTCTATTTTTTATTGCTGCGTGGTTTTGTTGTGTAAATAGTATGGCAGTGCAGCACTGCTGAAATTAGGAGTTACTTGCTAATTAGTTAAATATGCCCCAAGCTCCTTTTACTTCAAGCCCCTGAGTATGCATATGTTTGGTGTAGAGCTGGTTAGTGAGTGGAAAGTGAGTGTGTTGGGAAGACAGGCCCTGGAAGTTCCAAGCTTCTCCCTTGCTCCAAGACACACTGCATCACAGGGTGAAGGCAAGCTGTCTGATGGAAGGCAAACTGTCTGCCTCGGAGACAGTAGTGGAGCACTAGAAGCAAACACTGTTAATAGTATGAACTTTGTATTTTATACTGGTGTTTGTATATACTGTGCAAAATAAGAGGCTCTATGTTTTTAGGAAATCCCAAAGATATTAGGAAATTTGATGTACATGTAGCTCAAGGAAGCTTTGTTAGCTGAAAGCTCTTGGTTTTGTTGAATGGGAATCATGTTCAGTGTTTCTAAGTCTTGTAGACTTTCAATTTTTTTACTTGTATATCAGTAGGAGAAATGGACGTGCATCAAAGTACTGAACCAGCTAAATCAGCTCAGAGAGTCACCTTTGCCTCTTACTGCTTTGTTTTCAGTGAAATGTGAAATGGCTTTCAGATTGATGATAACTATAGATACATTGCAAATAGGATACATATAATAAAGACTATGAATATGTATTATTAAATAAACTTAAAGCTTTGGTCTAGAAGGAATTCTGAATCAAACTGTGTGTAAGCAATACAGTGAAATGCAGGTGGATGTGAGCTTTAACTCATACTTACATTTAACTAGGCTTAAGAATTGAGTGATTTTAAATGTTAAGTGAAATATGTATAGCTTTAGAGAGTAATGAGCTATTTAAACAATGCATCAAAGTTTCCTTTACTTTCTTCTGGCCTCACTCCTAGTTTGTCAGGTTTCTTTTTTTTGTTCAGAGAAACTCAGAACCAGTATCTAAGGTTTGATAGAAGTTTTGGATAATTCATTAGTCTGATAAAAAGGGTGTGCTGCAGCATTTGGCAATTGACTTCATTTTTTCTTGAAATTACTATGCGGAGAGATAACAGACTAATGACTATATTTCAGTATCATTGTAAAGACAAACTAAAACCATGATGAGCTTTGAACTTTTGTGTAAGAAAATACTCCTGCATGAAATGAGGGAAGGTCACCCATCTCTTTTAGAACTCCCACTAAAACTGGTTTTGCTGCACAGTTGGTCCTAATGGAGGATTGTGAATCTGGCATTATTGATTATTGACATAGTCTAACTAAATATTGGGGTATTTTTGGACCTGAAAATTGAAGACAAGATCTGTCCAGATGAGGAATCATGTTTAACTGTATGCTCCTGATTGTAGTCCATAGTAAATTCGTGACAGTTTCACAGTAACAAGACCAGACAGTGAATTAATCAAAGATGTTCTTGTGTTGAGTTTGGCTTTTTCTGCTGCCAGTGGTGTGGCTTCTAATATATTAGAAAAGATGAATTCTGCTTCTTTTTCACTGGGATACCAGATAATTGTTTCTGTCAGGATCTTTCCACTTTGTGTGCTTCCTTTCATTGAATGAAAGCCTATATTAACCCTCCCTGCATGTTATGTTAATTTTTATTTGATCTTGGGTTTTGATTTTGTAGGTGTCTGAAATTCTGTGACACTGCTCTGATTTCTCAGCTTTTTACATAGCATTTGTTGAGGCTAATAGATAATGATAGCTTTGCAATTGCCACTTCAGAGCCTATGCAACATAGAATGAATTAGAACTTGACCTAGAACAGAACCCTTTGTTCTGAGGAAAGGACTTAAAATCACAGAATCATAGAATGTTCCAACCCTGTTGCAAAGGGCAGGGATACCTTGCACTAGACCAAGATGTAGGAGTGAGGATTCTAAGGTTAAAGTGAAACATGTGGTCAAAAATGGCTTTTTGCATTTTCTGTGAGTCACTGC
>JAWWLV010000183.1:29466279-29484690 GCA_035041135.1 Platyrinchus mystaceus
CCCTCCGGCCCCTGACAGCGCCTGTGGAGAGGAATTCGGCCCGCGGCTTGATAAGTTTGGTGACCCCTGCTCTATGTGAATCCCAGTATTCTGGCTGACTGTTGTCTACAATTTTCATCTTTCTTTCCAGTCCAAATTTTAGCTTTAATGATACACATCATAATTTGGGTACCCACTGCTCGCTGGCCAACCTCCTTTCCTTTCTGTATGTGGATGCTTCCTGCATCATTTTGAATTAAAGTTTTGTTCTCTCTTCCAAGCAGTGAAATTTTAAGTCCAAACTTTCTGTTCTGGAAGGCTGTGCATGCTTTTATTCCTTCACTGCTGGTGTAAACCCTTCACTGTGCTGCAGAGATCCTGCCCCATTGCAGTTTGTGGGGCACTCTTGCCATCTCCATAAATAGTTCCGGTTTCATCGTTTGCTAGTGTAAGAGGTATTTCTTCTGTGGAGGACTGTTTGTATAATGCTTATAGTAGCATGCATGCTTCTGGGTGAAAGACTGTATTCCCCTGCAATACTGGGTAAGCTTTTAAGTTATTATTAATCCTTATACAAAGAAGAAGCTACGGAATTAAAAATTTTAAAATGTATGCCTTTCTCCTTCTTGGGAATTAACTCCTCAAGTCCTTCCTAATGGATTGTGCTGTGATTCTATTAAGAGTGCAGAAAAATAAGCTTTCCACAAATAAAATTTAGTAAAGGCAACAGAGGCTGGTTTATACAATATGTATGACAAGCTTAGCTCTTCTTGTCTTCAGAGTGGCTTTATTTGTGACTCTTCACACATCCTTTTTTATGTAAAAGTGGGCTGCACAACTGGCATTTAGTCTTGCATGGCTGATGTATTAAATAAAGAAACAGTATTTCAGGCTCTTATGTGTAATATTATTTTGTTAAAGGGAGAAGGGACAAGAAAATAAGAGGATAGGTCCTCAGTGTGAAGAAATGGAGGAATAGAAGGCAGCAGGGAGAAAGAGGATATAAATGGATTCTACAGGTCATAACTTCTAAGGTTTTTATAAAAATAAATGTATTTTCTCAGCTTCTAAGATGCTCTTGGCCTTTTGTAAACTTTACTGAACACTAGGGAGCTGCTAAGCAGTTCAAGGCTTAAAAAGGCTTCCTAAGGTGGTAGAGTTACCACAGTGGTAAGAATGCAAAGTTGGCCTTTTATCTGCGTTTTTAACTGGACACTGTCAGCTGAGAGCAGGATATTTCAGTCACACATAGTGCTCTGCTCTGGCAGACCTGCAGAGAAAAGATGTCAAGTTCTACCTTGGATCAATAGAACTAAGTTCCCACTGACTTGTTAAAAGAGCCCAGTGCTTTCTAAAGTGCAGGCTCTAGCAAGTTGGACATTGTTTTGAGATTTTGCTGTGCTGTTGGACCTGTCACCAGCTTCTCATTTTGGTATATATTTTCTCTCTTTAATTCTCTTTTGTTTACATTCTTCAGTGCAGGAATTGTTTCTCACTCTGTCTGGGTCGAGCACCTTGCTTGATCCCTGCTTGGGATCTTAACACATGAATACTCCCTGGGCAAGGGCGTATTTTTTTTTTTCCAAGTTCATTAAAGTTGGATAGACCAGTCTAAATCACACGAGGAAATCCAAGTAGGAAGGTTCTCAAAGTTGATACTTATAGATGTTTCCAGTCAGTAATAATTTTGTTTGATAGAGATTTCTTTATAGTGCAGACAGTCTCTTCCCAAGCATGCAAAACGTCTGGGGCATCCAGGTTTTCACTTCTACCTGTTAGAGAAGATGGTTGGACTTTTTTAAATTTAAAAATTCTTATTATATTTTTTCTTAGATTTGGCACCCACTGCCCAAGCTGCTGCCATCGTATGTGTCACCGTAAGGAATGTCAAAGTAAGGGATCTTTTCCCTGTCTTTTTGTGCCTCTAAGCTAAGTGAAGGCTTGTGTGAACCCCACAGTTCTGTGATGTTTGTGCCACTGGCAGAATGTACGTAGGATAGCGAATTCTCCCAGGGAAGTGGTCACAGCACCAAGCCTGTCCAAGTTCCAGAAGTGTTTGGACGATGCTCACAGGCACACGGTGTGATTCTGGGGACTGTCATGTGCAGGGTCAGGAGTTGAACTTGATGATCCTGATGGGTCTCTTCCAACTCAGCATATTCTGTGATTCTGGGAAATTTTGGGATAGCTTTTGACATCAGAATAGAAATTAAAACTTGAGGATTGGATTCTTTCTTATATTTTTAACATGACTACTGCAAATGTAGCCTGAGACACACAAAGAGCAAAGTCCCCCATGACAGTTCCATGCAAATAAGAAAGTTTCCCTTTGCAAACATGGAAAAATAAAAAGATTATGCTATAAAAGAACCCCCACTTTGTACATCTGAAAGATTGATGAATTTAACCAGTGCTGAAGAAGTCTAATCCACCTGTGTAGCATGTGTGTACTATCTGCGGTTTTTTCCCCTTCTAGTCACAACAGTTTAGGATTTCACAAGTGAGGTTTCATGCCAGTGGTTTGAGAGTGCAGGTATATTGTGGAAAGAATGTTGATGAAGAGCAGGGATCATTTCTCAAACAAAACCTGACAGCTTCTTTGTGATCTCCATTGTTTCTGGGCTTCATGCTGAGCAGTTCTAGTTATGAATCCTGATGTGCAGTAACCCAGTGCATTAGAGCCCAGGCACCAGAAAACAGGCCATTCTCACAGAGGTAAAAGGTGAAGTACCAGCTCCTTGTCATGTAGTAACTGGAACAGCTTCTTGGAAAATCAGTGAAGCCAACTGTGGTTTATGCCAGCCTGCATATCCTTAGAATGTGGTTAAGAAGTGTTCTTACAAATTATTTATATAAAAATAATTTTCAAGGTGAACGGGAAGTTCCTGCATATTATCTATACTTAATCTACTTAGTTCACTCTTAAAGGTTCCAGTTTTCTTCATTGATAGTTCATTAGTAATTGTGAATATTACACAAGTAACACCTTTTATTTGCTTTCAGGGTATGATACTATTATATGCTTTGGTTTTGGATGTAAAGGGCTTGTCTAAATCCAGATTTTACAGTATTGTATATCTAATTTTAAATTATGAATCTTATTGGATTGTTGTTGTGATGTTGGTGAGTGTAATATTTTGTCTTTAGAGATTTAGGTTTTTAATATATCAAGGGAAACATAAATCTTACAGTCATAGGATCATAGTAGTATTGTTTCATGTTGTCAGAGGACTTAGTAAAGTACGAGTAACAGAATCGCAAGGAGAAAATACTACAGAAAGTGAAGGGGAAGATGAGCTATAGAATGTGGCATATTAAATAAAATAATACTGTGTAAGGTAAAGGATTGTTACTATATTGCAGTGGTATTAGCCTGTAACTGTTGGTACCAGTTTTTCTTGTATGCCAGCAGAGTTCCTCAGTTTCACTTTTTGATTTTGAACATTTTGAATTAATTTTAATCAGACATCTCTCATTTCAACACATTGCGTGGAAACAGATTGTTGTTTTACCGTATCATATTTTTCTCCAGCAATATATGTATGAGGGATGTCTGTAATTCTGAGGATCTTTTTTCTTCCATAATGGTGATCTGTCCATGATATCCATCTGCTTTCATGTGGGGTTCTTGTGCATTGCCATTGTTATAAGTACCAATGAATGCAGATACTGCGATGACTCACTGGTGGTAAATGTTTAATCTTTAGGTATCTCTGGAATATTGCAGCATTGCAGGCTTCATAAATAGATCAGATAGATGTTGCAATGCCTTCTTGTGGAGGTCTGCCACAAAGTAATTATTAGCATGTGGCAAAAGTTGAAGTGTGTGTGTTCTGAGTAGAAAACTGAGTGTTTTAATATCATTTCTGCTACGCCAGTAAAACTTCCTGAAAAATAACATTAGAAGAGTTAAGTAGCACCGATCAAAAGTATTTATGTATCAGTCACTCACTGAAAATGGTTTTCTGTTTCACCCTGGGAAAAATAGATATATCAAATTTGATGAATGTACAGGTAATTTAGTGTGAAGGCAAATTCCTCTTCAAAAGGAAGAAACGCTTTGTTCTTCACAGTTGTATTTAGGAACCTAAAAAATAATCTTTGTGGGATTAATGACGTAAAGTTATATGAATGATTCTCCTGAACACTGTTAAATATTTTTGGAGGCTTAACTCTTAACAGGTTTTTGTTATTAATTTCTTCCTTCATCCAGGCACTAGTGATTTTAATTTATTTATAATATCTAGGAATCTGTACCCATGTCCAACTGAATTTGAACACTTGGCATGAGTTTTTTCTAAGTGCTTCATAAGGACTGTATAATTAAACATCATAAATACATTAGTGAACATAGATCCATGTAATTTTGGTAGATGAGCTAGAGTTAGGGCCTCTCCTGCAAATAGAAAACATCTTAAATTTTATTTAGTCGAGATTTTGAGTTTGATATTTTAAAAGAAATTATAACTTCAGCCCTGGTAATTTCCATTCGTGTTTGTGTCTGTAAAAATACATGTATGTGTATACACACACATTCTTTATAATTATATATGATGTGTAAGCCTGTGTGTATGTGCCTATACGACACAGGCATCCTTTCCATTTTACAAGTGAAACTGAAAATCCAGAGCTCCATAGTAGGATTGAGCTGCAACGGCAGCTCCCGTTGCCTTGGTTACAGGGGCCAAGTCTTTTCTGGACTATCAAATCAGTGTATAGTATTTAAATAGTAAAATGTATGAATATTTTCCTCACAGTTTTGCTCACACTTGGTTACGATGTATCAGAGCACAATGTAGCTAATAATTCATTGCCAGTTCCCTAATGCTAAACTTATGAATGATTTACTCTCCGCAGCAGCAAAAGGGGCGTAATTTAAGAGCAGTGTTGAGGAAGGATGGCTTTCTGCTTATTGCACTACATGGCCATGCATAAAACAATTTCAGTGTCACGTTGGAGGTTTTTTTCTGTGCTCAGGAAATACCTTTTAGAAGTGTGAATATAAAGAAGAGAGAGTGAAGGATACCAGAGTCGAGTGTTCCCTCAGGAATGTGCCTAATGCTGTGCAGTTCAGCAGCCAAGGTTAGGGGAAGGGAAAGCCTCTGGCAGCCGCCAGGGTACAGCAGGGGAGAGAAGTGAGAGAAGGGCTAATACAGTGAAATATTAATAATAATTAGCTAATACAGTGAAAGGAATTAGCAAAGCATCTTACAAGGAAAGCTTCTTGGAAGGAAATGGGAATATATCATTTCTATAGAGCTTAAACCACACCTGGGATTTACTCTGCATGCCACATCCTATCTGAAACCTCCTGAAATCTGCAGCTTTGTGAGAGCAGCTTCAATCTTTTATTTTTTCGCTGTTTTGCCACTCTGCTTGTGACTTACTGATACCCTTGTGCTGGAAGCTTGTATTAATTTTTCAAAATGCATTGTACAACTTCATTTTATCATTTATTTTACTAACATGTTGTGAATACAAATTTCATGGTATACTTAGTATTGTCACGGTATCTTCATGTGACCTGAGAGACATTCCTATGCAGAATTCATTCTGATTACAGAGAGCCTCCATCCATTGCAACCCAGCATGATTTGACTGGCTAGTGTGAGCATAAATAGCATTTACTGGGCTGTAGAAATGGTGTTTTAGTCCAGATTTGACAGCCTGTGCAACGCCTGTGCAAAACTTTACAATGATGTATAAAAAGATAGCAGTTGAGTTTAGCTCTTTGCAGATGGGTTTTCAGGCAGCTTGCTGGTTCAGTAATACATATTGATGCAAACAACATGGTGTGCATTAAATAAGGTACTGAAACCCTTATTCTAAAATGTTTATCAGAAAATGACTTATAAAGGTGCTACCATACTAGTTAGTCACAATAGGAAATGAAGAATCAGAAATGTATTTCTGCAGTGAAAAACAGTGAAAACCCAAAGCTGTTTATGTTGTGCTCAAGTCCTTAATATCACTTCAGTATTGCCATAGTTTCCTTAAATGTATTTAACAACTGCTGGACACTTCCAGTGCTGGAAAAGAGATGCCTGGTGGGATTCTCACCAATATGCTGTGAAAAGCCAGGCTTGTGGCCTATTACACTGTGATCTATGAGCTGTCTTATCAGTATCACCTGCTTGATTCCCAGGTTTTACCAACCTGTAGCCTTCAATATTCCAGTGCTGCTGAAGGATAGGAAAGTTTTGGGTAATGCTTTTTTTCACCATTTTTCTGGTCAAGAACTTTAATGTCCTTTTGCAGGTAGATTCCTCCAGTAGCACCAACATAATTTTGACAGAGTTCTGGTGAGCTTTGCTGCTGTCAGGAGGCTCTGGAAAGTATCTGCAGCTACCAGAAACTCTCATGAGGTTTTTTCACAGTCCACCAATGGATCATAGTCCCTTCAGAGTAAAAAACTTCATGAAAAAGTTCTCTGACTGTATTTGATTTTTGGAAAACATCTATTACACACTGAGAATGTCCAGAGCAACAGCACAGGTAATAACAAAGCTGCTTTCTTTCTAGCATTTATGTAATAATATCTTATGACTATTTACATGACACACCCATGTTTGTGTTGTGTTCAAAAAGAAGTAGGTGTACGTACTACCGCAATAATGGATGATGCTGTAAGTGACCTAAAGAAAAGATCAACTTGATAACGCTTGATGGAAGTACTGATTTCCAATTCCAATCAGTGATGAATTAATGAATGGTTAAGTGTCTTAATGCCTTTCTCTTTCCCCTGCCCTTTCTAAATACATTTAGGAAACTAATATTTCTGTAGTCGGATTCATTACTGAGAAAGGGCTAAGACTAAAAAAACCACTTGAGATAAGAGGCAAATGACTGCTATACATAGTGATTCTCTCTCCTACCACCCATAGATGGCTTGGTGCATGATAAAATTAAATCATTGTTGATTTTTTTGCTGATTAGATTCAGTTCTTCTGAGAGGTCAAGTTCATTACATTATGCATTTACCAAAAGTAGAAAGGAGTCCTCTTAAATCCCAGCTACAAATTAGCAGGATTTTAATTGCATCTAGAAGTTCTGTGCCAATTAACAATGAATATTTTGAATTATTTACTTCTAAGAAGTAGTTTATCTGAGATAAAATCAATTAATTTACTCCTTGACAATACTGTGTCTCCATAATTTTCAGTTTTTTTAAAAAGGTAAAGAAGTGTTACAGTAATATCACTAATAAAAGTTATGTGAGAATCTTTTTGAAGGATAATCATACAGGTACAGTGAGTTGCATATTAAAATTAGCTGAGGGGTTTTTTTTTTCTGATTTAAACTGCCCTGTGCATGGCCAGGAGCTGGACTTTGGTGATCCTGGTGGGTCCCCTACAACTCTATGATTCTATGATTTTAATAGGAGAAAATGTACTTACGTTTTTCTAGTCAGGAAGCTCTTGCTCTCTCTCTTTGTGGAGATATCTTGTATCAATTTCTGATGTCACTGAGAGAACACTAAGTATAAATTGTCACTGGAGATTTTGGGAGGAGGAATATCACCTGACTAAGTGTTGTGGTTTTAATTCAGAAGGGAAGAAAAACGCTGGGAAATTGTTTTGCCACCAATAAAAAACATCAGTAGGAGTCATTGGAGCTGGCTGTATACATTTAACCACAATCTTTCTTTGCAATTGCAGTGTCAGGGTGGAAGAAAGTAGCCAAGATCTTATTTTCCCAGTGATGGAGATGAGATGTGATGAGGTGCATTCATTATGTGTAGTTAGAATTCATACTGTAGCTTCTGTTTCTTCATATTACCCCAAAACTGTTTTGAAAGAATATAAATTGTCTTTTTAAAATTCTTTCATAAACATAAAATCTCAGGAATTCAGAGCTTTATTCATTAGTAGTATTTCAAGGAATTGTATTGGACTGGCTTGTATTGGATTGGTTTCCTTTAATGATTGTGTGTAGAGCTGCCAGTTTTGCTTTGCTTAATTATACTGTTAGTTGACCAAGTTGGGTTGTGTTAGCAGGCTGCTGAAGTAACTCAGAGTGAAGGTAGTAGAGACAGGCTGTAATATGAAGAAAAGGTACAAACATAAAATTATAGCATAAGGATGTGAAGTTTCATTTAAAACAGTTCTGCTATTTAAAGCCGTTTCACCCTGGTAGGAAAATGTTATTTTATTCTGCCATTTGGCACGTTTAGTTGGACTGTAAGCCTGTTACAGTTCAGGTGTGGAAGAGCAGAGTAGTCCTCTGATAGCAGTGATCAGCTGTGAGGCAGCAGCTCTGAGGACCTTTGTGGGTTTTTGGGACCCTTTCTTAGAAAGGTGGCAGAGAGCTGGCAGTGCATCTGGTGGGGGTAAAGAAAAGGGCAAAGGATGCTCCAGCCATCCTCTGGGGAGCTGACTGAAAGCTGCTGCCAGGGCACTGAGAAAGCAGTGCAGAGAAGGGTTCTCTATCCCATGTCTGTGTGGAAGAGACAGGAAGGGCTGATACTGCCCATAGGGCTTTTTTTTGACATATATTATGCTAAACTTTTAAATTTCTGTTATTCAAAAAATAAGGGACAACTCAGATTGCAAGATACATTGCACATGAAAAAATACACTGTGCTACAAAATTCACTACCACATTAATAAAGTCAGTGCAGTTATTGTTTGGAAAACCTGATAAATATTTTGACACAAAAATAAAGAATGTCAGCCACTTACTGTAGAGAGTTTGGCAGTCTTTCCAAATTAGGCAATTTGGACTAGTTTTCCATTTATTTTGGCCAACTTTGCTGGCACTGTACTGGTCTATCCGAAACATCACAAGTAATTTTCTGAAAATGATTTTTTTTTTTTTGAGAAATAGGGTGGTATGCTTTTCTTTTTGTAGGAAAAGATCATACATGTAAAAGACTGACCTATTATAAATCTTCCTTTTACTTATTTCACTGTGCTCAGATGATATCTTTGAGTGCTGGAAGAGTGGTGTGATTAGCCTCAAACTTACACATTCCCTTTATAGCACATCAAAGCCCTTTAGGAACATGCATTTGATCACTGCAATAACTTTGAGTAATTAGAGGCATGGAAAAATACCATTCCTAAAAAGTGAATAAAAAGAGTTGAGACTCTTATCTTTAGGAGAAGAAGGAAATAAAGGGAATGCCAAAAGCATGCCAAGTTATGAGTGTGTTTAGTGACTGTAGCTGTAAACTATAAAATTCCTAGATGCAGTGTGAGAATAAGAATTTGGGTAAAATACTGATGTGGTCAGGCTAGAACTAACTCCTTGTCCAACAGAGGCTGGGATGTCAGCCCCTTTAGTTTAAGCTTCTCTCCCAAGAAGAGTTGGAGAAGTTATTAGTTGCTAAGAAACTGTTGTAAAAAGAGTGGGGTTTCTCCTAATAAATAAGTTGGTGTTTATCAAAAGTATGGCAATATTTGAGAGCAGTGCAGTTTAAGTGTTAATTTAAAGAGGAATTTGGCAACTTTGTTATCTTAGAGAGTCATTGCTGAAATAAACTCCAGTCTCTCTATTCAAATGCCTAGTTTCAAACTATTGTGCTTCAACATCCTGCAAGGCACAGACTAATATTTTCCAGGAGGCAAAAGAGAATGGTGAGAGTAAGGGCAGGCAGCGAGATTTGTGCTTTTTTCAAATTATACTCTGACAATCAAAGCATGTACATTTTCCTCTGTTACTGTTTCTGGTTTGCAGATGTGGGATTAGATCAAATGAAATCTTCAGAGATTTCTGAGGATACGAACTTCAAGAAAACTGGTAGTAAAAAGCACAATGAAAAAGTTTTAATGAAGAGATCTCTTTAATTATGATGTGCAAGAGAGCTTCGCCCTCTTTGATTTTATGACATGACTTATATTCTGACACAACTGGTTTTTACTAAATGTTGGCCATGTTTTTCAGGTTGGCATATTTGCTGCTTTTTGTTGATTTTGATAATCCCCTTGGAGAACATGCCACCCTGTTGTGTTTAATAACTAAAATAAGTTGCTTGTGCATATAGCTTTAAAGGGTCATACTTGGAGTCTACTGATTTTTTTCTTTTTTTCCTTTCTTTTTTTGTTCCATGACATGTTTCCTTTGTTAGACAATGAGTCACTAGCTGTCTTATCCTATTAATAGCTTATTAATTTTTAATTTCAAAGTCGACTTTTGTAAATGTCCTGCATTCAGTAAATCGTTAGGAGTTCTCTGCTTCTCTAAATATCTAATTATGCATTTCAAGGTAGTTTTATCTGTCTGATTCATTGGCGACATACAAATTGAATGGATTAACAAACAGCTTGCTAATAAAGCCCTCTGTTTATTGGAGGGTGATGGTTTTTCTCTCAAATAAAACATGGCTCTGGATAACTGTTCTTGGCAGCATGGCTTGTGCATAGTGTTTTGTCATTTAGTTTTTAAATCTTAGTTCCTAGTGGTATGTATTAAGAATAAGCAATTGGAAACAAGATTAACAATATGAATTCTGACAATATTCTTTGGTCTTTTTTCATAAATATTTTGAAAGTAATTTAAAATACACAGTGGCAATACAGTGCTAACATCTCTCAGGGGTGAACTAGAGAAGCTGTCAGGGATGCTGTGAAGGAGAAGTGAGGAGAGCTTTGTGTAGCAACTCTCAGTTGAATGTGTTGGGAGGGCTTAAATCGTTTTCTCATCATACCTTGAAAGGGGTTTCAGGAATGGTTAAGATGATGGTGACACATTCTGATAAGGAATCTTGAAGCAAATGGAGGAGGAAGAGCCTCAAATCCAGAAAGTAATGAAAAATGTGCTTTAAAAGTAGCAGTCATTACTGTGGTTTACAGAATAACATTAAGACCGGAGATTTAGTCCTGGGACTCTCCTTATTTAGGGAACTTTATTATGTGCATTCAGGCTGCCTCTGAGCAGTTCATGCCTCTTCACCACCCCCTTCCTACTCCCTAGTAAAACCTGCCCTGTATGAACTTAAGTTCTCTTAAAAAAACATAGCTAGGATTATGTGAGGTGGATGGGAGACGTAAAATTGATCTTGTATTTCCAGTATCTCACCTACTTCTATCTCCATCTTTAACAAAAAGAATGGCATGTTATGAAATGCAGGGTGTCTACATCGTTGTTTTGACTAATTGGAAATCATAATGCTTAAAAAACCCCCACCAACCAAACCACAAAAAAAACCCCACCCACAGAGCAACTGTTTAATGCCCCTGAGAGAATTGACTGTGTGAAGCTGAATATTCCCCTGTCAATCTATTAATAATAGAAGAGTTTAGTCATATCTGAACTGTGACTGTGGATTAATAATGCAATGATTATGAATTCTATGTGAGAAGAAATGCACCTTAGCCCTGGATTTCATAACCTCTGTTATGAGGTTAGGCCTAGTGGTGCTTACAGGAAATGACATCTTCACATTGAAAATTTGAGGTAAAATCCTATTTGCCACATTAAATGTACTTTGAGCTTGTTTTGTTTTATGAATAGACAAAGTGAGGTCTCGATTTAGTTAGAGCTTTTTGTCATGAGACTGTTATTTGAAAGACCTAAGGCACACTGGTTTTCAGGCTTGACCCTGGTGCTGAATCAGCTTTTCAGTCTGGTCCTGATCACAAGCACTCTGACGTGGCAGAGGATCCTTTTAATTCCAGCAGACAATGAGCTGGCCTTTACCTGATCAGCACAGGTTTATGTGCATGCTTCGGGTGACCCACTAAATGTTGGGAGGAAATATCCTCTGGCTGCAGTTGGAACTTTAGGAATGATGTTTCACTGGCCACACTGTTTCTGGATAATGTTAAATTGCATTTTACTGTGTGCTCCACCAAATATAACTGGAAGACATGTTTGTGCCTCAACACAGAAAAGGTTCCTCAGTCTATATGTAGATTGTAAGACAGCTATAAAAGCTCATGTTATATTTGGCTCTGTTTGGTTATTGCTCACTAAATGTAGACTGTATCCAAAATTATACTTTTTAGCAGTAAGGAGTCATGTATTTTTCATGAACTGCTTTTCTGGTCTCATATGCTTAGATCACTTTATTTCTGTTGCCTGGCCTTATGACACCTTTTGACACCCTTTGCAGCATTCTATAATTTCCAGGAATTTCAGTGCCTATTACATCAGACATCCTTGATTACATCCTGCCAGTAGCCTGTAGGTAGCAGAAGGTGTCCTGGTGGCTTAAATTTCCAGTAGCCCTGCCCATTTAAAAAATAAAAAGAAATGCAAACAAACCAACAAAAAGCTCCTTCATACATTTCTTAGTGTATGCATCATAACTGGATGCTGTTTCAGATGTGCCCATAGCATGCTCTGAGCCTTTTCAGGCTTTTCCAAGAATGTTGTTAGAGCTGCATTTCAGCCTCAGGGGCCTAGAGCCCCCCTGTGTACCCTGTGCACATAAGAGAACAAGTGGGACTGTTAGAGGAGTGAAATGAGAGAATTTCTGGTTAGCTGTAAAAGGCTGATGTCACGACATATAATGGAAACAATTTAATTTTCTGACCCACATGAAACTTCCCTGCTGGACCTGTGGCAGTATTTTCTGACCTTTTAATTAACATGTGTCTCCCTCCAGAATGGTCTGTCCAACCACTAAGTGTGTTATTGACACTTTCTAACAGCCTATCTATTTGCTTTTGTGTAACCTCTGCTCCCTGTGCATCCGCTGGTGAGAGCTGAACTCGGGCAGATCATCACCAGCCTTGATGTCCAGTGCTTTGTGAGTGATGAGGATGATTCCACACTGAGTACATCTCATCTTGACATACCCAGGCACGTGCAGCCTCTGGCTGCTGCTGGACGTAGTTCAGGACTTGGAAGGTTAGCTACATCACTGAAATTCAAAGCAGAGACAGCACATTTTAACACTTAATCTTGTGGGATTGTGCAGTACTTCAGTTCTGAAACTTCTTACTGTTACGTGTGCCAATCCTTTGCCTTTATTCCAAAAGAAGTATTTGCCTTGTTTGCTCTGAAGTTTGGTGTGTTTTTCTAGGGTTTTTCCCTTGCACCAGAAGGATCAGTTGGCATATCTTAACATTTAAATGCCTCAAGTGTGCTCTGCCACTCTGTGTACCTTTGTTCATTTGCTAGATCTTTTATTACCATTTGCTTCAGGAACTCTAAGGTATTAAGGAAGATACACAATGACATCGATGATCCAAATTTACACTGCCAATCCACTGCAGTGCAGATGGGTTTTTATAATCCAGCACTTTTGGTGCTAATTTTCTAGAAAATGGCAAGAAGAGAAGTAAGAGGTTTAAGAAAGTTACTTTCATGGAAAGCTGTTGGCATGGGTCTATGGTGTGTATATCTGATCAGAGTTGGTCATGACTTCTGGTCAGCTGCAGTGGGAACTACTTTTGCCATTGTGTTAAGTTGGATACAGTAGTAAAGCAATTTTTTCTTTACTCATAAGAAATATTAGAAAGTAAGTTTGAGGATAGCATGTTCTGTAATTTAAGCTCTATTTTTGTTTTAGCCAAGATACAGCATTTGATGGGATGTCAGCAATGCTGGTTTATGTGTTCCTCTCTGACCATGGATTTAAAGTAGTTGTATTTGTGTTGAGGGCTTCAAAAACAGTCTGTTTTGTTATCTACAGTCAGTATTAGTGGAAGACTGAATTTCCAGTGAATTTCTTCTGCTGATCACAAATTAGTGGCTCAGTCTTATGACACTTGGATTAAAAGCTTTTGCCATGTCCAGTAGGGATATTAATTTGAAATTAACTAGTACAGTCTGTGTTACATTAGTACTTGAGGCTTGCCTGAGCTGTTTTCAGTAGTTGCTGCTTTTCCAACTGCAGTTGGCATCACTGATGTGTGTTGGGGTCTTGCAGGGTGATCTGAAAGGCTTCCAGTGAAGCTTTAGGAATGAATGAGTGCTCTGCTTCCTCAGTGTCTATAAAGCTACTGCACTTCAACAGCAGGCCTGTGTTGTCACAAGGTGTTGGTTGTGACCAATTAGCAAGAACAGCTAATTACTAATTCTAATGGTGTTTGATTTTTCTGAAGAGTTCAGCATTATTTTAAAATAATTTTTCTATTGTATCACTGGTCTCTAAAAACTTATTCTTTGGCAGTTCCGGCATCCTCCACGAGTTTTTGATGTTGTCAGCCGTAAGATTTGTTTGTATGTTAATCTGAGGTTTGTGGATGCATTACAGTATGGTGTAGGATTGTTAGTAAAGTACAACATCCTCTGCTTGGCTGGGCTGCTGCTGCAGTTTAGGACACAGCTTAAATGTGCTGTTCTGGAACCTGATGAAGGGTGGTTGCCTGAACCTGCTGATATTTATTATTGAGCTACTGTACTTGCATCATAGGGAGAAAACAATTCAGTGGTAATAAATAGTAATTTGTCTGTAATCATACAGTCATATAATTTATTTTAAAGATTTTAAAGAATCAAAGCAGTCTCAAACTGCATTGAAAACCACCAGCTAGCCAGCACTGTTGATAGGAGACTTCATTCATATCTTTTCAAATAATGACATTGCAATTTTGGCAAACTATCAAGTCCAGTCTGTATGTGGGTATTTGTTTCTAGTGTTTTCTCTGTAATTCTGCTTAGTAATAACCTACAACAGAGGTTGGCGGTGGTAATTTGGCACAAGTGGAGGCTTGACATAGAGGCAGTGATATTATCTAACCAGAAAACTGCATTGCATCTTACTTTTTGGGAAGGTCACCCTGTGGAGTCAACTTCCTAATGCAGGACAATGCAGGGACACTTCCATTAATGGGAAAAAACCCCCAACCAACCAGTATAGTTTATTTTTTATTCTCTCCTCTTCCCTCCCTGTTTTCTTAATTTTTTTTTCTGTTTGTCATTGGGGTTTGATCAAGTTGCGTATAGCAATTTTCAGTCTTTTTTTTTTCCTACAAACCAAAGGATTTTCTATTATTCTTTGGACGTTGGGGCAGGGGATTTACACAGGCAATATCGAACAACTGGGTCCTGGATGGCTGGGGTGAAGTGTTGTGTTTGAAGCCCAAAATGCAATTGAGAATAGTAAGGGCACCAAAAATAACAAAATGTGTCTGTTTTTTTCCTGGTTCTGTGTATTTCTGCAGCTGTGGTAAAAGACTGTTTCCGAAAAATCTGAAAAAATTGGTGCCTCTGTTCATTATGTGTCACAGGAAAAGCAAAGATAAATCTTGAGTGTTTACAAGGCTGAGTCTGGGGAGGGATGAGAAATATGCTTTGCCTATAATATTCTGGATTTCCAGTAAGTCATGTGAATTTTACACTGAATTATTAGTTGTAAGTAGCTGTACATCCATGCGAAGCTCAAATTCTAAATTGTCTTCACAAAGAGTAAGCCAAGGACATTCCACTGAAAATCACTCTGTCCGCCAGAAAAAAAAAAGATTAAAATGGTAATAGGTATGTGATTTAAAACTCTATTTATCTGTAAAAAGCTGACAGTTACCTCTGTTGTAATGTGTTTTGGTTTTGCTTTTTAATTAGTAATATATCTGATGTGGATTAAATTACATTTTGTTGTTGCACATTGAGAAACAGAGAAAATTAAAAATCAAACCGGAATTAATTTTAAAATAGATTTCAGAATAATTTAAGAGGATACTAGGATGCAGTATGCTGTGATGTCTTTGTTTTTGTTTCCTTTTGTCACATAGCATTAGCAACTCCTTACTGAACTCAATCAAAGCAATTCCTTTGATTCAAATACCCCAAGGTCATTTTAAAAATGTGAGCACACAAAACAAAATGTCTTAAAAAAAAAAAAAATTAAAAATTCCCCAACATAAATAAGTGTAGGAAATTTAGGCCTCCTGATGAGACTATCTTAACTTCTGTTTATGTATTTGGTGGTATGTGTGCTGGGATTTCTTGGCTGTATTTATAAACACTGATTTCAATCTTCTTCCGTTTCCTGGTGCTGCAGCACCTACGCCCTGGGGTGGATTTATATAGAATTGTGCTGTGTTCCTGAATGTGTGCACTCTCAGCCAGAACTAGTGCAGTCTATTAAAATCCTTTGTTCACATGTATCTGTAAAATGATGTGATGTTTAGAAATTAATGTTAAAATCCAAACAGAAAATTTGTTGCACTTGGCTTAATTTTAGATTTCCTTCCTTGGTGGGGGGAGTGATTGGGGAAGGAATGAGGAGAATACATTTATTCTTAAAAATGAAATGCTAAGATTAAAAGGTAAAGATTTAAGTAGTTACTTCAGGTTTTTTTATTGTCTGGTGGGTACATCTGCTGCTGTTTTCTGTTTGTTACCTCATGCAGGAGCCTTTTTACAAAGGGATTCTTTTTAAACACAGAAATTGTAGATGGGGTCTGGGCTGCTGAGAGATGTGTGCCCATTGGGAGATGGGTGAGACTGCTGCACATTCCTTCAAACCTTATGGCAGAGGGTGGAGGTCTTCAGAATGCTTTATGCCAGGATCCCAGATGCTGGGGGTTTTTTATGCCTTGATGAATTAGGGCCAATGATAGCAGTGTAAAAATGCAAGTCCTTTCAGCAATGGTCCATTTCTTTGCAGGATGAAGATGAATGAAAATTGTACAGCCCGGAGGAATCCCGTGATACACGTCTCTATTTTTAGCCCTACTTATTAAAAACTCATGCATATTTAATAGTAAAAGTATTAATTCATAATAAGCCTCATCTTTATATAGTCCACTTTGTATTGTTGTCTCTTCATTAATTGTTCATTTAGATTCTGAAGGGTTTCTGCTTCATTTACTGCAGAATCCGAGGAAAGCAGCAAATGCAGCAATAATCCTGCAAGGAGAAAAAATTACAGCATGTGATCACTGAACTAAATAATTAATTGTAATGTGTACTCACAAGGCAAGGAAGCACGGGTGGTGATAGCTTTGATATCTCTAACTCCTTAGTGGTCTGCATTTGTGCTCAAGCAATTTTCTCATCTCGAGAGCACAGACCAGCCACGGAGAAGTGTGCACTGGGATACGCTCGCAGGCGATGGTGGCGCATGGGAATCACCCCACGAGTATCATTGTTGGCATAGTGGTGCTCCTTAGGACTCTTAAGTGTTTTTCTCTTCTCCTGAGTGTGATTTCGGATTGTAAACTGTAAATCAGTTTAAATAGGAGAAGCTTTTTCTGTCCATTTCCCTCTTCCCTTCTAGTTGAAATTTAGTGTGTGTCTCTGTCCGTTGAGGCTGTTCCCTGAAGTAGACTGTGTTTCTCTGAGCTGTGGTCCTCTCCTCTGACAGCTTCAGTGATTACCTTCTCCTGTTTAGCATTAGGCAGAGGGAAGTTGTGTGGTGTAGAATATGTCTAAGTGTCCTCCTGGTGTCTTGCTGCACCACAACAAATGCAGGCATCTTCTGTTAATAACCTTTTGGTATAAATTAATTCCTCTGACTTGCACAGTTGTGAAAGAGAATTTGTCCAGAGGAGTGTAACTAGGTGCCAATCTGACTTCTTTTTACTGAAATGAATTACTCAGTTTCTTGAATTATCCAGTTAAAATGCTTGCTTAAAATTATTTAAATAGTGTTTTCAAAAAATAGTAAAGCATTTGGTGAATAAGGATTCCGTCACTGTGTTCAAGCATGAAATTCTGACCTAAAATGCATTTCTGGGGAAAACTTAAATTAGGGCAAAAGATTGCAACTTGTATTTCTTTAAAATGAATCATCAGACTTGGAAATGTGTTTGTGTTGCTGTTTTCTGGTTTGTAAAAGACAAGCATCAGAACTGGTTTGCTTTAGAGTCTGAGGGTGTTAAGTATTAAAAGTGATGTATCCTGTAAGTAGAGAGGGCAGTATCATCAACACCTATGTGTACAGCCCTACTGTCTTTCTGTTTGGATTTATTTAGGCTGAAGATTAGCATATGTTTTTAATACAGACAAACAGCTTGGGTTTTTTTTCTTATTCTAGACTCTTTTTGTGTGTTATAAGGAAGCAATCTAAAGAATGTAGAGCAGATAAGTTTTCTGGAGGAAGAAATCTTTAGGGCTTTCAATCTCTGTAGTTTCTGCAAAGATTGCATTCACAGCTGTTTGATTCTCTGAAATATTTCTAACAACACAACTGAACACCATAACTTGAACTCAAAAAATGTATATATGAGTCTGGGGTTTAATTTTTATCTGTTAGCTACAAGTTCTCATGTGTTTTGAAGTGTTATGAAAACAGGGAATTGAAGAAAAGATGACTAAAAGAAATTCCTAGTGAATCTAGGGATACCGTTATGCAAAATATTGTAGTATTGAAATGTTTTTGCAAGTGGCACCTCCTCCCTTGTACAGTCAGCAAGCAAAAGGCATTGCCTTTGAGCTGATCTGACCAACAGTTCTCTTCCTTCTCCTCCTAGTTTCAGGGATGTCTTTGCTCGCTGTTTGCCTAGTATATTATCAGTCCAAAGGGGACCCCCGGTGGCCTAGCGGTTAAGATGCTGGTCTCTCAGCGCCAAGGCCACAGGTTCTAATCCCGGTCCC
>JAWWLV010000183.1:29499392-29513697 GCA_035041135.1 Platyrinchus mystaceus
GGCAGTGAGGTCCTCAGGACGTAGGTTTGTTTCGAGTGACCTTCTCTTAGATGGATGGCCTTAGGGGCTGACGAGCTTCATCTACCCGGGGGACCCTGAAGCAGGACTGGGATTCGAACCTGTGGCCTTTGCGCTGAGAGACCAGCATCTTAACCGCTAGGCCACCAGGGGTCCCCATTTAATATATTGAAGATTGGGTTTTTTTTCCCCCCTCTGTTTAAGAGGAATCTACATTTTTCTGTGGCAAGAGTGGGAGTCTTGTGAGTGAGGCTGTGCAAAATATTGGACTCAGCTGGAATCAAAGAGAAATGGATGTTCAGTTTGAAGGGGCTATGAGACCTCCCAGTTTTTTTGCGACTGTGTTATTATAGCATCAGGGTTCCAGGACTTCCTTGGAAAGTGAGAACTGCTCAAGAAGATGAGCAGGTGGACTCTGCACTGCTTGTGGGATGCTGAGGGAAGTTGAATCTTAGTTTTATGGGTTGTCATGAAGTCCTATATTTAAAGAAAACAGGAAGTACAAAATAAAGCATAAAAAGTCAGGAGAGAGGAGCAAATCCTAATTCTGTTTTAAATAGATTATCTCTCATGGTCAAATTACCCAGGTTGGCCTATTTTTGTCCTAATTTACGGAGTCCTATTTATGAGATGCATGCCCTCATTCTAGACACCCTTAGCACATGTAAAATGCTGGCTTCCATCAGCTGCTTTACACAGGCTGCTTGGCTTTTTGTTATACCTACATCATGGATCTAAAATAGCATTACAAAAACAAACCCCAAAAGAAACAAAAAAACCCACCCTGATGTGAAGTTATATAGGGCAGTTTAGATAGGATCTAGATTTATACTAAGCCTCCTAGGATAATGGAGTTTGGAGTCTCTTCTTTTGAGGTCAGACAAGATTAAAAAGAAAAAAGCTTTTGCACAAACTGCCTTTAATACACTTAAAATAGTGGCTCACATTAGACAGAGAGATTATAAAATGTTAAGATACTTTATTTCCAGGAGATTTGTCTGGTTTCCAATATAGAAAACATGCAAAGTAATATCTTTATTATCTTCCAGAAAAGTCTGATTATTCCCTTGGTTTTCTTTCACCCCCTTTCCTGTTCTGTTCTTTCCTTTTCTGTACTTTAAAATCTGAGCAGTACTGTTAATGTCTGTTGACTAGTTGCTAGGCATAACATTATTAATTTGTGATAACTTCTCAATCTGGCTGCTGCTGAAGTCTGCAAACCATGGGCTTGAGTTTTTGTGTTGAAGAGTCAGTCTTTACCCAGCTGGCTCCATGGCAGTCTCTGGTTTCAGCTTCCAGGAGGTTGGTGTTGAGATGTTTGTCATCAACCACAGTGTGTGGAAAAAGCCGCCTTGAAATATTTCATTTGCTGGTGACTTAGTAATTTTTAAGGAAAGGCCACCTCTCGAGTAGCAGAGTGAAAAGTGAAGGCAGTCTAATACAGGAATTGTATCCTAGAATCATACATGGTGAGGCTTCAGTGGTTTAAAAAAACCCAATCTGTAACAAATAAGGGTCTTCAGAAGCTTTCCCTCCAGCTACTACATTACAAACTTATTCTTTCAGTTCTTCCTAGATCCTGACCGCATGCAAAGCTACTTTTTTACCAACACAGAATTAGAAGACATGAATAGCAAATGTTTCCTCTATGTATTTTCATTGCTTGCAGCAGATACTGTGAAAAATACACTCACTCCATTAAAATACATACATTTTATTAGTTTTAAGAAGAAAATAATTTTTTCCCTGCTAAAAAAAAAAACAACCCTGAACTAAAAACTAGAATCTCATAGGATGATACCTATGTCTGGAAGGAGTTTAAACTGTGACAGAGAAAGTCTTGCCAGAACATCCAAACTTTTCAGTTAATTGTGTATTTTAAGGTTTTGAGATACCCCTGACCTGAAAACTAGACAAACATAGCTGCAGGGAGGACTCTCTCAGCTGTGTTGTCAGTATCTTTTCACTGCAAGAGGTTCTGGCATGACAACATTTATAATCCTTTGGATAGAAAGTGGTGTTCTCCCCATCCTGCCTTTTTGAAGTGACTGTTCTAGCAGGTGGGAAGATGGCAAACACTGGATAATGAAAAACCGTGTAGACTTCTGAATTCATAATGTTCCCTTTTTACCATAAAACTGCCTTGTGTTAAGCTTACATTTTGATTTGTTTGAAAGAGGTTGGGTTTAATTTTTTTTTTAAAGACATTTTCTGTGCTGTTTTCCATCATCAAATCAACATGCCCTATAGTATTTTCAAAATCATTTGGGAAAAACAGTTATTCCAAATTACTGACAACTGGATTGAAAAAGGAGTTGCATTCATTCATCTACTGATTTTCTTTTTTCATGTGAGAAATAGATTATGGATTAGTTTTGCATTATACATACATAGTGTTAGAATTCCTCCTGTAAATTTTTTATGAAGTTCTTGGCTCCTGAATCTGCATGGATTTATCAATGAGTGTAGGCATCTGAATTAATGTAGAGGTGTTATAAGCTGAGTGTTAAATAGGGTATGTTAAGGATGTGACTAGTATAGTTAAAATCAGTGGCAAATGAAAAGATGAGACACAAGCACATTAGGACTCTGAAACTAACACTTTATTGGTGGATATGTTTAATACAGTCTTTTAATATATGCTGATATTGGGTACACGGGTTCCTAAATTATAACTGAAGGAGGTTATTGAAGGTGCCAGTATTGATCTTGATAGGCCTCCTTTCCTAGCAAAGCTCATCAAGATCTATCTTGCAATTTGTGCTCTTTGAGGAGCAGAAAAGAACCAGAAAATGGCCAGACCATCTTAGAACTCCTCTGGTATGGAAGAATGTTCAGCTGGGCCTGAGTGGTACCCAGCCCTTGTACAAGTTGCCAGTTTGGCATAAGAGAGGTACTGATTTGGGGTGAAGCCACTACAAGAGTGCGGTTAAACTGACTGTGCTTAGCTGGCGCTCCTCTTTGGGAACAACAAAGCTTACAGACGTCTGCATTGGCAGTGTTTTTTGTTTCTGTGCCCAGCAGCATCCAGGACTCCATTGCTCTCACTCTGGTGGGCAGCCAGTTTTGAGGCAAGCAAATCCTGTGCTTCTGAGCTTTGTTTCAAGGTCTGGTCAAACTTTCTTCATGAGATCAGCCTCCTTTGTCTAGCAGTCATTCAGAGTTAATGTCAAACTGTTTAGTCTTCCCTTGTGTTTTGTGATCGCTCATTCCATCACTAATGTGTCAGTAGTCCTTGAAAGTTCATAAAAATTAGTAGGTTCATTGCCCTTGTCATTCCTGCCCTAACCTTGGGAATAAATTAATCCCTTATCTCCCAGTGTGCAGTAATGCAAAAAATGAACCTACAGTTTCCATAAATATAACGTGGTCATTTTGCATGTACTGTAGTAAGGCAAACAGGAAAAGATAGATTTGTATTCAGATATGGTATGAACTCTTATGCTCCATTAAATTCTCCCCTTCTTGAGAATTTAAGCTTTATCTGATGGTAAAAAAATCTAGTTCATGTGAGTGGAATCATACTTGAGGATAATTTTCAACAGATGAAAACTGAAAGCTTGGACCTAATAGGTGTCATCTGTGAAGAGGACTAATAACTGAATGCATTCCATGCCTTGCAAGATCAGGAACTTCATGTTTTATCTTTGCCATCGAATGTGGAAGCAGTTTCTTGCACATGAAGTCAGTTGTGCCCAAACGGATTTGGCTTCATAAAATGAAATATGCACAGAAAAACATTATAGTGCAATAACAGGCACATTCTGTTGTCACTGAGATAAATTTCTGGTAATGACCTCATAAAAAACTGGGAAAAAAATACATTTCTGTGTTCACTGTAGTTTAATTCATATATAGTTTCATGCATGACATAGTTCAGCAGATGGTAGCCTGCAGGGTGGGGGAAAATCCAGTTTGACAAATTTTTCAACATAGATGCATCTCTGAATTTTAGTAGAGACAGGCAGACAGTTGCTTTCCAGATACTGAATAAGGGTGGAACAATCTAACAAAGTCAATAATAAATAAGATTTTTAGGAGTTATTGATGGGGTAGTATTTAATTTGGAGGCAACAACACTTTCTTTGATGTGTTCTTTAACTTGTAAATTATTTGAGCAGTAGGGTGAAAAGTCCAGTGCATTGTCCAGTTTCCTTTAGGAAAAAACCAAACACACCCATGCTCTGTGTTCAGCATGTAAAACCCCAGACATCCCACCGGGCATTGCCATTGCTCCAAGTGATGCTTTGGCTTTTGTTGTCCATTCCGCTGGATGATCTGAGTCATTGGCACACAAGATTTTGGTTTTGGAAAGCAGACCTAATTACAGGACATTAAATTGGGTACACTCCTCTCCTGCTCCAGCAGTCAAACGAAAATGACTGCGTTTCAGATTCACGCAGATCACGGGCATCTGTGCTGCTGTTTGCTGCCCCTTGGCTGAGCAGCACTAACGTGGCAGAGCATGTACTCTCCCAGGAATACAAACAGCTCTGTGCCAATTTAGCATCCAAAGGTGCTGAGGGACAGCAGCAGGGGTGCCTGCAGGAGTGTGTGAGCAGGAGCAAGAGGGAGGCTCTTTGTCCGTAATTTGCCACTGGACCTGCTCAGGTGCAATATGCAGAAGTGTTCCCAGCAGAGAGGGTGAGATGGAATAGGATTTGTAGGCTGCTGTAATAGGAGTGCAAATCTGATTGCACCTTTTGCAGTTACTTATTTATGGCCTGTGTTTACTTGTATTGCTGGGAGTAGCTGAGTTGGCAAGTCTTTGTTTAGTTCTATTCAATTCCAGGGTCCATTCTTTGCCTGTGTAGTCCCAGGGAATCAATGCTCTTTAAAAATATTCTGCTAGGAATGTGAAAGAAATAATAATGGAAATGTTATCTCTAGGTGCTTTCAAGACATTCACACAAATTAATAAAACCTCATTGCCTTTGTTAGTCTACATAGTTTTTTATCCTGTTTTTATTGTTGCCTTTTGACACCATGAGAGAGAGAAAGCTTTTTACTTCTGAGATTTCTTGCTAAAAAGTTAAATAATCAAAATGGTTATCTCCTTTTTTGACTTCTAGTGATGATTTTAATATAATTGGCTTTGATTTTTTGGCACTGGCAAAAATTATACTGCTTCTAAAGAATTGCAGCATGACCTTTGTGTTTCTTTTAGCTTTGGTCTTGTCCAGTTTAATCTTCAGAGCTCTTTAGTACCCATCTTAAGCAGTGTTTGACTTTGTTTCTCTCATCTTCATGATCTCAGCTTTAAGATTTGAGATTAAAAATAACTGTATTGGTATCCTTTTCGTTTAAGTGGTAAACCTTAACCCTGAAGAAGTCATTACCTCATTACGAAACTAATAAAGCATAAAAACTGTCATCTGTTTAGTTAGAGCATGAACTCTACCAGTTACTTTGAGGTGGCTTATGTGATACCCAAGAATATTTATTAGTGTCTTGATACATTGATACATTGCTTGAAGCCCCTGAAGGCAGTGTATCTGTGATGAGGTAGTTTAGTGGTGCATTATGCATCTCCTTGAGAAAACTTTGTCTTGGGTGTATAGAGACCCTGGACTCTGTGCCCCTAGGGATAGGTACCAGGGATCTGAAAGTTCTCATGAGGCATACTGGCAGCAATGTTTTTAATTTAAATATAGGGGAGATTCACTGAACTATCTCAGGGGAGGCTGTTTTTCTTTGCAGGGAGAAAAAACAGCTTAGAAAAAACACTTCCTGATTAGCCATAGTATGTTGCTTTTAAAGTGGGTGTAAGGAGAGTTATGATGATGGGAAACAAACATTGTGTTTCACAGAAAATATTTCAGGTTCTTTTAAAACTCCTTCCTGCTCATTCCTTTAGAAATCTAAGACTGACTTATCTTATTGTGTGCGTATATTGGATGAATTTCTTCCAGGATGTGTTGGCTCATTTCCTTGAGTACTTCTAAATTTTCTGAATTTTTTTTTCAGTCACAACAGATAGCTGAAAAAGCTTTAAGGAAATGAGTCAACCTCCTGAAATAAATTGCTTACTGAATAGAGGATACTGTGTTCGAAGCCACAGACGCCCTTGATAGTTCTGTGGATGCTAATTAATAGATAGTCTCTGAAAATCTATTATATATACTACATGTTCCAAAAGGACCTGGGAGAAAAATATCCCAAAAGAGCTTTGCTGTTAGGAACGTGGGCTGTGCTTTTAGACTCGCAGGTATAAGCATGAGAGCAGACTGAGAAGTGACAGGCAGACTGTAATGCGAAATTAAGGACCTTGCTGAACTTGAATGTAAAACTAAGGGAAGTAATATCCAGATGCTGAGCTGACTACTGCCAAGCTTTTATAAAATGGCATTGTGAAATCTGAAGGCTGCATAGGCAAAGTGCTTTGCTCCTTATCTGATTACTCACAACAGTTTGCATTTTGATTTCAGGAGCCCTTGCTGCTGGCACCCAAAGCAGGTGTGTTTGTCCTGTAAGAAAAGGCCCACAACCTGGAGAGGAGTCCCAGCAGGGAGTTTCCTTGCACGGGGTGTTGCTGAGTCACTGTGCTGGCAACTGACTGCAGTTCTATATAGTTAGTTTAAAAATGAGGAAGAGGACACCATTTTAGTAACATGTCTGTCTTATACATTAGGTAGGCAAGGCTTTGGGATTTTCTTTGCTTCCCAAGGATTACTCAGCAACTCATGGACAGAAATGAGAAAGCCAGCAACAAGCACCATGATTTGGGATTTTCCCTCTGATGAGCCAAACTAAAAGTAAAACCAGATGATCCTTAATGTTTAAAAAGTTTGACATCTGGATCTGGAGCTGAACTTTGAGGCAGCAAGGAATGAGCCAGCTTGCCCTGCTTTGATGTACTACAGAGAAAGTCCATGATGCAAGCAGTAAATACCACATCTCCAAACAGATGATGTGCACTGTCAGCTTTTTAGGCACTCCAAAGAAATCTGGGTACATGCACACCACAATGGAGAGAAGAAAGTGCCGAGCATCTGCAAGGAGTTGACCCTCTTGGTGTGTAAAGTGTTGCAAAAAAGTGAGAGTTGGATAAATGCAAGTACAATAAAATCCAGCTATGGTGGAGGGAGTCAGAGGATGGTCCAGGGCTCTGCCTCTGGTTTTCTGGTCATCAGCAGTGTCTGCCCATGATTTGCCATTGTGAACGATTAACTCTAGATTTGTCTTGTTGGAGCATAATTGTTGGCCAGGGTAGTCTGATACTGTGACCTGTAAGGTTTTTAATATGCCCTTTAGGGGTGAAGCAGCAGTGTGTATGAGGAGTTGTAGCTGCAGGTGCCACAGCGGTTCTGTCCTGGCATTTAGTGCAACTGAAATCTTTTCTGAGGGAGGAGCACACACATTTCTTAGTTATGAATGAACTAAGAGAAGAGAGTGAAATGTGAAGGGTGCAGTGGAAAGAACAAACAACTCCAAAAACCAGCTATGATTATGAGCAGTTGCAAAGCAGTCCCACTTCACTGGGTTGAGGATTTAGAATAACAATGCCTTTTTTCCCCTCCAATTTTCAATACATATATGTGGTATATCTGTTATAGTTTCTCTCCAACTTCTTATAATTTTTCCAACCCTCCATGCTTTTATTGTATAAAGTCCAACTACTTTGTTTTGTAATTAATTTTTTATTTAATAATTCCCAGTTCCTGTGGAGGTGGCAAGGTTGGATCTCTGCGACTGCATGGATAGGGAATGGGTGCTGTATTAGCTTAGCAAGGGCAAGCAAAAGGGAAAAAAATCATGGTTTATTAAAAAAGCAAACAAAAGCATTGTATCAGTAGAAGTGTCCCTGTTGAAGAATCTAAAGAAATTATTGATTGATTTGGCAGGAATGCAGGAAAGGAAAAATAAAAACAATGCTTGACACAAGGCTGACTTGCAGGTCGATGTACGTACCTGCTTGCAGCTCCTGCTTGAGCCACAGGGGGTGGTATCCTGAGTGTGGTAGAGAAAATCAGCAAAAGTAGGTGGCTACAGCCACAGTGACAAACTGCCAGCACATTGTGACAAAATGGGTTTGGTGGTCTCAGCAAAGAACCAATAAAAAACTGCTGAGTTTCTGTCAAGTAAACAAGTCCCAGGCTGCAGTCCAAGAGAACCTGAATCAGGTCAGGAACAGTACAAAAAGGCAGGTACTGAGACAGAACTGAAAACATTATATTTCCTCTGTCTGTATACCTTGCGAAATAGCATCTTTGAAAGTGTATGTGCTCCTGATCTATTCCTGGGTTATCCTGTGTTTGCCTGAAGATTAGTACAATGTGTAAGCACGCTATATTGTTTGGTAGAAAGGACTGAGAAAAACATGATGTGCTTCTGTAAAGTGAACTGGGTCAGACTTCAGTCATGTGCTCATCCAAAAAACCCCTTCTCCTGGAGTCTACAGTATTTCCTTAACTGTGCTGTTAAATTCTGCAATGTCAGTATGCTAGTGCCAGATCCCCAAATGGGACAGTCTGTGTTTGCAGTTAATCAGTGACACATGATATAAAATCATGCAAAAATGCAGAAACCACAGTTTGGCTGAAGATTATGCCCCAGGGATTTGATTCACAAATTGTATTAACAAAGAAGCTTTCAGGATCAGAGCTCACTGTAGAAATTTTTGGCTAGTTAGGTGTGATATAACCAATCTGAACGGGATTTTTTGTTTGCATTTTTATATACTTTTACAGCCATAGGTTTCTTTTTTGTTGTCTTTGTATTTTGCTTGCCTGCTTCTTGATACACAGTCATACGGAGTCGTGCTGGCTACATTCATTGGAATAATACATGTATTAAGAAACATTTGAAATATTTTATTTCAGCTCCAACTTTAGTAATAAATGTCTAGAGAAGATGTTTGCTTTGTATAGCTTTGCTGGGCTTTATAATGAACTCAGATTATCTTATATAATATATTAATTCTGCAAACTATCAATAGCCATATCAAATCTAAAGTGAATCCTGAATCCTAACATCAAAAGATAAAAGGAAAAATCTGGTTAGAGCTAGGAGTTTGAAATGCTTCTCACAACAGTAAGGCATGTCAGGACATTTCAAGTCAAGTAATAGCAATGGCCTCATTAATAATTTTCAGCATATTATAATGCTTAGGTCTGTTTTTATGCCAGTTCAGAGTTTTTGAATAAACCCATTTCAGGTGAAAAGACTGTAAAAAGCCTGGAAGAGCTTTTCAGCAATGGAAACTCTGGAAGGTAGAAATGTGCCATTAGATCTTGCCATCATGAGGCAATAAAAGGGAGGTGGAAAGTGTAACTGGCCAGGAAAATGATTCAGCATATTCCTTTAAAAGTCTTCCTTAGCACAGTGCTTACCTACATGGATGTGCTCTCTTTATGCAGGCCTATTATTCTTCTCTGTAGGTTTTCCACACCATAACTCATCAGCCATTTGGATGCCTTAGGAAACATATAATATATAAATAAAATAGGAGGATGTTACTGATTACTTAAGCTGAGAGGTTATGTGGTTTGTAGAAGGGAAAGAAGAAATTGCTTTTGCAGAGGTATTCACAACATGACAGTTAATGGTTTCACTCTTTAATAGAAGCACAAGAGGGAAGCATTAATACTGTTTCTACCTTGGTTTAGCACCTGTACTCTTGGGCTCTTTCATCTCTTTGTTAGTGGTTTTTTACATTTAGGTTAGACTACTGAGAAATTGAAGTATGACAGAAGTATATTGTTTAAATATAAATGCCTTTCTATATTCCAAACCGGGAAGCTCCCTGGCTTTCTAATAAATTCCCTAAAAAGCCCATGTCTAAACCACTACAGCCTTTTAATGTGAAATGACAATAGACTGGTTTGCATGCCTGCTTAAACAGCTCATAATATTGAAGATAAACTTAAAAAACAACAGCTGCTAAGGGAATACAAGATACTTAAGAGATGTGTGCTGCAGAGCCATATTTTTTTGACAACTTTCAGAGAGTAGAAGGATTTCTAAAAGGCAAGGAAATGTGTGGGTGTTTTTTTTCTAAAAAAAGAACAATTTTTAGAAATGTTTCTGCATTTGACATGGGAATGGACTTGGGCAGTGAGAGAGAAATGCTAGCTGATATTGTGACTGTCAAAAGGCTGGAACAGATTAAGAAGAATATTGATCAGACAATGTCAGAAACTGCAAGCAATGATCAAGTGCAATCAAAAGTGAAGCTGAGGAATCTAGGGACAGTCTTTCCTCTCCTTTCAGTGGTCAATCAGTTGTCTCCACCCAGTGTTGAAGGATGCCACATCGCTGGAAATTCAGAGATATTTGTGCTATCACGACCATCAGCCATTTGAGAGGCCAAACCCCAAACTAACCTCCTGGATCCAGGATGTTGGCTAGATATCCTCCTAGATATCAGCTGTAGTACATGGGAAAGCCACTGTCTGTGATCTGTTCTGTGTGTATTCTGCATGTAGGGCTTCTTGTTTTAGCCCTTCACCCCTAGCAATAAATAGCACTTCAACACACGCAAAGCATTTGATAAGAAATAAATCTAAATAAACACCAAGTAAAACAAGGGCTGAAAATGCAGAAGCGATTGAGTGGTTAAATGAACCTCCGCAGGACCCCTGGGGAGTGTGTTTGGCACAGACTTTTCTCCTTGCTGGTTCATTCCAGGAAAGAAAATAGAGCTTTGGGAAGCCTGAAGGTGGGACTTACTATGAAAAGCAAAATGAGAACACCCAACTAGCTGGCCATAAAAGGAGCTGATGGATCACTGTGTGCAGAGCCTGGGCCAGCTTTTTGGGTGATGCCGGCTCTGTGATTCAAAATGTTTTGTGCTCTGAGTTTAACACCTTTGCTAATGATGAATTTTTTTTTTTAAATAAAAATCTTACGGAAAACTTTCAGTGATTCAGGTTGAAAGTTTTGCTGGCACAAAAAGCTCCTTGTTATGACTGCTGGAGGGAATGCCTACGTGGGCAGTTAAAACACTTCATTTGTTTTCATGGTTATGCTCGTTCTCCTTCAAGGCCGTCAGCAGAACGTGCCATCTGTCAAGGGAACGTCTCCTTCTCACTGCACATCTGAGAGCTTCCCACAAACGAGATTTCAGCTAATTAGGATACTTACAGGGATTTAAGAAGAAATACATACCTTTAATCTCTTGTGTTTTCTTCTGAGTTGCGTATTTTTTTGTTCAGTTCTAGAAAAGCAATATATTTACTGAACTTAGCCTTTTGTTTGCTTGCAGTTTGCATATCTACAATTAAAGATTTTTCTATGATTTATTCAGAATTTATATATATGCACCTAACAAATCTATTTGGGCCTGTGGCTCTTTCATTGAAAGTTGTGACATAATTTGAGGGTTAGAATTATGAGCTCTTGCTGAATGACGCTGCTCTTGTACTGATGGCATCCTTTATTTTGTTGGGTGAAGATGATGAAGTTACTTTTCAGGTGTAGCTGCTTATGGTTGGTGTTTGTATCTCTGCAGTGCCTGGAAGGTCTTGTTGGTCAAGATATTGGACATACAGTAGGTGGCTGATCTGAAGTGACTGAGCTCATTCTTTGTGCTATATGAATATTTTCTAGCATCTGTAAAATGTAAATATGTCTGTCAGTAGTGTGTCTCAGAATATGAATGGGAAAAAACCACATCAAGTGGGTAATGCACCAGTGAATTCAGGTCACATTTTGTAGAAGATAATTGCAGAAATTAAGGAATTTGTGTCACTTGAGTAAGTTAGAATGAGGCTTTTAAAATTATTGCTGCGATCAGTAACCTGTTCTGAATTTTCAGCAATTTTCAGGATCACCTAATATGTGAGTTTAATTGGTAAATTTATTAATTTAAAAACTATGTTAATAAATTATAGTTTCTTACTATTTATCATCACCTCACTTTTAAATCCAGAGGATGAGGATGAAAAAGGGAAATAAGCACAATACTTGTCAAAAAGTGTTTGCAAATTTATGTGAATTGGTAAAGTACTCTTATAAAGTAAAAGTACTTTATAATCATTTGTTGTACTTTATAATACTTATATATATACTATATACTTTAAAATAAAAGTATTTATAAATAAATGTATAAACCTATCATTATTAAATTGTAGGGCAAGGGAAGCAGGATGGCTGCTGATAATTAGGGGTGGAATGGCTCCTATTAATTAGGGCAAGAAGTTTTTTAGTTTATTATAAAGTAGTTACAGGCTTAATATTTGCCTTAACTGCTGCTTAGGGTAACTATCTTACAGATGACTGGGTTTCGGTTGATAATGTGCCATTACTACTGTAAATCCTAGATGAAGTAGGGTAGTTTCTTCTCCTGTATGAGCAGCTGGAGGAATAAGGAAAAAGGAGCAGAAGGATGGACAAAAAGAAAAGCAGGAAACTAGCCAATGTTCTGTGCAAATCTACAGAACCAGTAATAGCAAATGCTCATAATAAATTTTACTCTGCTTCATGGGTAGTCAGTGTGAGGCATATGGCAAAATGTTATCTGGAGATAAAAGTGAGTACTAAAGCCTAATGTTTCAGTAAGTTTTGGTAGACACTTGCCAAGTACTTGTTTGCTGGTATCTGATTTTAAAATTTCATAAATATAAACAGAACAAATGCACTTGCAGCGTTTTCAAACTACAGATTTAAAATAACATGCATATGTTTAAGAAATCTCTTCTAGTCTGTTTTACTTTTCATATATGTGCATTGCAGTGGTGGCTGTGGTGTTTAAAGGGCAGACGTACATTTCATAATGATTTAAAATGGTGTTTTATTATTAGATTTGCAAAAAAAAAAAAAAGTAAAAATAGCATACAGTCATCTTGACTCTATTTAAAGCACTCTTAGTTATGGCAATTGTGTTTGCTGACAGTTCCACAAGAAAATCCTCTTTCTGAGGGGCAAGTGAGTTACAGAAGATCTACATGTGGAACAAAGTCTACTTAAGGTTAGTTTATGAGCTAGTAATGGCTCTCAAATGAGCCTACATTTTACTGAAATTAAACCCAGAAGAGATAATTACATCATTCAGTCTGATTTACTGTGTATTACAGGCCACTCAGTGTTGTCCAAATTTCACCTTGCCAGAATATTCCTGCTCTCAGAAAATGAAAATGTGGCCGTTATCAGAGAGCAGCAGCAGACTGAATTGTGATAATGGTCTTATGGCAGAGGAGGAATTGCTCCAAGTACACTTTGAGGCTGTGAAGGAGGGAAGAGGGATGGCCATGCAGACCCTAATGGTAAACTTGACAGGGCTGCCATAACCATCTGGCACTTCCTGAAGTGATTTCCACTGTTTCCACTTCAGAAATGTTTGACCAGAAAAAAACAAACACCAAGCAATTCCCCCATTTTTTCTGGGTCCTCCTTTCTGCATTGGGTGTCTGCATACATGACCAGATGCTTGCTGTTTAATAAAAAACTTAGCATGAAGGCCATAAAATAAATGACCCCTCACTTTTTCTGCTGGCTGTGAGATTACATATGATCCGTATCAAGACAGCCACACCAGAGAAAGCCCTCTCTGTAAATGCAGCTGTGCTAGCAAAATTGTGCTTTTGTTGGTAATGTTTATTTACCAACAGAATTTCCCCGGGGGCAGGATAGGCTATGTTGACAAGAGCACAGCTTTGCTGGTGTCGTGTCTTCCACAGCAGGACTACTTTGTTGTATTTTTGAGTTTTTTCTGGCAAATACCTGTGATGAGAATGTGGTCACAGATAAAAGTGCATGCCCTTTATCCTTGGAAGCTGCAATCCCCTTCTGTGTGCAGCTAAAGCCAGCTCAGCATCTCGTGCGCTGCCAGCAAACAAGTGCTTATCTAACACCATATAAGGCTGTAGCTGAGGAGGAAAATGATGGAAAACATTCCACAATAAACTTAGACTGGCAGATTAAATATGGCACAGAAAAGCTTAGATACAGATTAATTTTTTTCTTATTTAATATAACTCTGGCAGTATTTACCCCCAAAATAAATTTTTACAGATAATTAGAAAAAAATGGCTTGTGTATGTAGATATGCTAAACAATCCTGTTCCAGAATAATACCCTTTAGGATATTGGTGAACACCGGTTTGGTTTTGTGTTTGTTTTTTGTTTGGTTTGTTGGGGTTTGTTTGGTTGGTTGTTTTTTCTTTCTTGGACTTACTACTGTTAAAAGCAGGATACAAGATTGTGGGAGTGTTGGTAGGTGTTTGTAGATATGGTGGGGAACTGGATATCACAGAGAAGAGGGTATTGAAGAGGAATTATGATTGTGAAGATGGGTTTGTATCAGAGTTTTAACAAGACATGAGATGCAGTAAAGTGCTTAAAAAAA
>JAWWLV010000183.1:29513797-29553188 GCA_035041135.1 Platyrinchus mystaceus
GAGGAATTATGATTGTGAAGATGGGTTTGTATCAGAGTTTTAACAAGACATGAGATGCAGTAAAGTGCTTAAAAAAATAAATACGATGCTACAGGGGAGAGACAGGCTCCTCTTTTCCTTAGTGTACTGCTTGCATCTTTGCTGTCCTCCTGTCCTCTAATGTTTATAGTATAATAGCCTACTGAGTTAGTGCAGTATGTTAAATTATAGGTGTGGTTGAACTCCAGTACCCATTAGTGGCCTAAATCTAATTTCCAATCTGTTCCCTGCCTGGTGGCCATTGCTTTTGTCTGTCCCCATCTTCTGCAGACATCCCTTTCCCCAAACCATCAGCAGCTGAGAGGATTGTGAGTTGACATGAGAGGTAGTGCAGCTTTTGCCTCAGTTGTGTGTTGCTTCCTTCAGGAGGAGCTGGAAGCATCCCCTATGTTATATTTATCCCCACATACAGCCAGCTGAACCTCACTGAACTAAATGGTAGGAGATTTATTAGCATTTTGCAAAGATGTTGGGAGTTTTCTGCAGTGTGCTTAAGTATCTAGTAGTCTTTATGTCTTCGGGCATTGCAGTACCATCTGTCAGAGTTCATTCAGTGTAGTTCTCTAGCTTAAATTTTTGGTCTAACATTATGCCTTTCTTGTAGTAGCCATTCTTTTGTAGTGCATTGCAAAACCAGCCAGGCACTATAGCCGTGTGTTGTGTAGGATCTGGTTTCCAGGTGAGCTGGGTCAGCTGGCAGGTGACTCATGATGCACAGAGCACTTGTGCCGTGGGATGGCACATACGTGAAACCTGAAGTATAGATGGAAATGAAGTTTACATCATTTTATGGAGAAGGATTAATAAGATTTTCAGGAAAGAGGTTAAGCTTGAGGTCATTTCCTTCCTCTTGTTATGCTTTTGAATTTCTGCCAGTGAGATGGGTGAAAGGATTTATTTTTGTCTTTGAATGCTTTGAATTTCAACGATGCCTTTACTTTGAATACAGAGAAGTGGAATTCCACTTTATTCCTGCCATTGTACTGTGTCATATGTCTGAAAAAGTTACTTGTATTTTTTTTCAATATCTTTGTGTCTTGCATTCTAGTTAACTAATTCTTTGAACTGCTGATGTGCCTTGAAATATCACATTGTGTGAGGGCATATGGAGATGCTCTGGTCCCCATCCTGAACTGTTAGTGTACATAGAGAAGGAAACAAAATGTAGTAGTATAATTTTTGAAAAAAAAAAAAAATCTATCTTATGGCTAGTGTCAGAATAAAAGGTGTATATAAAAATGGGAGCAAGAATTTTCCCCCTCAGTTAATTTAAAATTCAGTAGCAGAAAGGTTTCATGGGTTAATGTTTGGGTTGGGTGTATGGTATGGCTTTTATGCTCTGCTTCTGCAGCTGAAGTAGGAGAGAAGTGCTGGTGAAGTTAGTGCTATTCCTGACCATCCTGTCAGTCACAGGTAGAAAAATTAGAAATTGCTCTTGCTGTGTAAAGTAATAAAGTGCAACAGAAGTCAGCAACATATTTGTAGTATGTAGTGGGTCATGGGGGGCACATGAGGTGCTTCTTGCCCACAGTTCAGGGGCAGTAAGTGAAGGTATGTGAACCTTAAATTTGGTTGTGCAACAGAAAAAATTGCTGCTGTGCAGTGAGGAACAAACACCTCTTTGTTTTTTTGACCATAGGTCATGATATTAATTATTGTAGATGGTGATGATCCTTCACTGCTAATATAGCAGGACTGTGTAACCAGAAGGCCAAGATTTGTGTTCAGGTTGGAGTTCAGTGTTGCCCTGCACCCTTCAGCAGTGCACAATTACCTTCAGGAAGAGCCACAACAGCTGCTTCTCTCCTGTGTGAGGCTGTAAGAGCATCTGTTGTACCGTTCTTTGCCTCTTTTCTGCTCTTGATTTTCTCAGCTGAAGATCTGTGTCTTATATTTTCATTACCTTCCAAGTTTTCCATGTTATGAAGAGTAAAGACAACTGTGATAGCATATAGTAGGATCCAGTAGCTGCTTAGGCAACTTTTAAGACTGTTCAAGAATTTTGTTCCCAACTCTTTTTGGGGTTGCTCTGTTGGCGTTCAAGGGAGAAGAGTTTTCAGCCATTTAGTGCACATCAGTGTGTTAATTTTCTCTTACATTAGTCCAGTTCTGGTGTTATTTCCCCCTCTGTTCTTTAAAAATACAATTCTAGAGGTTCTCATGAAAATGTAAAGCAATATAGTAGCTTTCAGTTCTTCATTAGCAAAGAGTCCGTCTTAGTTTCTTTGACTGGAACCATTCTTCGGAAAATCTTCAAGCCAAGTAAGAACAGATGCTTCTGGAAGAGGTGGAGGCTTTTCCCTCCACCTCCACCTCTGGTGGTTTTTGTTGGTGGTTTGGTTTTGTTTGTTTGGTTTTTTTTTTGTAATCTGAGTATTGCTGGAAAACCAAGCTTTACTTTGAGAGCTTGAACCTGGTGCTGTACAAGTGTGCAATTTCATGAAACGCGTGCTGCAAAAGACTCGATCTACAGACCACGGACCAGGTACCTTTAAGTACCCTTTTTGTTCTTGAAGTATTGGGGCTGCTTTGGCTCGGTTTGGGTTCTTGCCGAAAGTTGGAGTAGTTGTGGGTCAGCTGCCAGCATCCACCAGGAGACTGTGAGCAGTCAGAGCATCTAGCAGAACTGAGCCTTGCCCAAGCCCCTGTGCTGAGCTGTGTTTACCAACCTGAAAGAGGAGAGGTAGTAATAGAAGCTCTCTGCTACCTGCTTACCCTGCTGCTCAGGAGTGGCCTGTGCAGAGTTACCCTGGGTTAAAGGCAGCTCCGTCCCAGCCAGATGTCATGGAGCAGTCTTGTCTTCTCTGAAATAACTGGATTTGTGGGGAAGTCATGTGGGAGAGCAAAATACTGTGTAAACAAAAGCCAGCACTTCCAGTGAGCTCCTGCTGTGCTCGTTGCTGTGGCTGCCTTGCCGTCATTTCTAGGATTTAACCATCCTCCTGTTTACATCAGCCCGCCCTACACTGCGGGGCTGTGGCCGTGCTTAGGAATCCTCCCATGGACAAGGCAAGGAAGGAAGTGGAGGGAGGATGGGGCTTCAGCATCCTGTACCCTTCGGAGGGGTGTGGCTGCAAATAGCTGAGCTTGAAGGACATAATACCTTATATGTTTTAACAGGGGCTGTTTGAACCTAGATAAACCCTTGATTAAAGGAGAGGAGGCAGACGATGGTGTGTAACTGCTAGAAACTACTGCAGAGTTTGAGAACATCCTTCTGAAACCCTTTCCTTCAAATGACAAGAGGAAGGGAGAGGACAGACGTGCCTCGTGGAGCTGAGATTATGCAACAGTGTTAATACAGAGCTAAAGCCTCCAAACTTGAGCTGCACAGGCTGGGTGCAGAAGGCAACTTCTGTAGAAGATACCGTTTGTGTTTGGGAACAAGGATGCTATTTTCAGTATCCATCCTGTAAAACGTTATTGTTTTTTATTCTTCAGTTTGTTTTTTGGGCTCTGATGGAGGAATGCAGTTTAAGATCCACAGGCATCCTTTGGAACAGCCAGGTAAGGCTAGAAGGTACAGCTGAGTGTTGATCTTTAATGTCAGCAGTGTACTGCATAGACTGGTGCTATCTTTCATGAGAAATATTCTGGCACCAGATAACCTGTGCACTGTTATGAGATGGGGAATTCTGAAAATCACAGAACATAAGCTTTGGCTGATATCTGTTTGTATGGTACTAACTGATACGTAGAGTATTTTAAAGGGGTTGACATAATGTGCTCTATTATAGTAATTACTTGCATTGGAAACCCTGTCTTGAACTTGTTTATTTATTTACTGGCTTTCTAGAAAAGGACTGAGGCCTCAGGTGATAAAATTTGTCTTCTTAAAACGTGTCCTGATTCTGTTTTCAATTGATTTTAAGCATATTTTGGGTCTAAGGAAGAAATTTATTTAGTTCATTATTTTGGTAAACACTGTGCTACTTCTTTAATGATTACCCATAGATTTTTATTTTTAGTATTTCTGGAATTAAAATTATCAGAGGTTACCAAAGCAAAAATGTTGCACAAAAGTTAGTGTTACAAACTTTCTCAGTCGGTTGCTCAAAATCCACAGTAAGTACTCTTTGGAATGTTCTTGCTAGTCTTACATTTTGGTGACAGTCTGTTTTGCTGCTTAGAAGTTTATGCTCACACCAAAAAGCAGAGTGCAGTTTCTGGCATTGGGATTGAGGTTTTGGAAGTAATGCAGTAAAATGCATGTAAATTTCTTGTTTTGCATCAAAAATGCCATCCTAGAGATTTCCTGATGGTTGGCTCAAAATTAAGTTCAGAAATATCCTCTGATGCAGATTAACCAAAAATGTGTTACTTTTAAGGACTAAGTGAAATGGCAGAGTAAAATAGGTGGAGGATGGCCATCCTTGATTTCATGTTTGTGAGAGGAACTCATGGCAAATCCATGAATCTCAGCTTGAGACGAAACTAGACGTAACCTTGTGTCTGCCAACCTTCCAGCTCTGCTGATACACACTGTAAGAGAACACCTGACAAGAGAAATAACATTAGACTGATGCTTTGAAAGCTTCCCCGGGGTGAGTACAACCCCCCGCTCCTTAAAAACTGGTTGTGTTGCTTGCATCATCTTCAGTGCTCCAGAATTTATTGAAACTAAACTAAAATGCTAAGGAAGCCAGCATTTTGACAATGTGAACTTAATTTAAAATTTTAAATTAAGACTAAACGGTACAAACAAAGGATTTTGTGTAAAGCATTTTCCTGAAGGGGATGAAAAAATGGAGATTGGCATATAAGTCCCAAATAAGGATAACAGAATCATGCAGGGATACAATGATGTTACCAACATGATTGATCTTTCCTGAGCTAAACTGCATGGATTTTTCACAAGCTGTGAGTTAGAAAACCCATATATGGTAGCAAAAGATGAAAATTGTAAAGTTGTGTATAATTAAAGCCATTCACTGACAATCAGAATCTGTTAACATCGCCTTCTCTCTGAGCTCTGCAAATGAACATCTTTATAAATGTGTTAAAGAAAAGAGAGAGTTTAGTGTGCAAAAGTTGGAACCTCTTAGACTGCTATAGAGAACTTCTAAATTTTATCCTATGCAGTAAGCAAGTGACGTTTCCACACCAGAAATTTGTAATTTCTATAATGTTTTGGTCTTTTGAAGAATAAAAATAATTTGTATTCATGGAAGCAAGCCTTTTATTGCATAACCTAACATTACTGACCACAGAGACTGGGACCAGAAGAAGAGTGATAGTTTGCATATGACTAGTCTGTATACTGGGACTGTAAAGCTTGTTTCAGATAATTAATCTGTGGCATTCCTCTTTATCTGTCTTATAAAAGACTGTATCTTATTTATTTGTTGCTTTAAACTGTGCAGAATGACTCTGTGAGGTGATTGGTTTCTGGTAGTTTATCCTTTTTCCTAAGACAGAAATAGTGAAAGATATATGATCAAAATATGATCAAAATATGATCAAAAAATGAACAAAAAATGAACAAAAATGAAAATGAAAAATGAAAAAATGAACAAAATATGAACAAAATATGATCTCCTCAGAAGCCTCCTGATCCCTGATGTCAGATACTGGCTTAGCATGGCTTTCAGTGCTCCTGTAACATCCTCATGCACAACTGGGAGCAGCAGTTGATAGAACAGAAGGTTGTGCTGTCATTCAGCACAAGGCTGCAGAAATGGGCAAACAGAAATAACCCCTGGCATTGGGATGGGCTGAGGGCTGCCCATCTAGAAATCATCTTTGCAGAAAAAGACCTGGAGGCCCTGGAGGTCAAGAAGTTGAGCAAGAGCCAACAGTGAGCCCTGGTCACCCAGTGGCATTCTGGGCTGCGTTAGGAAGAGCCTGAGCCAGCAGACTGAGGGAGATGATCCTTCCCCTCTACTCAGCACTGATGAGAAACATCTGTGTGCTGTGCCCAGTTCTGGGCTACCAGTACAGGGAAGGCATGGGCATACTGGAGCTCCTTATGGCCCTTACTCTTTTTATGGGTATAATTTTACTGTTAAAAACTCATTCCATAAAAACTACACCTTCTTCTTCCACTGCACTGTTCATTCATTTATCCGGTACTGCTTTATTCCTTTCCACATAACATAGCTGCATGGAACTGACACATGCCAGAGGGAGTTGCATCCTGTAGCTGGATTCACTGTTGCATCAGGACTGTGGATGCAAGTGGAGAACCACAGTGTTGACATGCAGGACTCAAGCTGTGGGTATTGCAGGCGCTGTTGGTGTCTAACTTGACTTCAAGGATGTTGTAATGATGGTGAAGCCTGAAAATGGGGGGGGAAATGAGTACAGCTCATAATGCCAGCTTTGGCTGATTGCTTAGCAGTTATATAAAGAAAACATTATTACTCAGTGTGTTTGCTTTGCAGTGATTTCAAGGAGCACTACTCAGTGTCAAGTTCCACACAGTGATACATTTATTGCTACCCACTTTTCATTGTAGAACATTGTCTCAAATGTGCTGATTTGTACAGGAGTTGCAACTCTCAGAAGTTATGTTCTGTAATATTTTATGTCCAAGAATTACTGAAGATAGAAAGATATCTTGCTTTTTTTAATTTCTTTCAGAAGTGTAGACTTACTGGACAAGATACTGATGCAGTAAGACAGTATTTTGTTGCATATTTTATGTTCTGGGAAGGGATATTTTTATCTACTCTTTGGCCCAGATTCTGGAACAACTGCCAGTTTCACAAACAGCAATGATTAATCTGCTAAAAAGGGAATAGAACTGCGTAAAATTGAAGTTCCCTGTGGAATGTATATATATACACTGTGTATGTGTGTGTGTATACATACATACGTCTGTTTTGGTGAGGTGGAGAAATGAGGCAGTGATAATTCTGATATTGCTTTTTGTGCTCTCAAATACTTCTCTTTTTTTGTCAGTATTTTTGCCAGTATTGCGTACTTTAATGTTTTCATGCTATGCATTTTTTTCCTGTTCAGTTTCTCTTTTTAAAACCCATGAACTGAAGTTTGCAGGGTTTTTTTCCATAGTTTAACATAGTAATGTTATTTTTCCCCTACGTGAATAACATCATAGAAGTAGAAAAAACCCATCTATTTCAGAAGAAAATCAAAGCTGACCAAAATAAATTCTGTAATTTGAGTTGATTGCTGACAGGCAGTGGTCTGTCAGCATTTTCCATTCCTCTGTCTCCACCACCTTCTGTTGCAGTGGCAGCATGCCTGTGGGCAGTGTATCAATGATTTAGTCTTCATTGCTGCAAAGGAATCTGTTTCTTAATGTAAGGGCTGAAAATCCAGGCACTTCCATAAAATTATTTTATTAAATAAGGTAAAAGAAAGTGTTCTGCATTCTTGTAACTACCAGCTCAGAATTCAAGACTCAGTTCATGGAAGCTCGCTAATGTCCCAGTAAACATTACCATTGACTTTACTTAGTGTGTGACTATTAAAACCAAAGAACAACTGCTTGTGCCTTATTGTTGGAAATCTCACTGTTAAAGGCATATTTCATTGCTTCAGAGTTCCTTCATTTGTTGAACAAGATAAGAATAAAAAATATTCATTTTTATGGTTATAATATACCTAGCATCTGCCCTTCTTAGAATTATGAACAGACTCTTCTCCATTTGATTAAATAGAGAAATTCAGGACTAGAGGATGTTAGATGAGGTGTTTATTGTCATCAATACATCTTCATTTACATACATGAAATGCTAATGCTGAATAGTTTAAAACTCTTTGTTTCAAATAACTGGAAATTTTAAAGAATCTGCTTGCTTTTGGTAGAGATGTTTTGGATAACCAAGTTATGGTGGACCAAAACAGGCACTAGTGTGGTGTTGCTGGAAGTTAAAACATATCTCATGGTTTGCCAGTGTTCTGTCTGGAAGATAATGGGTCTTGGGTTAGGAAGGCACATTAAAAAATGAAAAAAAAGAAAATATATTCATCAACAGTGTATTGTTTTGGTTAGAGTGTCATTGCAAACCACCTAGAGATTTTTTTTGTAAGGCCTGTGGCATGGTTTGTGGGCTGTATGTTCAGCATTCCTCTTTATATAGCTTTGAAAAAAAACCCCAAAACATGGGTAAGATACAGCTTTGTTTACTCCAAAAGCAATGAAGAATAAAAATGCATGGTTTAATATTTTACTGCCTGTGTGCCTGACTTTATGGTGTATGCAGTTTACGTACTATCACGTTGATTCCACACGAGAAGTTAAGCCTGGGGGTATTACAAGCTTGAGAATCATAGGTGTTAGGAGAACCCTCCTGTCCCTTCTTGTTGTCATTGAGATAATTATGAAACTGTTCTGGACCTGTCATGATGTTGAGGTGTTCAGACCACAGCTTTCTAAAAATTCTCAAAGTCACCCATGCCTGGAGGCATAAAAATGTCAGTAGCTTTCCATGGCCACTTCTTGACTCTCCGGAGCTCTTTGAGGTTTTGGGCAGAGTGTGTAAGTTACTGTTGAGCAACCACAGAAGCCCAGCATATGTCTGGTAATGCTCTGAGTGTCAGCTTGGTGGGTTGTGATGTACAGATTGCAGTGACCCTGATTCAGTGGAGTCACTGTGTATACGCTGAGATGAGCAGTCAAGAATGAAAGGGAAGAAGCTTTAGTGTAAGTTTATATTTTTAAGATGGAAATAAGAAAGCTGCATTGTTTGTTATTCCTCTATAAATAGCATATGGATTTCTGAAATGTAGGTGACAATTCTGTAATCTTATGTGGGAGTTCCTACCAAAGGGCAAAAGAATGTGCTTGAATGGATAGGAGCTTCATGCACAAAGCCACAATAGGCTCGGTTATTAGTGAAGAATTTTAAAATTGCAGAATTCATTCAAATTTATACAATAAAACAAGAATTTATATTTTTTTGAGTTAAGAGTAAAGAATGTCCAGTACCACTGAAAAAAATTAGGATTTTGTATTTGAGGTCACAGGTAAAATTGACTAGTTAAGAAATAGCTGCCAAAATGCATTGGTATAACATTACAATGAATGTTCCAAAGAATTTCCTGTATAAAAGAATTCAGTTGGATTTATGTCAGCTTTGTCTGTGTCATCATAACTAACCTTTGTGCCCCTTCAAGCAGCTTCTCACTCTGATTTTCTTTCATTCGTACGGCTTTCTGGGAGTCTGAATACAGGCTGGTAAATAAAAAAGGTCCTAAGGCCCATGTTTGTTACTGTTAGGACAAAAATCTGGATTTCAGAGGGGAAAATACTGATGTTGCTAAGCTGCTCTGCAGATACGGTTTGTTTTTCTGTTCTCTTTTGAATGTATTTTGCTGAATCTCTCATTTCTAGCTCTGGCTTACCAAGTGACAGTTCTGCACTTTGGGCCTCTAACTTGATAAATCTAGTTACAATTCCATGCTTCCTAGCTAGGGAATGAATGCTGGATTTTCATCACAGAGCAGGACTGGTGTATGAAACAGGGTGGTAACTCTAATGAGGTTTCTATCAGCCATACACTCCCAATAGCCTCTCTATTGAGTTAGGGAAGTTTGGGAATTTAATACTGTACCTTGGCAGGTCACCTCTTACAGGAAACCATATATTTACTTTGGCTGTGTGTATGTCTGCTCCCTCTGCATAAATTGATCTAGCAGCTGTAAAAGAGAAGCCATTTATCTTTTGCCAATTAGTTTGATTTATTTATTTAGTAAAAGTAATTTTTTGTGTCTGGGCCTCTTGAAACAGAGAACCAAGAAAGCTACTGTTATAAATACTACTTGCTGAAATTACTTTTTTCCTTCTCTTTTTCAGATGAGAACTCTCCAGCCAATTTCTGGGATTCCAAGAATCGGGGAGTGACTGGCACGCAGAAAGGACAAATTGTATGGCGAATCGAACCTGGCCCCTACTTTATGGAATGTGAGTACCTATTTATCCAGTGCTTATTCCAAGGCAAAAGTGCCTTTGTGTCAAGGCAAGTCAACAGCATGACATTTGAGATCCATTTCATCAGTCCCTCTGATAAACTAAGGGAGTTGATTGTGTTGCCCTAAGGGGCAGCATTTTCCAGTGTTTTATTCCGGACAGTAGAAAAATGGAGTTGATCTTAGATGTATGTTTGTACTCTAGGGGTGTTCTTAGCATGTTTCAGTTTAAGGGAGGAAGAAATTGCCTTGTGCAGTGTCATATAGTATATACTCCGTGGAAGTTGAAGTCTCTTCCCGAGGTAGCTTCAAGTTTCAGCTCGACAAATATTAATGGTAAATGCTTGTAGAGGAAAAGGTAATAATGTAGTAGTGCTTGCTAATGTTTGTTAGTATGAAGGGTAGATTTGTCTCTAGGAAGTGCCAGCCTCCTGTTCAGTTGCATCAGAATTTCTCAGCTGAAGATTTGTTGCGCTGGGAAATCCACTGGGCAGTTTGGAAATACTGAGAGTCTCTATGTGACTGAAATAAAAAGTCTTCAGTTGGACTCTGTAAGGACTATCAGTAGCCAAGCTTCAAATCAGAGCTGTGCCACTCCCTTAGACAGCTGGGATTTATAGGAAGCTAAGCTACTCTGTTCTGTGTTTTTTGCTTTTTGATGAAACAGAGGTATCTTACCATTCGAAGTATATGATCCCCTAAAGAAATTGAGATTCAAATCCTAGAATGTTGTATCAGAGCTTGCTGGAAGCTCTGATGTGCCAAGCCTCAAAGTGGCAATCAGTCCCAAAAGAGCTACGAGTTGCTCTACCACCTGTTTAGCCTCACAGTAACAAATCTTCTTGCACAAGTTAAAAAAAAAATAAAAATACTCCCACTCTTCACTGGATGCTGCAGTATTGCTAACTGTAGGTCTTGGCAGAAATTTTTATTCTAATTAACTGATATAACAGCAATACATGTATTTCAAGAGGTGTTGTATACTCTGTACTAAAAATAATTATTAAAGCTTCCTCTTTCTAGAATTCATCATTGAATATTGCCAAGTACTCTATGTGCTACACAACACACTTTATAATAAAAAAACTTTAATAGGATAAAATTTAATACCATTTCAGGAGTTCATTACAGGAAAAAATGATTAAACTGAAGATAATGATCGAGAAAATAATAATTAACTGTCCTGTGCCAAAGACAGTGGTATATTAAAGCAGATTAAAATGTCTGTTAGTAAAATTCATTGCCTCATCTTTCTTGTACATATACTCCATCAGTATTGTTGCCAATAGGGGCAGTTTGTCTTCAAGAATGTTTGTATCTTTTAACTGGTTATGTGTTGCTCCATTATGTATTGAGATGAGGCTCTTGAACAACATTTTCAGTTCATGTGAGTAATCCAAACTAAATGCTTCAAGGACTGGTAGTTTGGACTTAAAATCAGCTGCAAATGAGTTTGCACTTTGCAACTAACTGCACCTCACAATCAGCTGATAGAAGGAGTGCAGGATATATATTCTTTCATCATGATTATCTTCACTAAGGAGCAGTTCTGCTGCCATACAATGAACAAGGGACAAGCAACTATGCAGCAACTGAGAACTGTAAAAAGGAATGTTTATGAGCATATGTTGCTATTGCACATAGTATGGAAGATAAATATGTCACCAGTGACACTTGTATTTCTAGTGAGAGGCCAAAAATTGCACTGAAACATCTGAGTTTTTGATTCCACTTTTTAAACTAGAGGGCTCCACAGATATGTGACCGTGTTTGCTCTGCAAGCCTTTTTCTTGTAGCTTATAGGTGGTGAAGCAACTCTGATGCAACTATAGGCAACTGCTCTTTGTTTTTTCTTTTTTCTTTTTTATTCCTGAGATCACTAAACCCCAGCTCAGGCAGACACAGCAGGTGGCTGTGCAGTTCAGGTACAGCCACAGTGTTACTGAGGTGCAGCACCAGGCGGGTGTGGGAAGAGCTGTGCTGTCAGGGTTCTCACCATGCTCTGCAGACACTGTCACTGCCCAGCCTGTGCCAGCCACAGGGACAAACTTAGCTCCCCTGTTGACCTCTTTCTTCTGTTGTGGTGCAGATATGATTTGTCACTCAGTATAGCACTGCATGTGATGCTACGGTCATAGCAAGAGGGAGAAACAAAAGCAGAGGCTAACAGTCCCAGTAAATATGTGCCAGATTATTGAGTATAAGGTATTTCTGCTTTAATCTGCCATTATTTTCCAAATTTGGGAAAGAACTCTAGAACTGTAGATTTCTTGTTTAGAAATATATTTGCTGAGAGGCAGAATATGTCAGATACAGGTCATGGTACATGGGGTTTGTCGTATTTACTCCTCACAGTAATGAAATGCAGCAGACCATTAGCAATGTCCCTGAATTTTTGACGCAGCAGCTTCAGTAAGAGGCATGGACAAAATGGGTAAATGGATCAATCTAAACTCACCTGGAGACTAATCACAGCATAGTAATATTGGTTGCATCCAACCTCCTGCTCTCAAACTGGGACCAACACTTGACCTGCCTGGTCAGGTGTGGTTTATGAAGCACATTACTGAAACCCCTCAAGGACAGAGATTTTGCAGATTCTGTAGGTAACCTTTTCCAGTGCTGCAGTATTGTCCCAGCTAAAAAGATTTCTCTGGCATCCAATATGAATGGCTATAGCTTAAATTTGGGGCAATTGTCCCTTTTAAAATCTCTGATAGAACTGGAAAGACATGAGGTAGTAACATTTGCTTTGCCTCAACCTAGTCTTCACCAGACTCAACAATGACAGCTCCTTTAGCCTCTTCTCACAGGTCACATTTTCTCCATCCCAATCACCTTTGTAGCCCACTCTTCATTTGCTCTGTGCTCTTCAACCAAGGGACCCAAAACTAGACACAGTATTCCTCACCAGTACCAAGTAGAGGGGACAGTAACTTCTATTTTTCCATTGGTCACACATCTTTTAATGTATCCTGTGAGGTGGTTTGTTTTATTTGTGATGAGAGCATGTGCTGGCTCGTATTCAACTTGGTAGCCATCCTGAGTGCAGTTCCTTTTCAGCAGGGCTGCAGCTTTGCCAGTCTGTTCAGAGGCTGTGGTGATGCCTGGGATTGCTCCACCCCTCGTGTAGACACTTGCAAGTCTCTCTTGTCTGGTGACATTGCTCTTGACCCATCCTCTATCTATTGCTCATGCTCTGAGGTATAGAGGACCTCCAGGGAGCTGATGGAAAGCTGAGTATGGAACCAAGGTAGGGCTGGATTCCTATCACTGCAGGGTTTTCTGCCTTGGAGCTGTTTGATGTTTGGGGCATGGACAGGACTTAATTGCCACCACCTATACACTGCAATACCTATATGATTGCAGGTTCCCTGCTCTACCTCTACACAAGGAGAGAGGCAGAATGTTTGCTGCAAGCTTCAGAAGCATTGAACCAGCTCTGGCAATAAGGACTGATGATGCTTGTTAACAGAATTATGCTAAACAACTGCTATGTAACTACAGTAATCCTTTAGGATTTACAGTAGAAATTGGCCTAAAATTGTTGCATCTTTTTGGCAAGAATGGGAACGTAAGTTACTAGTGTTGGATGATGAGTTGTGATCAATCAGCGTGCACAGTGTGCACTTATCCCAGAGATTTTGGACGAGTTTTTTCCCTAGCAGTGTCAGAGCTTAGGGACATTACTCACCTTTTCACCAGTAACATCTCTGGAGGGCGAAATGCAGAGGATTATAGCATTGCTAACAAGCCATATGCAAACAAATCTCATTCAGAAGGAGCATTTCCATTTTAATTGCATTAATGTTAATCAGTGGGAGTCAGCTGGGTTAGGCCTAAGATTCCGTCTGCAAATTCCTTCTGCAAAAAGATTTGTATCTTTTAAGAAAAACATCTTATGCCTTAATTTGGGAAGCTGTTTTTCCATGAGCATAACTGTAAATTTATTTATAGTTTCACCAAGGTCTGTCAAATTTTTGCTTATGTTTAAAGGTAGGCCTTGGATAAGCATTTTTCTGAATTTTGTATTACTTTGTGTCCTCAGTATTGTAACTCAGTGTTAAGATCATTTAATTTATTCCTCCTAAAATCTCTCCCTGTGGATTCAGCATCTTCTGGTTTTTTTTTCAAGAAAGGAACATGTAAAGGCATAGTTTGCGATCTGCTCTGTTCAGATCAAACAACCTGCAGAAAGAAGGGTGGGGGAAAGTCTCATCTTCATACTAAAAACAGACATTAATTCCCCTCAAAGCATCCAAAATTAGCAAAACAGGGATGATCAAAGGAAACTCTACTTGCTTTAGACAAAAATCAACACAAAAATTCTGTAGGATCTACCCTGAGAAAGGGAAAATCAAAGGAATCAACAGTGGAGTAATGAGAAATGAACTTAATGTATTCCAGAAAAATAAGCAGCCTCTGAGGGGAGTGGCTGAAGAAAGGGAGGCGGGGGAAGATTATACAGAGGAGAAGGAGAATACTTGCAAAATACAAAGTCCAGTTCAGCATCACAAACAGCTGGTGTCCTTAAGCTGTCACCTCGAGACAGAGTGAGTGGCTCTGAACTGCAGGTGCTCCTCTTTCTTCTCCCTGGGGAAGAAGTGCTACGTAGGCATGAAAGGGAACTCAGTCATTTTAGAGGTTCAGGAAGGTGAATTTGAGAATCAATATGTCTTATATGCTCTTTCCTTACATAGTAGAGGTGGCTTTCAAACATCCTGCTCTGAGGCTTGCTAAAATGTGAGGCAAGGAAAACAATGACTCACTAGATGGCTCCCTCAAGTTTTTTGTCCTGTAAACTACAAAAGAGTAGGGACAATAACCCTGATAGATAATAACAGATAGAACACTGTTGCTTATGCATTTCCATACATGCTGTACCCAGAATTTAAAAGCTGCACGTATTTCTGTAGGTAAAACAGGCCAGAGGCTGTTTTCTGCAGCTGTGAGCAAGTGACATTGTGACTTGCAGCCATGCAGCCGCCCCTTCCCCTGTGTCAGGGGTCACCACTCAGCAGTATGTATGGTTGTATGCTCACACTTGAGTCTCTGCCACAGTCTTGCCTTGTTTATTAGTATGACTTGGGCCAAGGGTCTGCTTTGAGACTGTATTGGCCTTGGATTTATAAGTTATAGTGTTAATTACAGTATCCACAAGAAACACCTTCACCTACTTTCCCTCTCTTTCTTGTTACTTTTTATAGCCCTTGATGTCATACTCCTTACTGAGTAGAATAGAAATAGATTGATTTGCATGTATTTTCTTTACCAGTGCTATGGCTTTATCTCTTGAGCAGTAATCCATAGTAGCAGCTGTTGGAATTTATCCAGATACTGCCAGTCTTGTCACATCAATCATTTCCAAATCACCCCTGGGATGCTTGTGGTTAAATTACTTCTGGTGCCACACTGTGATGCTTGGATGCAGTGACTGCACAGATGCTGTATGTTTTGTACTTAAAATCTCATGTGTGTGGCATAGAATCAGAGAATAGTTTGGGTTGGAAGGGACCCTTAAACATCTCTAGTCCGATCCCACTGCAGTGAGCAGGAACATCTTCAACTGCATCAGGTTGCTCAGAACCCCATCCAACCTGACCTTGAATGTTTCCAGGGATGGGGCACCTATCACCCCTCTGGTGAAGGTGCCAGTGTTTCACTACCCTCACTGTATAAAGTTTTTTCCTTATATGTAGTCTAAATCTACCCTCTTTTTGTTTACAACCATTACCCCTTGTCCTATCACAGCAAGCCCTGCTAAAAAGTTTATCCCCATCTTTTTAATAAGCTCCCTTCAAGTACTGAAAGGCTGAAAAAAACCAGCTCTCTCAGCCTGTATTCTTAGGAGAGGTGCTTCATCCCTCTCATCACCTTGGTGGCCTCCTCTGGACCTGCTCCATCAGGTCCATGTCCTTCCTTTGCAGGGAACCCCAAAGTTGGGTGCAGCACTCCAGGTGGGTTCTCACCACAGTGGAGTAGAGAATCCCCTCCCTTGCCCTGCTGGCCACGCTGCTTTTGATGCCACCCAGGACAGGGTTGGCTTTCTGGGCTGCCAGAGCATGGGGCCAGGTCATGTCCAGCCTCTTATCCACCTGCACCCCCAAGCCCTTTGTGGCAGTGCTTCTCTTGATCTATTCATCCCCTATGAGTAAAAACATGAGTAGACTATGAGATATATTCAGAAAATGTGGTAATATATGTGTTTGCATTGCACTGGAATGCTACAAATGAGGTTCTGTGAGGAGTATTCAGTCCCCATTTCCATGAAATTATAACTTGCAGAAATAGTGTATGAGGACTGAAATTGCAATACTTTGTAGCTAGCAGAGCAGACTCACAGCTCTCTTTTTTGTAAAAAGCTGATAGATATCAAAGGGAAAAAATATCAAATAATTGAATTTTATATGTTTTTAGGTTTTAAGGGCTGCTGTAGCAAAGAGTTGTTACTAGAGGTATGAACAGAGTTTAGTTTTTTTAATTGTTGTAACCAAAATGGTCAGTATTAATAAATGTTCTGTGAATGTAATTAATTACTTTTATCCAATCTTTGTTTTTTACCATTTAAATTAAATTCTGTAAAGGTCATGGTTTTCTCACATGGAATTGTTCTGTGCCTGGAACATTCATCTGTGTAATACCCTGCAACCAGTGCCCTTTCAGTGTTCTATCTGGGGACTCAGGGTTATTGTCCCTACTCTATTTATAAACATATTCACTGAGTTAGAAATACTTTTATTATTCCTCTGCTGTTTTTATCTGTTGTCTCTTAATGGCTATTTTTGAGTATACCAACTGAAACAGGATCAAGTCTTTTATTTTTTACATTTGTGGCAAGCCTTGTTGACTTCCTTAAGCACATAATACCACCAGTGGTTTTTTTAAAGGTTAGGTTGTAATTAAATGCTTTGCCAAACTAGATCAGAATAGTCAGTGCTCATGGCTGTAAATAAGGACGTCTCAGAGTGATGGCAGAGTGAGCAGGGCTGGCAGGGATAGGTAAACTCTGTTACTTCCCATTTGTCCAAGTAGTTTCCTTTGAAGCAGTTTAGATGGAGAGACCACTGGGACATAAACATTTTCTGTTATTGATCCTAGTTTATCTAAAAAGCTTTCTTTAAGCCTGCTCAAGTCACTTTCTAGGTGGTTTTCTTATTGTTCCTTTTGTAAAACAAATTCTGTTATACACCTGCTGAGAGAGATGGCAAGTACCTGGAGGCAGCCAGCTTTGGCCCTTGCATTCTGCTGGTGTGTTTGCTACTGCCCAGTAGGAAGAAATTGAAAATGTACATGCTTGAAATGATGCAGAGAAGAGAATGCTGAATGTCCAAACAAAAACGTAGGGTTCGCCGAACTGTCACGCTAAGGAAAAGAAATTCAACTGGCAGGACATGCAGAGCACTTTAGCATTCCTGCAGTTGTCTGTGAGGTGTTTGATTTCAGATGGGAGACAAATAGGATTTAACACTGTCCCTTTTCTGTGGATTACATCTCCCTTTATAGCTTTGTAAAGCCTGAATGTAAGCAACTCATTTTGTTCTAGTGACAAAGTTTTCTTAAATAAGTTTCACAGAATGTGTTCTCGTATTTTTCTGATGAGTTCATGTGCTGTCAGCTTTTTCCTCACTGAAAGTTGGAGGAGATATGTTTCTGTCTGCAGAGAGCCACAGGTTCAGCCCAAGTAGGTTCTGGGCAGCTGGGTAGCTGCGGTGTCCAGGAAGTATTAGCTGCTGTGCAGGTTCCATACAGTTAACTGGGAGCACTGTTGGCCTCCAAAGACTGTTGTAACCCAACTGGGATTTGACTTGTCTTTTGGAGGTGTCTCTGCCCATCCCTTCTCAATGGAGTGTCATTCCACCTCCAGTATAGGCATTTCATTTAACTAGGATCTGTCTGGAGCAAACTGTTCTTACAGCAAACACATTTGCTTTCCTGCATTATCAGTCTTCTGGAAAGAATGCATTCTTCTAGGATTATGTTTATGTATTCTTAGTATCTTTGTTTCCCAACGCATTATTTTGATGGGCAAAGGTAGAGTATTAAAGGCAGTAAAAAAGCAGTTAAAGTAGGGAACTCTGGGGAATTAGTGATGTTTTAAGAGCAAGCTATTATTTACTGTAAGCTGATCTCTTTAGTACTGAAGAGGCAAGAGTATATGGTCCATAGAGGGAACAGCACTGTAATTTCATGCAGAAGTTCTTTTGAAATTCAAATGTCAGTGTTGGAGTCCCAGAAACCTTTACTGATTCCAGCATTTTTATGTAATAGACCTGAGCTATAAAACTATGGTTATAAGATGGTAACAGCTATTAGCTGTTAAAGAAGGGGATTATAGTTGTACAGAGTGTTGTGATTAATTAACAAATATATATCACTTTTTATATGCCCGTGTGATAATTTTAAAGAATTATAGATTCCTCAGTTTCATTTTTGGCTTATTTTTAAATGAAGAAAGAATTAATTGTGGTCTGTATGATGTCTGGAGGAATGTCAATTACAACAGGGCATGTGTAGTATCAAGAACATAGTAATTTCCACACCACCACCCACCCACACGAATGAAAATAGTTTTGTGTTCTGAAGTGTCATATTTTATTTAGTGATACAACAAATGGTCCTGTGGTCAGGTACAGATGTCTCTCCTTTGCTGGGTTTACTATTAAATTTTTCATTAAGGATCGCATTCAAAGCAATGTAATTAACCCGTTGAGGAAGAAGAAGTAGGTTAAAAAAGAGAAGTGCCAGTTTTCTCCTGAAGGAAACACATGAAAGCAACGTGGCAGGAGAAATGACAGAAACTGGGAAAAACTCTTGTCAGTGACACACATGCTAACATGCATTTATAGCATGGGACTGTTCAAAGGAAGCCTGTGTATTAATGTGGTATTGAACTCAACTCTCAAAGCATTGAAGTTCTGTTTGCAGGTAATTGAGCTTACTGTTTCTGAAGAGGTCTGTATATTTATGGGACCTTAGAACACAGCTTACCACCTATAACTCTCAGGAACAGCAACAGATACCTATTTTCAATATATCTGGAGCTCAGGAATCCATCAATCATCAAGAAAAACTGCTCCTAATCAACTTTTTGTTCTGATAACACAGTACAAGACATGTCAAAAAGCTGGATGCTGAGCTGCTTTGAACTGACAGGGTTCCTCTGAGATTTCTTCTTCTGTTAACATGAACTGCAGTTTCTAGCATTAATAGCCATGAAAAAGAATCACTTAGCTGCCTCTTATCCTATGAAGGGTTTGTATTGTTGCTGTGTATAAGATCCAGTCTTCAAAAAACCCACGTTCACTTTGACAGCATCTGCATGTGGTGGGTAGCTTATTTTTCAATTTCATGCTTAAATTCAAGCCCAGCTTCTCCTGTGTTGATCCCATTGACACAGTGCAAACAGCAGATCTGCTGTTCCTCTTATGGTGCTTTACAAAGCCAGAACTAAATCAGTGCTGCTTCCATTGGGAAGAGGGAGAAAAAGTCTCCATGTTGTGTTTTTAAGTGCTCTGCTCTTTCTAAATATTTCTAGCAGTTAGTCCGGAAGTTTGATTGTTTTTGTTTGTAGGTTTGTTTTCTTTGTTTGTGTTTGTTTGGTTTTAAATTTTGGATATCTGAAAGGGATAGTCAGATCAGTTTCTTGACTCAAACATTTTCTTCCATCACCAGCCATATACAGCTATTGAAAAGTACTGTATGCTTGCAGAAGTCACTGAGAGAAAGAAATACGAGGATGCAAAACTCATAGTGTTGCATTTCAGCCTTTAGATGAATGTACCTGTCAGTGTAGTGAGAATATCTGTCCACCCTCACATTATGGACTGTCTGTGGATAGAACCAGCAGCTGATATCCTGTCCATTGCTAGGTTCTGTTCAGAAGTGATGAACTGAAGGAAGATAGTCAGTGACAATAGACTGGATAAACGGCAGCTCCAGAAACTCTCTGAAAAATAAACCTTAGGTTGCAATAAAAGTAAGCAATGTAGGTGGAAATTGGAAGTCTTGGTGGGATAGTTTATTGTCTTATTCTGCTTTCATGTAGTCATGATATGTTCTCAGTGTGAATAAGAGGTGCTCCAGACTTGAATTCTGGTTACATAATATGTGCATTTTACGGTGTGGAAAGTCCAACACTTGGTATAAATCCTGTCAGATTTTGCAAGTGCTGAATCTTCAGTTTTATGTGAGCTAGAAATTCTTGTGTATCAGTCTGTATACAAGCACTGTTGGTAGATCAACAGAATTGCTCAGTTTAGAAAGAAACTGCAGGTCCTGACCCGTAACTTTTAGGTCTGATAAACCTTTGCAGGTGATCAGAAATCCTGTCTGCATTTTGAATTTTGCTGTAAAGCTTGTGGTAAATAGAGCATGTTTTGTCTGTGTGTGTGAACTCATCTGTGAGAAGGAGGAAGTGGGATCAGCAGCTCCTCCACCTCCTGATTCCCTGGAGGCACTGTCAGCGTCCTTTGAAGGGTTGTTCTGAGGTGTCTCCTCTTTGTTCTGGGAGGAAGATAGTAAATAAATGTTGATCTGTAACTGCAGCAAATTTAAAAATAAATAACCCTTTTGGCTGAGCAGGCTTGCAAGATGGGTTTCTGATCCTTCTGAGCAGGGATAAGTAGTATTTTATCTTGCAGTGATGAAATAGTTCAACCCTAAAGGAATCATGCCATATGTGTCTCAAAACCTTACACAAAATATTGCAGTTTTGTACTTCAGGGCTACCAACATACTGTTAAACCAAGCAGAGGAATTGAACTGCCAAGACTTTCATACACATCTTCTGGTCTGTCTGAACTGGCTGCTGTAATTCCTGCCTGCCTGTGGCCATTGCTGTCTGCCTGTGGCCATTTCTGTACCCAGAGGTAAACCCTCATGAGCCTAACACAGAAGAGTTATCCCAATGGAGAAGGAAAATAGACATTGTTCCAGATAGGGAAAATCCCACAGGATCAAGGGCAGCTGTAATTATAGCTGTTCTGCTTGGCTGGAAGAATGCAGAGGAACAACAGGGGAGGTCAGGCTTCAGTAAAACATAATACTCTTTTGTGTGCTGTAAATGCAGTTTAGCAAACAAAATTTTATTCAGTGGGACCAGAAACATGGTACAAGGCTTACCCTTCCTGTGTTCCAATATATAAAGTGCTTCCAGCTTCTTTCAGATATGTGTTGTGTTCTTCCAAAGTCCTACAAAACCATCCTAGTGGCAAATGTCTTGGTACTCCTTTTCCAAGGCTGATGATATTGCTGTAGTAGCAGAAATACAAGTTGAAGAATTAGCTAAGTTACACTTTTTGACTGTTAAGTAACAGAAGGACCCAACACACAAAGAGGAGATAACCAGCTGCTGTATTTTTGATTTCCTGTTGAAGTATTTCTGAAGATGGATCGCTGAATGATGGATCCTTTCATTGTTGCTCTCTTGCCTGGGATCAGTCATGAAGTGTTTAATGTGGCTTTTGTTTTATTTTCAGCCGAAATAAAGATCTGTTTTAAATACTACCATGGTGTTAGTGGAGCCCTCCGAGCTACTACTCCATGTATCACTGTGAAAAACCCTGCTGTGATGGTAAGTTTAGCCTCTTTGCTTATTGCATTTTTATAAGATGATAGTGTTAACTGTTGAACAAACCTATCAATATAAGTATCCTAGTTTTACCATTGACAGAAATTTTTTTCAAAAAATTTTCACAAAATTTACAAAAGCTGGGAAATGCCTTTCATGGTTTAGTGTTGCTCATGGTAAAATAACAGTAAAACATCTATGAGCTCAACTGAACTCTTTTATGCTAAGAATTTGATTTTACATGCTTTCAGTTTTGATGCTTACAGTTTGCTGTAATTTAACACCATAGTAGAAATTTTTCACACTGGTTGTATAACCAGAACTGAATCCTTATCCAAAGTCTCAATTTCTTCTTATTTCTTAATATTAATAATGAAACTGTTGGTGGGTTAGTTAGTGTATTTGTTAGTGTAAATGAAACTGGACAAAACTCTGCTCTTGTAAAAATGACTGAATTTTTTGAGTGTTCATATACCACTGAAATTTAGTAATTCCCTGATTATCAAGAAGTATTCTCTTACTGTGCTTTCATTATGAGACTTGTTCTTCTGAAACACTAAAAGTCTTAGAGGAGTTTTTTCAGTTGTTTAAATAAGTAGTGGAAGAAAAACCTTCCAGACCTGTATCACCATGCTCATGATGGAAGTAATTTATCTAACAGTTTAGCTCTTCAGATGACATCAAATTTCACACTGCAGTTGGTATTAGCTGCCAAATATTTAAGGTCACATCTGTCAGGATGGTTTTGAAGATACAGTAGAGCACAAGTTATTCAGACTGAATACCTTTTATTCTGAACTCATGCTTTTTCAGCATTGTGTATTATATACAGTTTCATGCTATGGCTATATGATACTATATGTGCTATACTAGACTTTATATCTCAGTATTCCAAATGTGTGTGTTTTTTCTCTTAGCATTACAAACGTAGGTGATAGCATCATTTAATTGTCAGATCTTTTTCAGATCTGACTATGAATAATATAGTTTCACAGCAGGCATATGAACTCTTGATATTTTACAGAAGAAAATGTGCTATAGTGAATGAGCTTGACAGTTACGGTCTTTAATATGAATTTATAAACTAAAGACAGTAAGGGAGTCTAATTTGAACAAGGGAAAAAGTGCATCTCAAAATAACTCTTAAAATGGTCTGCATGCTGCACTAGATTATTACTGAGAAGCAGAGTGATTATACTGAATGGAGAAACCATTTGAACTTGTGTATTTTCTTGATCTTACCATGCTAGCCACCAGTAGTTTCGAAGTTCATTGAACAAAAGGACATCTGAACTTCTGTCACCTGAATATGCATTTATTTACTTGGTAGCTATGTGAAGATATGTCTTTCAGAGTCATTGCTCAATCTTGAAGCCTTTTTACCAGCTGTTGCTGTTTAAATTTCTTTCCTTTGAAAGGTAACTCAGGACCCTGGGTATTGTACAGAATTTACACACCTGCTAGAAGGGGTAATTTAACATAAATGTTTTTGTTTGCATTAACAGTACAGACTTCCAGTAATAGTGAGCTGTTATTTTCCCTGATGAGAATGTTGTATGACAGTTCAGATGATACTTCCTAAAAATGTCATATGAGGTTAGTTATACATAAGTATACCTATTGTTGAATCTTAATACCTCACGCCATTTTTCTGATTTTGGTGTTGAGCTTAAGCACTGTGCAGTAGAGAATACTGGTTTCTGCTGTTACTGGTTGTGTCTGTTGTTACATAAATGCTGTTTGGGGAAGTGGTAAGAGAGTTATGGCATTCCCCCTCCCATTTTTCAAGCTGCAATAAATTACCTCCTTAGTTGGATCATTCTGTGTTTTTGCTTTACATGGTTCAGTGGGAGATATGTTTCAGGATTTTCTCATACTCATGGTGCATCACACCAGGCATTTCAGTCCATTGTATTATTGGATAAGCAGCTAACATTCTGTTGTGTTCATTTGAACCAGGAAAGATAGAAGGCCTGATTGAGCCTCAGAAACGCTATGTTACACCAGATGAGGAGCCTTTGTGTGCAAAATTCCGAGCATGTATGCTGGGATGAAATTTTTTACTTGGCGCAGAAAAATTAAAATTGCTGTTCAGATCATAATGAAATGGGAAAAGGTTGTATAGGGAAACCATGGAAGTGCTAGGGAACACTATTCATTTTATTATAGCTGAATTGTGGACAAATCCTGTTTTCTATAAAGTGAAGTCATGATTAGTAATGTAAATTATATGGAGCCCAAGATGTAGCTTGGAAAAGAGGTATAAAAAGAGAAAGAGGGTTTGTGGGTAATGTTTTTAACAAGAAAACAGTGTGTGCTAAAATAAGCCCAAAAGAATAAACTGAAGTACATGGAATTCCTCTGGCCTTACCTGGACAGCATCACTATCACAGTGGGATGCACTCCTTGCTGCTTCCAGGGTATCTGTCTGTAGATGAGGGGACAGTGATCCAGCTGGAATTAACCCATTGCTTTTGATGCCCTCATAATTTTACTGCCACCTGGCACTGCTTATGCATCCATATAAATTCACTGGCAGAATAATGTCATGCTGGGTGGGAAAGGGATAGTTTTGAGCACTCTGGTGAGACACATCTTGCCCTGGGAATGAGAAGTGCCTGATGAAGCCAGCAGTGAGGAAAGGGAAGGGGCTGGTTGGTGAGTGGCAGCACTTGCTGGCACGGTGTGTTCCCTCACAAGAGCACTGAGGCCCGTGGGGATGTCAGGCATCAACGTCATTGCGGTTTCTTCATCACTTTGACTGCTTGTTACGTGTGAAGTATTTGATTTTTTCAACAGGAGAAATCCGCACATTTTCTAATTCCTGTGAAATTCCAATGTGCTTGCTGATCGTAGTGGGAAGTATTTGAAAGCTAATAATATTAATAGCTTAAAGCAATATAAAAAGGAATGATTACGCGTTCGGTTAATGCAGAGTGACTTCCCTGCAGCTTCCAGAGCTCCGGAATCATTTATCCATCTGGTAACTTCAAACTACTGTTCAGCTGCTCAGGGCTGCCTTACATACTTCATCTACGCACATAGGTGTGCCAATTTTTATTCAGCTTATTTTATTTAATCATTCTATAGATCAGATGACTCTGTTCTATCACTGATATTAATCCCCAGTGCTGTGTTTGGCTGAAACTTTTTCTGTGTCTCCTCTTCTGCCTGGGAATGAGTGCAGTGCCTGCCTGGGGAACCATTTGTCTTTAAAGATAGCTCCATTGATGTCTCCATGATAGATTATTCAGCTGGATGCACATCTCCTCTGTCTTGAGAGACAAATTCTTCTGCTAGTTGAAAGAGATAGACATTAATACATGAGGAACTTTTTACTCTGAAGTAGTGCTTTACCTAGAGAGGGATTTCAGTAGAAACCAAACCTAAAAATCTGTGAAGCATAAGCTTTTAGACCATGTTTATATTTAGATATCTGATGCGCTTTTCTCTTTAAAAGGAGCTTTTGTTCATAGATCTGAAGGCTTTTGTTAGTCTCTCTTTGATCTTTTTGCTTTTTTTGTTGCACACTAAATTATCTATTTGTGGAAAGTGACAAAAGTTCCATATGCTGTCACTGGCCAGCTCAGTGCTTTGGTATGTATTGAAAATCCATACTGTTTTTCTTACTTTACAAAAGGGAAACTTGTAAAAAAGTGCAGGTTTTTTCTGTTAGTAGTGTCTGCATGTGTATTAGCCTGTACGTGTCCTGTTTGGAAGATTTGACCTATTGGTAGATTAACACTGTGTGGCATAAATAATAGATATTTTGCAATAAACAAATGCTGAGCCTGTCTGTGGTAATAGGCAGCAGTATGTCAAAGCCTTCCCTGGCATGCTACTTAAAACTGCCTTATCATCCTCAAGCATGCACAAAGCAGATGAAAACTTTTTTTTTTTCTCCTCTTCAGATGGGAGTAGAAGGCACAGATGAAGGTGCTTCTGGAGCCCAGCACTCTAGGAAGTTAGTCAGCTTTACCCTATCAGGTAAGAAACAACACTACTCTGTGTTTTACAAATTATTGTTTTAAAAAAAGTAAGTTGCTGTTCTAAATAACATCAAAGACGGAACTCTTTTCTTCATTAGCCTCTGTAGGAGCACACTCTAGTGGCTTGAAAGATGTTGTTTCTTTAGAACTTCTGTTTGCTGAAAACCAGCCAGAATCATGAATCTCCAGGAGTAAAAGAAATGGATTTGATGGATCCCAGCATGAAAAACTTAGAGAAATTTCCAGTTTGCACATGGGGCAGTTCCTCTCAAATTGAAGAGTGGAAAACATAACCTCTAACTAAAATGCAAGCTGGTTCCATCACTTGAAAAAAAAGCAGTAGCTGCAAATGGTGGTTTAGAAAGGAAAAAAAAAATCTTGTAACAGAGCTAAGCTGTCACTACAGAGAAATAGCTGTAGGGTTGCAGTCTACCAGCTTCACTTGTTTTGATTAACACTTTATTCCAGGGAAGTCTTGTGTGAGACTAAAGCATGTTCAGCTTGAGCAAAGACAGATGAAATTTGCTTCTGAATCTTGAAGAGCTGACGATTAAAACATTTAGAGATAGTAGAGGTAGAGCAGAAAAACTCACTGCTTTTGGCAATGGCCTTTCAGCAGTTAGCTGAGATAGAGCTGATAGGTTGTACAGACTCACATGGAGTATTATACAAATAAGTGTTTTGTGAATTCTGAAAAACTTGTGTTTTTTTAATAGATGGCTGTAACTCATCGTGAGGAGTCATATACAATTATTTTGAAAGGTGTACTGACTGATCAATCTGTGACATGTTTCCTTTAATGCTTTTGATTGTTCATTTGCACATTACTCTTTATTTCATCATGTTTCTACTGTGTGGCTTAATTCTGGATATTAGGTAGCATTCCTTTTCTTACTGAATCCACAGGCATGACAATTTTAGTGCAGTGAATTTTGCCCGCGTGTATAAATTGTACGTGCCAGTTGTGTTAGTAATGAAGACTGCATGCCACAGTACCTAATGGAGAAAAGCACAAAAGTCTTGTGCTTTAGCAAACCTGCAGAGAAACAGAGAAATATTTTACAGTTAAGCTTAAAATCTGCTATTATAGAAAAAACCACTCTTTCTTATTGTTGAAGTTTGAACTATCTTTGAAGTCCGTAGTCATGAGAATATGCTTCTGAGGAAATTACTATTTATTATTGCAAGTTGCAAGGGCTGCAGTTCTGAAATTTCCATAGGAAGAAAGCAGCTTTTTCAGAAAACTTTGCCTCCTTTTATTTGAGATAGGTGATCTTCTTCTGAGTTGGGAGAAAGTGTGCATCATATTCAGAGCAGACTTGATAAGTTCTCATTTATCAAAGACCGAACTTTGGGAAAGTGTGAGTTTCACTGCATTACCTCCCATACAGGTTTTTATCTCTTCTCCTTACCCAGAAACAAAACAATTACTGTGTGATTTATTTTGGGGGAGCTCTGTCTTTCTTTTCATTCTTTGAGTGGAAATGCCTTACATGCCTTACTGTGGAAAGTATTTGTAGGTGAGCTACAAGTTTATGCTTTTTGTTTTACAAATAACTGTGGGCTAAAGTGTAAATGAGGATGTTGATACCTTTCTTCCTTATATTCTTTTGGGAAAACACTTGATTTCCTGCTGTACAGTGGATCCAGTTAACGTATGAGTAATTTTAAGTTTCTTTATTTAGTAATTTATAGTGAATTGATTTCCTGGGTAATATTTTAGGAATGCGCTACTTTGTGAACTGGCTTCAGTTTACTCAGTTCCTTCCTTCTTGTTTTGCTTTATAGATATCAGAGCAGCTGGACTTAAAAAAGGCATGTTCTTCAACCCTGATCCTTATCTAAAGATGTCTATTCAGCCAGGCAAGAAAAGTACATTTCCTACTTTTGCTCACCATGGCCAGGAGAGAAGGTCGACTATCATCAGTAACACGACTAATCCTGTTTGGCACAGAGAGGTAATGCATCCCTTTTGAGAGCTGTCTGCCAGCTGATGCAGTGTATCAGGCTTGCATTTTCTCTTCATGTATTAGTCCTTACTCTCTGAAAGCTGTGCGCTTATTTTGTAGCTAGTTATTTAAACTGACACAGTAATTGTAGTAATTTTAGGAACCCTGTTGGTGGAGAGATATCATCTGTGTATTAAAGCTGTGTATTTAAGCTGCACTGCTGTGAGGTTTTCATTCCCTTCTCTGCTAAAAAAGGGCTGAACTTGCTTAGCCACCCTGTAGATTTCTTGAAATTGCAAAAATAAGTTAACTAAAATGTATTATATGCTATGAGAAGACCCTTTAAGAAAAGTTACAGTATATGAGCATTTATGTTCAGTGATTGAAACAACTGTTCATTTGGAAATGATATTTTCATTATGCATAGCAGGTGGCAGGCCTTCAGTTCTGTCATGCAGACAGGATGCTCTTTGGTGCAGCCTCTGCTTGCACTGCTGTAGGACAGAAAACCCAGGAAGGCATTACAGCACCACTCAGCAAGGAGGGGGGGGAAAGGCAGTCTGGCAGAAGCCACTTTTCCAACTGTGTTTGTATTGGGTGAAGTGTTCAGATCTCAGAGAAGGAACTCAGTCCAACAATTGTCATTGAGTGCAGAAGAGCCAGGCTGTGCTTTTGAGGATAAATGTTTATGTGGGAAACAAGGTGAAAGGACTGACACAACACTTTCAGGAGTGGCAAGCAGCCTTCTTGATCTGTGACTGTTTTCTAATGATGCCTGTACTGTGATGAGTGTTAATGTGTTCTTTAGGAAGATGAAAATTGAGCAGGCTTTGGAAAATGTTCCCACAAATCATGATCCAACCAAACAAGCAGTAAAGTAGAACAGAGCAGGGCCAGCATTAGCACTGCCCTGGGGTGGTTTGTTTTGGTAAATACTTTTGATTTGCCAAAGTCTTAAAATAAAAAAAAAAAAAAAAAAAAAAAAAAAAAAAATCAGAGTTCTGATCTCTAAATTAATTCTTCACCCTTCTCTCTGTCCATCCATCTATCCAGTAGTTAGAAAGAAAATTTACTCATATTTTATCCTATTTTTTCTCTTCCAGTTCTCCTTGGTTTTGAAGTGATAATATTCAGTGGTGTACACACTGCATCAGCTTGCTTTAGCTGCTGTGTCTTCCCTGTAGCAATGCTCTGACAACAGCAGTTATGATCCCATTATATATGCTGTCCTAGTGGTGCAGAATTGATCCTGTTTTCCATCTAATAATTTCTGCCAAATAATTTGCAATATTATAGCAAACTAAACTGAGAATGACAATTTTTTAAGTTCTGTTTATCACAGGAACCCAGCTCTGATAGTTGTGCAGCATGAGGAAGTGTTTTTATTCCTGACCCAGTTTAATTGCTTTTTTCCAACATTTTTTCTGATGTCTACAGCTGAACTGAAAAGTTCCTCCTTTTGTTCCTTGTTCAGTACATTTTTGGCTACCTTTTCCCCTTGTAGGGAAAGGTGGAAGAATGAAGAGAGTAACTGTGGTATTACCAGACATCAAGAAATCTTCTGTAAATTAGCACTATGTTGTTTAAAGGCCCCAAGTGCAGAAAAAGGTTCTCTTGCAGCTTACTGAGAACATTTGTGAACGCTGGGGCAAAACTCCATAGAAAATTCTTCTCCTTTAGTTACACTGCTTCTGAATATACTGAATATCCACACTGCCCTTTTGACTTCCTTTCAGTGCATACAAAATTTAATGCAAAGCATGGTGTTGGAAGGGAACTTCTAAGCACAACCTGGAGTGAGACACTTATTCCTTCCTCCTGTATTGACCTGGCTACTCTTCTATAACCTGACAGAGTACAGCAAGGATTCCTTCTATTTTTGCTTTCTACTATGCAAATGAAAGAAAGCAGTAGAATATGTGGCTTTCTCCTTTCTGATGTGGACCCTGAAAGTGCTTTTACCTGGTGCAGTTTCTTACTGGGCAGTTCTTTTCAAGGAACAGGTAAAAGGTTATGGGTAACAGTAGAAAGCTGGTGACATGAAAAAATGCAGCGCTTAATAAGTGATGTTGACTTTATTTTGCAATATGGAAACTACTGTCATCAATAAATATGAATAAATGAATAAAGGTGTATTGATACAATGTCAAACATGTTCTTTCCTTCCAGAAATATTCTTTTGTTGCACTTCTAACGGATGTCCTGGAAATTGAGGTTAAAGACAAATTTGCCAAGAGTCGTCCGATCATCAAGCGCTTTCTTGGGAAGTTAACCATACCGGTTCAGAGACTGCTGGAGAGACATGCAATTGGGTAAATGAATAGATTCTTAATGCTAACTTGTTTTGATCAGGAAGACTCAGCATCTAGGATACTGGCACAGAGCAGCCTTTCTGGCTTACTGGCACAGACCAGCAAATTTTAACTACATCTGGAGTAAGAAATTTAATAGTCATTTAATAGCCTTATTGCCTGACTGGAAAATGTTAATGTTTCTAACCTTGTCCTGAATGCATGTACACATGTTTCTGTTTATGTGTGTCTATATTTTTTTACATAAAAAATGTTATTCTCACAAAAAGTGTTACCCTGTGGCTATGTAGTCCAGAAGCAAGACATTATCACAATACTACATGATTGTGTGCAAATTTTTTAGAAGAAGCAGATTTTATTGACTGACTTCTTTTGCAGTTCAACTATTTTTAATGATTGGTTCAATAATCAGAGATTTACTATCCTTTCACCTAATTGGCCAGCACTGCAAGCTGTGGCCACTTATTTTTGAGTACTCTTGGTACTATGCAATTAAAATTACCTTTTGCTACGAATAGCACATTGATGGGACTCAAAATTCACCTGTTGTGCTATTTAAAAAAAATTCTGTTCACGTTTTGATAGCTGACTGTTCTGGTGTAAAGATACAAGTCGCTTAGAAACTTTTAAGATGGTTTTTGCTTTATGATGGTTACTGGAGGGGACAGAACCATCTCCAGGTGGGTGATCCAACGAGGCTTTCCTACCACCACAGGCACTGAGAAGAGCTTGAGACTTGGTTATTAGGCACCGTGGTACATTGCAGGTGTGAAGCCAGGTCTGCAAGAGTTGTGTGCAAAAATGTCATTTACATCCAAGACAGCAGTAATTGTAGGGGGTATTATTTTGTTAACATCTATTTGCATATATTTGCTCTATTTGACAAATTAGAAAAAAATAGTTCATTGAAACACAATGGGAGGAACTGAATTATTCAAGTGCATTTTTTATAGGCCCTGACTTCAAGTCTGCTAATGTGTCTCCATTAATTTAAAAAAGTCACTGGATGAGGCCAATGAGGAATGATGGTGAAATAAAATGTATATATTCTTTTCTGAAAGCTTAAGGGCATGGCAGTATCATCATACTTTTGCACAAAAATCAGGATAAAATCAGCTGGCCTCCTTTTTCACAGATATTCCTATCAAAGTAACAAGTTGCATAAATGGAGAAAATCAAATACAATTTGAAAACAGTTTTCAGCTTTAAGTTTCTAAAGTGGTGTTTACACTGGTAAGTAAAGTAAGAATAAAATTGTAAGAGTAGCTTAAAATTTTCATAGTGTCTTCTGATACAGATTTTATTAAAAAACATTTTTAAAAAAGCCTGCCCATTTTATTTCTAGTAGTATTCAAGAGCAGTGCAGGTGTATATACAATCTAAATTTTCTAAGAAATGCTTCATCTTTGAGTTTCAACGAATTGTGTTTAGTTGAGAAAGCAGGTTTTTTTAATAAATTTGCACACTGCTATACACTCAAAAATAGCACTGTGATACAGGCTGGTTTCAAAACCTTGCACAGGGTGTTTATTCCTGTGCTAAACACCAAAATGTTTCTCTTCTCTGGGATTCCTAGTGCTGTGATTTCTGAAAATTACCCATTTGCTGTGTTCATCAGTTCTTGTCTGTGTTTTTTCAAACCATTGGAAGACATTTCCTGTTTTCTTTTCCATACTTCTGTTCTGTATATTTGACATATCAAATCTTTTTAGGAAAGCAAAGGCAGTATAATAAATATAGGTAAGTATTTGGTTGGTTTGCCATACTGCTGTTAGAACTGACATTAAAATGGTTTTGCCTTTTCTTCTATAATATATTTGTCCATTTACAGTTTTCGTGTAAAGGGAGACAGTATTTCGCTGAAGGATTTGCAAAGTAAAGTAGTGGCTAATATAGGCATGAAGTAGAAATGTATCAAATGTACAACCAACTGCTAATTTTCTTGCACTTTGGTTTTGGTCAAGCAAGTGTAACACCATCATTCTGGTTATATGAATGAAAACGTGAAATCCAGAACCAGCCACTTTTAGACAGACTGAATTGCAATTCTGCCCCACTTGTGGCTGTCATCATAGCTCACAGGTTAATGTAATGAAGTGGCCAGTGACTTTTATTTCCTGGAAAACATGATAAATGAGCATGAGGATCACCTAGAATTGATTCAGCTGAATACAGAGAAGGCATCATTCATGCCATGGCTTCCTCTAATCTTGAGTGGCCTAGAGTAGTATAAAAGCTGTGGAAACCCCAGAGGTCTCTAGCTGAAGGATTGTAGTTGGAATACAGAGTGATGAATCTGTGACAGGTCCTGGAGACACTACTGTAATAGCTCAGTGTCCTGAGGGCTGTAAAGCAGCATGGGGAGAGGAGGCTGCTTGGCCTTATTGGGCCTACTCAGGGCTTCTTTTGCTAAAAGTTTAAGCCAACTGCTGCAGCTTATTTCAATAATAGCTGCATTTGTTTTAGTCTGTCATTCATTTTGCAGTAGGAATGCTCCCAGTAAAGGAGAAGTGTTTGTACCAGTATAAATAATATTGTTATAATAATATTGTTGTAAATAACAATAATTTCCTAGGCAGATCTTCAGTAGCTCCTTCTTCTCCCTTCAACTCTCACAGATAGGCTGAGGAGGGCTGAGGCTGTGAATTCTGGCTATGCCAATAAGAATATATAGCCTAGGATCTGATCCTAAGTTTTAAGCTGATACAAATGTCTAATCAAATCTGAGTCCCACTCAATTCAGTAACTCTTGAGAATGTGTTTCAAGTTAAATCTAGGCATTAATAGCTTTTCTAAATCAGAATTCAGATGTGCTTTATTGAATGAGAACTAAAATATGAGGAGACCATCTGTGACTTTTGTATATAGTAAAAACCACAAGGGGGCAGAAAGGTTTTGTTAATTATAAAACATTTTGGGTTGGGGCAAGGAGGAGGTTAGGAGAGAGGGATCCTTTGCAGTTTGCTTTCTTTAGAACTTAAGATATTTAAGGATGTGTATGAAATGGTGGGGCACAATGTGTATTTGGAATTGATAAAAAATAATTTATTAGGCTGTTTTATCTGTTAACAAAAGGTATTTTACACTACTGTAAGTGTTCTATACAAACCAGAGTATGTGGCTGATTTTAAGACTGTAATAGAAATCACCTTCTGTCACACTGACATTTAACTGATAAGAGTGTCTAATACAAAATACTGGAAAAATAAAACCAATTAAAATATTAAAAGCCCCAATATCTTTGTTTTGCAGAGACCAGGTTCTCAGCTATAATCTTGGCAGAAGGCTTCCAGCTGATCATGTTAGTGGGTATCTCCAATTCAAAGTGGAAATCACATCTTCTGTTCATGAAGGTGAGAATTGTCAATGATTTGGTTCTCCAGATAGTTGAATGAAGAAAGTTTCTATGTATTTCTGTGTCTAGGATGTTCTGTTGTTGCAGAGCTAATATACTTTTTCAATTGTGTACAGTGCCTCTATTATAGATTTTTTTCTATTGGGATTCAGTGTTTAGATATGTCAGGTACTGCTTTGGAGATGATAATACCAAAACACCAACACTTGGCATATTGGTTTTGATTTTGTTAGATTGATTCTAAATGAATCTGCTTATGATTCTCATTTTATAGGATTGATTGGGTAATCAAAGTCCTTGTTTCTCTTCACTCTGTAACACTCTGGGCTGAGATAAGCAGTTGCAAGTAAGGTTCTACCTGTGCTCTGCTCTCCTTCTAGTGTACATGCAAGTCACTTTGTCCTGTTCCCCTTTCACAGGACCCTGTCCTGCTTAGAGCCAAGAATATCTGTTAGGTTATGAGAATACATGCTTTCATTAGGCAATTATTTTATTTCCCTTTTGCCCTGTTCTGAAGTGAACTAGCAAAATAGTAGTTGTGATAATTAGCTGTAAGCACACTTAGAGCTGGATTGTTCATCTCTATGCATGTTTAATTTCCATGTGGGCTGTCACCATCTCGTCTCTAAAATGAGGCAGCTTATTTTTATTTCCCTCTTACATATATTACCATATTGTTATGACTATTATTTTATTATTACCGTAGCATACCTAATATCTCATGAACGTTATGCAAGTAGATTCCCATTCTTTACAGTGGAAAGTCCTGTAAACCAAATCAAAATAAATGCTGTGTATAAAATTTGGTATCTGTACACAATTTGGGATTCCTCACATGATCTCAGATGCTGGTTTGCATACTGCTAAGGGTGTAATGACAAGTGGTGTCAGTGATTAGCTTTGTGTAAATCCTACTTTTGGATCTGAGAAATATGCTGTGAAAAATTGATTGCTTGTTTATGACACTGGCTTTACTGACAGTTTGGCAAGATGCTTGGCAGTGCTTTGTCTTAGAAAGCAAAATAGGAATCTTTTAAAGTCATATTTCACGACCCTTAAATTTTCTATGTCCTGCACAATTGTGTAGACTTACACACTGAAAATTGCTGTTCCAATGCTGTAGATGCCTCTGTTATTTTAACTGAATTTTTTCCCTTAGTTGTCTGATTGAAATAAGCAAACATCTTGAAAGATGTGTATTTTTAAATAATTTCAGGGATGCAAAGAAACAGCAGTCTGTTGCTGTGTTCTGTTTCACATTCTGTCTTTATGTCTCTGCAGATGCTTCACCAGAAACAGTTGGCACTTTGCTAGGAACAAACTCTGTAAATGGAGACTTGGGGAGCCCCTCTGATGATGAGGACATGCCAGCAGGACATGATACATCCACAGTATGTTCCAATGGTCCAGTCTTTGAGGAATCTTCTGGAGATGCAATCCTGAGGCACTCTTTAAGGACTAGTAGGACTCTGGAAACCGACCAGGACGAGCTGACCTCTGGTGCTTCAAGATCATCACCTACAAGAGGTCGCCAGGACTCACTAAATGATTATCTGGATGCAATAGAACACAATAACCATCCCAGACCAGGGACATCTGCCTGTGGCGAGCGACCACGTGGAGCCTCCCCAAAACTGAGGAGTAGTTTCCCTACTGACACAAGACTTAATGCTATGCTTCACATTGACTCAGATGAAGAGGAGCATGAGCTACATCAAGACCTGGGTTTTCCGTCTTCCTTGGAAGATGATGGTGGTTTAGTAATGCTTAATGGTGCTACAAGAAATGTTGAAAGAAATGGTGTAAGTTCCTCATCAGATCAGGTAGTGCAAGGGCCTGCAGAGAATGAAAGTGTTTCAACCTTTGATGCTCCTTTGCCAACAGCTGATGACCAGCAAGAGACTCTCCCACAGCTTCCACCATCCCAGTCGGCAGGACCTGAAAGCCTTCCAGACTCCCAGACTGAAGCACCAGCAGACCAGGCTGGCAGCGAGTCATGTGCCGCTCCAGAGGCAGAACAGCCCCCCAGCACTGCGGACACGGGAGCTGCTGAGGCCGCTGGTGGGAGCAGAAGGGGTGTTAGTGAAACGGAGTCCACTGATCAAGGGTCTGAACCTTCCCAGCTGTCATCAGAAACTGAGCAGAGTGATCCTGCTCGCACGGAAAGTGTGAGTGAGGCCAGTACCCGGCCAGAAGGGGAGAGTGATGTGGAAGGGGCAGACAGCTCTTGCAACGAGAGCGCGACTGTGCGGCGTTCCTCGGTTGAAGTGCGGTGTTCCTCCTGTGAGAGTGCCAGGTTTCCTGAGACTCCAGCCTTTTCTTCTCAGGAGGAGGAGGAGGGAGCTTGTGCCACTGATGCAGCTAGAGCTGAGCCAGGTGCTGAAACACAGGACTCTGCAAGTACTTCTGGTTCTCTGCCTGCGGTACAATTACCTCAGGAGGAAGTGCAGGAGGCTGAGGCAGGTGAACTGCAAGACCAAGAGGAAGCAGAAGAAATCTGGCAAAGAAGAAGAAGCCTGCAGGCAGCAGCTGCCCACAGCCAGTCTCAGGACGAAGAGACTGAAGGAGCCACAGCAGCTTGTGAGGGTGCCACGGCACAGCTCGAAGGAGCTACGGGAGGTAACAACTTCAGGAGGCACTTTCTGAAGTGATCTTTCTGCAGCCAGTAAAAAAAAAAATTGCAGAAATTAATGTCTGAAAATAAAGATCCTTAATTCCTCATTTTTATTATATTTCAAGATTTTTCATTTGAATTTATTCTCTTCCTCAAGAGACTCTTGGGGTTTTTTGATGTAACAAAAATTCAAACCTGAAATATCCAAAACATGTTTATTTTGAAATCCGATATATTTTAATTCTTAAGAGAGTAGTGAGCAGGATGAAGAGGAGGAAAGAAATCCGGAATATTACCCTGCTCACTAATAAAAATGGTAATGAGGAGGGACAAAACTCCCAAAACTGTGAAATGCAAACTAGAATTTACATCAAGCTCTTTTCTTCTTAATATTTATATATTAGCAATAAAACATGAGGGTAATCAAAAGAAAGTGGAAAAGAAAAAGAATTGCTTTTTGGTCATACTTCAGGCTGTTTATCTTCCCTTTCCCAATTCCTTGTCTTTATAGACACATCCTAGCGCACTGGAACCTTGAGAGGAGAGGAATGTGTTACCCAAGTTAACATTGTACAACTCTTACGGATTTTAAAATTATTTTAAAAATTGAAAATTTTCTGTCTCACTAAAATCACTGAAAGTAGAAATGTGTCCCTAGTGGATTGTTTCCAAGTGCATTTAACAATGGATTATCTGCTCAGTTTTTTCAGGGATTGAAGTTTATCTAATCAAGTGGGTTTCTGAATGCATTTTTTTCATAACATATCAAGAGTTTTAGGATCTATTAATTTCTTCTCTTCATAAGCAACTCATTGATTTGGAAATAAAATTTTTGGTATTTACTTCAAATACTGTCAATACTTTACAGCATTTTCTAGATATTAGGGATTCTCTTTATCAGTTGTCAGATTGTGTCATGTTTTGCAAATCAGTGTGGCTGCAGCAAGGGAGGCCATTGGACAGTTTCACCTCCCACTCTTAAGCATGGTTTCTGAGTGGGCCAAGTGGAGTTTTGTCCCGGGATATGGCTCAGGCACATGCTGTTTCTGTGCCCTGGATTCTGCTGCTCACAGGTTGATGCAGCATATCCCAGTGATGATATGTTCAGGACCAGAACTGCAGCACATCCCAGAGAAATCACTTGCCTAGAACTGTCAATATAACTTATTCTGACCCCAAGAATAGATGACTTTTAGATATATCCTAAAATGTCATAGTCCTGCAGAAGCTTTAACGTGTCTTGCTCATTTTAGAGGCAACTCTAGGGCTTCCCCACATTAACCAAAATATAATTTGTGGGTGTTCTGATTCCAGGTTCTCCCACCAATGGCCATCAGCCCTTGAGGTCTCTGCCTTCGGTACGTCAGGATGTTAGCCGGTACCAGAGAGTGGATGAGGCTCTACCACCAAGTGAGGTTCTTCATACTTTAACTGGGGGATGAGCTGCCTGGATCTCATTACTGAGATCTCATTGCATTTCTTTTTTAAATGTGACAACTGAGAATGAACAGCTAAGAAGTTCGAAGTGAGGAGTGATGATGATTAAGTCTAGTGTTGTTGTTGTAAAAGGCATTGTGCTCAGTCTGCAAACTCTCAGGATGTGCTATGATAATTCCACCTGGTGTATACAGACTTGCCATCTTTTCTCAGGAATGTAATTTTCCCAGCGAGACAAGAATCTAATTTTGACATTACAAACAAATAGTTTCCAGGTATCAAAGTTTATAACTGCCAGAAAAATGACAGGAATACTGTTTTACATAGGCTTATTTCTTTCATTTTGTTAAAGAAACTTTGTCCTTATAGCTGCTTGAGGTGTTACATTCCTGAGAAAAGATGACTCTCTCCATCCAAAGCGTCATCTGGCAACGTTCTGCTTGTGTCCTGCTGAGTTGGTGTAGAATAAGATGATTGGTGCCTCTACTGCTTATTCTTCTGTATTCCTTATGAGTAAAGTAAAGTAAAGCAAAGTAAAAGTGATAAAATGAAATAAAATGGAATAAAAAAAAAATAAAAATAAAATAAAATAAAATAAAATAAAATAAAATAAAATAAAATAAAATAAAATAAAATAAAATAAAATAAAATAAAATAGCATCCAAGCAATACTGGATTTTGGGCAAATTAATGAAAAACATGGACACCATTTCTGAGAAGCATTCAAATAATTGCCCCAAAAGGCTGTGCAATTAGTTAAATTTAAAATCTCGTCTGTGAACAAAGAGGAAACACACCTATTATGTAAATTCAGGAATTTATGTTTTGACAATAGAAACTTTAAGAGATTCATCCAAGAATCACTACTGACCTAGATTTAAGTATTGGAGAAAAAGAAAGAAGGACTACTAAAAAATTAATATTTTACACAGAAAGGAAGTGTCAATAGTAGTGGTAGTAATAATAATCATAATGATAATAATTATTATTATTATTTAATACAATTTAAATTGTAATATACACATTTTCCAGTTCCTGTCCCTTTTCCTGGGATGAGCTATGCATCAGCTCGGTCTGGATGGCGAGGACAATACCCTTCTTTCCTGTCAGGTCTTTTGCAAGGAGTATAAGCTCTCTGAAACAAGGTTTAGATGATTTTCTACAGGCAGATCTTTCAGTGTTTCACCTGCTACATTTGCAAGCTCACCTGTGACCACCACTTGCCATAAAGCAGCAATGCATGAAGCAGCACGTTCTCTAACAGCACCAGTGTCGTATCACATTTGTCATGAACAAAAGGGCTTGAAGCCTTTTTCCTGCATTCCAGTTTAATGCATGAACAGAATGGGTATTTTTCTTTGATGGAAGATTAATGTTATGTATTATAAGCATCTATTTTTCAAATGTTCATGAGTTCAAGGATTTCTCGGACTTCAAAGAAATAGGGCATATGGATTTAAAATTTGCACTGATGTTCTTTTTGCTGAATCATTAGGCATCTTGACTAAAAGTAAACCCACGTTTTACAGTGCTTCTTCTCGATGCATAGAAGTACTGATGTAACAGGGTCACAGCAATTACATGACAGAAAGAGTCTAACAATAAGCACACAGAGACAGGGCAGTCCTTTGCTCCCTGCCCAGGGATGCCTGATCAATGCCCTCCACAGCAGGGTAACACCAACCACATTCTTTTTTACTAGATGAGTGTTTTCCACCACATAGAACTGAGGCTGCTGGGCTATCCTCTCTTTGTAGATTATGTGATTTATATGTCTGATGGCAGCCAGTAGAAGGCTACAGTAAATATGAAGTAATGTAGGCTTTGATCCTCCTGCAAGAGGATACTGGGCTCTCTACAAGAAGCTGGATGAGCCTAGACAACATTTACTTCCATCCTTTCATCTGAACAATGCTGCTTGTTAGAGAAGGCAGCTTACCCTAATCACGGAAGGGCTCTCACTTGCCATTCTTTCACATTCACACTCTTCTTCCAGAAAGGAGGAGAGGATGGGAATACTGGGAGTGTAGAATCACAAAGTGCTTACTGGTCTGCAGTTTCTGTGGGAGTTATTTGCCACTAGGGGACGCCTGGTGGTCTAGTGGTTAAGATGCGGCGCTCTCACTGCCACGACCCCGGTTTGATTCCCGAGCCGGGTTCAGGGATACTCCCCTGGGCAGATGGAGCTCGTCAGTCCCTAAGGCCATCCATCTAAGAGAAGGTCACTCTAAACAAACCTACGTCCTGAGGA
>JAWWLV010000183.1:29553288-29612398 GCA_035041135.1 Platyrinchus mystaceus
GGCTGTGTCTCACCTAAAAAATCCATTGCGCAGGCTTGAAAGGTCAAAAGACCTTTCCCAGATCTTCGTTCGCGAAGGCTGGCCACATTTGCATACAGACTTGCTTAGTGAGAAATAGGAAGGCACTGTGCTGCCTTTTTGGTATGCAGTGCACAAGGGTAGGAAGTGATACACTTTATGAGGCACTGGGAGGTGTCAAGCACCCTGAAATCTCTGGATACTTGTATGGTAATGATTTACAAAGAAATATATAACATCTTTAATTGCTGCAGATTATGTGAAAGGTGTCTATGTTTTCCTTGCATTTTTTGAGGCAGTGTGAAGATTTTATATTAAAATAAACCTGGATATTAAGCAACAGTTAGATGACCTAAGTGACCATATAAGTTGTAACTTCTCTAAGGCATATGAAAAATACATTGCTCTCAATTATTGAACTGATTCACTTGCCTTAACTTTGGGCAGTGGAAATCTATTCAGTATTAAGTATTTAAAGAAAGGAACCCCCCCTCCCCCAAAAGCTACACAGCTAATAGAAAAGCATTGCATCAAAGCAAAAAAAGCCAAAGAAAGTTAAATTCAGACCCACTGAAATATTTGGCAAAGCTCTGTTACTTTAAAGGAATATTTAGGAAAAAATGAATAGATCTCTATTTCCTAGTATGGTATGGGACTGTGTTTACTCTGTAATCAGAACCAGTATCTGGAAGGAGCTTAGTAGCAGAACACAGAAACTGTGTGGAAAGACAGGATGATAAGGTTGTACTCCCTGCTGCTTCTGTTATAATCAGTGCTAACAAATGTGCTAACAGACTAACAAATTAGTCCTGCTTGTTAGCAGTTAATTAACTACCACCTCAATATACGTTTTACAAAAGTGTGTCTGAGAGCTGTATGTTTCAGTTGCACTTTTTATCACTTTTCATACTGAGAAAGACAGAGACCATTACAGGAAATAAATAGTGATTGGTGTAATGAGAAATGCACAGTTCCGTGGTTTATACATAGGTGGCTTTTTGTGTTTCAGAAGCAAACTGTACACTACATTAACTACTTGGAAAAACTATTGGAATATTAGTGGAAAAGGTTTGGCTGGGATTTTACAGTCATACATGGGCATGCATATACCCATTGCCCCTTTACAGTCAAAGCCCAATGCAGTCTCTATGTAAATCATTTGCTTGCTAATATGAATAAAATCTTAAATACTAATTGTTACCTAGATTCAGTTTTTCTCTCCAAAGCTCTGCTTTCAGATATGTCACAGTTTTAATATTTAAATACTGAAAAATTAGAGAAAACGTTGAGGATCTGGTTTTGAGTTAAAAACTGTAATTTCTGTGTAGTTTGGGTTGCATTCTGTTTGTTTCACCAGAATTTGAAAGTAAGAAAGGAAAATAGGTGAATTTCTTCCAGCTGAGTGTAGGTTAAGTTAAAGAACAAGAGAAAGAATTAACATATTTATCTTATATATGTGTCTATAACATGCAATGATATGTTCCAATTCCTTCATTCCTAGGGAAAAATTAACAAAGCTTGACCACGAAACCTTGAGGAATTAGAATTTTGCAGTTCCACAAGCTATTTGTGACACATTTGACTAATGGTGATTTGACTAACAGAAGATATCCTTGTCCATCACAACACTAATGCAGAGGCTTTACTTTGGAAACCATTGCCCAAGTATTTAAACTTGTGTATTTAAAACTGAATGCAGACAAAAATGTTTTTCCTCTGCAAGACTATATTACAAAAATGGTGACTGTGTCAGAAATGGACATAAACACCACAAAAATCTCAACTTATTATACAGTGGTTTAGGGTTTGACATTTAAGCAGGATAATGAATTCACAAATTTAAGCTGTTTGAGGTTTTGTTTTGTTTTGTTTTGTTTTGGTGTGTTTTTTTTCCCCAGTGGACAATTCTGTTCTTCCTGGAATACTTCAATCTCTTGCTTTGTTTACAAACTCTGGTTAAAAATTTTGAGTGTCAGCAGATGCTACTTTTTTTTTTTTAAATAGGACTTTTGCACAGGCACATCATTTCAGTAATTTTTCTCTTTTTAGAAACATGAAAACATTTTTCAGAAAAGGTTGAAATGCTTGTTTGCGTTTTTGAGATATAAATGAAATTATTTTTTAAATAGCTTTCAAATGTGTTATATTTTGTATAGCAGATACCTTTTCTTTTTCTAATATTCCCAAATCTTCGTTGGCGAAGCCAAGCCATGACCTTTTATGCATAGCTCTGTTCACACTGGAAATGCTGTGAACACCAATATAGTAGCAAGGCCTGAGGTTTTAAGGCTGTCAGTATTAAATATATTGTAGTAGAATTTATTTCTTCTCCGCTGTCAAGACATTTTTATACCCTCTCTCCTCACGCAGTCATTTAGGATTGGTTGCTTGCAAGTGGTTTTTAAAACATTATTGCAGTGACTGATGTTTTCACCTAGACTTGCAATACAGAAAGTCTGGTCTAGAAACCTTCTGAGTTCTCAAAGACCGTTTTTCAACTGATGTGCTAAATGGTTTGCATGTTGCTGGTATCCAAGAATCAGGCATGTCTATTTCCATATAGATACTTTTTTTTAATATATATTTTTAAATTATTATTATTACATGGCCCCCAGCTATGATCAGTATCTTGGTTTCTTGCTCATTTTATAAGCAGTTGTGAGGCAGACAGTGTTCCTGACCCAAAAACCCTACGGACTAAGGCCTAGGTGTTGAGATGTACCTGGTTTCTCCTGTGGCTGGGGAAAGGTCTCAGTGCCTTCCTCTCTGCTGTCCCAGGGTGTCACCATGGTGCAGACTTCTAACACTGTCTGCATCTTCTTTTGCAAAACCAGTGGACAGCATTACAGTTACACAAGAAGCATGAATTTGCTAAGGTATTTGCATAATTGGCAATTCTGGAACATGCATTTAGTATGTGAAGGAGTTTTATAATTGTCCATCTTTTCTGGCAGGTCTGCTTACCTTTTACATGTTTACATTTAAACCCAGGAAGAGGACTGGCATCTGTTTTATTACTGTTACTATTATCTGGGGAAAAACAATGGCAGGTGTCAAGCTTTGCAAGGTTTTTGGTACTTACCCATAGGCCTTTTGCACTGGAATAAGCCTCAGAGATTGGATCTGAGTTACTTCAGTCCAGGAGAATTATTAAGTATCCATATGTTTTGTTGGGATTTTTTTGGTGTTTGTTTTTTGTATGTTGTTTGTTTCTTTATTCTTGGACAGTTATTGGTTAGTGGGAAATAAAATAGAGACAGGAATAAGAATTTTTAGATATGGATTCCACAGAACCTTACCTACAGTGAGGAATTTAATTTATGGGGTAAAATAGGGAAAAGCTGTTTCTCTTAAACATTCAGGTTTAACATTAAGGTTCTGTGTTGAAATCATTCTGTAAAAGAGAAATAGAAACTTGAAACAGTAGATTTGGTTACAAAAGTGACAGAGCTAAAATAAAGAACTAAATAAACTCCAAGCCCTCCATAGTTTACAGTATTTTATTGCTACTTAGACTGGGAGGCTCGAATTGACAGCCATGGACGGATTTTTTATGTGGACCACGTGAACAGGACAACGACATGGCAGCGACCCACAGCCCCCCCAGCCCCACAGATTCTCCAGAGGTCAAATTCCATACAGCAGATGGAACAGCTGAATCGCCGGTAAGAATTACCCTTGTTGTTTGTGAATCCTGTGTGCCTGCAAAGCTGCATTCACCAGTGCAACACCGAGCAGAGACGAGGGCACAGTTGCTACCGCAGCTGGTCTTACGTGTTTATTTTTATGCGGGCTTCTAGGACTTTTGTATTCCACCTGTGATCTTAAGCTGTGTGGTTAAATAACATACATCTGATAATGGTTTGCAGAAATTCAAAAGGAGAAATTAGAAACGGAGAATTTAGAGGTCTGTATACTGACCTATGTGGCAGAAAAGATGGGCAGGCTCCCTTGGAGCCAAAATTGGGTCACAGTTACCATATAGTATATATAAAGTACAGTTTTCCAACCCTAGGTACCAGAGCATCCGAAGAACAATGACTAATGAAAGGCCTGAAGAGCATACAAATGCTGTGGATGGAGCTACAGAGGAAGCTGACTTTCACCATTCTAATGCAGGTTAAAAAAAACCTAAATATTTTTTTCCCTTTTCTAAAGAAGGGAACACTCATCTCATAGATGATTTAGTGAAAGTGATGTAAGGCAGAACCTAACTTCTGCCTCTGAAAGTCTGGGTAAAAATGAAGCCATTTGTTTTCATTGTTGTCTAGTTTTGAAGGTTATGGCTCAGCCTGTTCAATATGCTGAGGAGATGAATGTGAGATTCAGAGCATCTTTCTGTCAGTACCAGATTGGTTAAAACCCCGGCACTTTTGCAGTGAAAAAGTATAATATTGTTTGGTCTGGCTTAAAAATATTTTGAATATGATAATGCAGTTTCAAACAGTAGAATATAGGACTAGAAAGTGCTTCAAGCAGTCATTGACTTCATCTCCATGCTGTAGATAGATAGAATGAGCTGTACACATGCTATACCTGGCAAATGTTGTCTCATGTTCTTGTAACATGTTCTCTGGTTGATGGACATTCTTTAACTTTTTTAGACAGTCTACTCATATTGTTTCTCTTATAACATATCCTTAAATCCATTATTTCCTAGTCTTTCCTTGTGACTTGTGTTTTTAGGTCTCAAATTGTTTTGTTTACCTTCTCAGGATTGTCTTGAGTTGGTCTTCAGCTTCTGAGGAGTATTTCAGAAAATCAAATAAAGCTATGACTGCCTACTGAAGAGGCTATAGAAATGTCACATGTCTCTTACATAATAATTATGCAGGAATATACAAGTATTTTAGTTTTCTTTTTTGGTAGTTTGACACTAACCACTAGTGTTCAGTCCTTGTTCTGCAAAAATTGGGTCCAGATTCTTGTGTGCAGAACTTTGGCACAGAAGCCTGTTTTTCATCTGGTGTTCGTGCAGTTGATTCTCCCTACCTGCACACAGGTCTGTGTGCTTTCCTAATGTGCTGCTGTAGTTTTGAATTTTGTCCATCCTGCTGTCCAAGTACTGCAGCTTCTCCTAATTGGAGCAATTTCTGTCCACCCTATCCAGTCATTAGTAGAAGTAATGAATAGGACCAGACCCAGGTCTTGCTGAAACATCACTTAGTATACCCTTACAGCATTTATCCCTTTCCTTCTGAGAACTCCTTCCGACCTCCAAAAGAGCCACCAATGTCTCGGCGATTGCCTCACCTAGTCCCTGACTGTTAGAGTGCACTTCACCAGGCCTAAAGGGATTGAAAACCTTCCCTTTGCACCACCATCTTTAACCTGCTTTTTATCTATTCTAACCTAAAAAGAAAGCTCTCTTTCACTTCCATTTTTTTGTGTTCTTCTGATTGTCTGGCCAGACCTTTTGATCGAAGACAGAAAGAAAGATATTTTTTAGTGAGTTCTAAGCATCATTACTAGTTTTTCCTTTCACTCAGAAGTTCTCTCCAGTCATCTTCCTACTAATAATTTGCTAATACATTTTTAAAGTTTGCTACTCATCCAGTCTCTTGTGTAGTTGTGTGGTGTCGTGCTTTAGCTTTGTCTCTAGGTGCTCTTGATATTCTCTTAAAATACTCTCTCCTAAATTAAACTGATGTGCAAGCAGTGTCACCCTTTCTTGAGTTTCAAGACATTGTTGAACTGGAGATTTAGCCAAGTGCTCCCTTTTATTACTTGTGTTCTTTACTTTCTTTGCCATTGACATGCCTCATGGGAGAGCTTGAGGTCTATTATTGAAGAATTGTCTCTAAAAATCTTCTTTTTCATTTGTTTTACCTATTACCCTTCCACTTTCTGGCTTCATCTAATGCTTAGAATTAACATCTTCATTTTCCCTGTTCCTTTTTTTTCCGTGTTTACCCATCCATATTTACAATTTTACTCTCTTGTTATTTTTCCTCTTCTTTTGTAATTTCTTCTTGCTTTTCCCTCAGTTTAGTCTTATGCACTGCTTGCTCTGCTTGTGGGTTATGATCTTTTCTATTTGTGATAGCTGTATTCTACATGATTAATGTTCATTTGATGGAAAAGTGTGCAGATACTGTAATGCATAAAAGAAACTCTGAAATGTAGATGGCAGCACACATTTTAGTGTAAAATCACTGCAGACCCAGTCTGAACCTAAAAATGCATATCAAAATATGCATCCAAATATCCTGTTGAATTTCAAAATTAATTGGGGGGAACAGTTTTGACGTAGCGAACACCACTAATAATATATTTTCAGTTCCTGGTACTGTAGAAAAATCAGTGCATTTCTGCAGTTGCTAGGAGAAGACACAAATGTTTACTGGAAGTTGAAACTTGAAAGGTACTTCCTTGGCAACCTGTTTCTTACTTACATAAGCTGCTTAAATACTGTATCAGAATTGTGTTAATGGCAATGATTTATTGTTTGTTTTCTTTTCTTTGTTTTTAAAAAAGGAATGAAACATTTTTAAGTGTGTAATGACTTTTATATCCATTAGTTAGCATTTAAAAGATAACTTACCTGCATGCAGCTACAGTATAGCAGTGTGGGCATGGCACAGGGACCTTCTTGCATCTTATACACAGGTACAAGGTAATCCAAATAACTGGATGTGATTTTTTTAAAAAATGATGGTTCACCAAAAGCAGCAAGTAGAAGTTGCTAAACTAAATCTGGAATATTTGCAGGAACTTCAGTGCTATGTTAGAAGAAAGGTACACTTATGTGGAGAATACTCAGTCAATCTGAAGTAGTTGTATACTTAGTGCTTTTCTTGCCTGTGTGATTCAAATCAATGTAGTTGTTTGCAGTGATGCTTTGGTAATAATTACTGGATGTCTTTGTCATTTACTTTGCTGTTAGATTTTCGAAGAGAGAATGTGCTGCCTCACTCTACCTCCAGATCCAGACTTACTTTATTGCTCCAGTCTCCCCCTGTGAAATTCCTTATCAGCCCAGAGTTCTTTACAGTGCTGCATTCTAACCCTGTGAGTATGGTGGCTACAGCTGAAAAGCTTTCATAAATACATGCTTATAAATGCAGTTGTTTTGTGTATAAAGATATTGCTCAGTGTTTGATGATAAAATATTGGTAGTACATGGGGAGGCTGAATAAATTCACTTATCATTGTTCCTTGCAATTGTTGGGCTATCAGAGCCATCCTAGCTCTGCATTATAGCAGTTTTTATTTTTCACTCAATTCTTTATCTTCCTCATGATACAAAATTATTTTGTTTATTGAAGCAATCGCTTCTTACTGTGCTTTGCAGAGGGTGAGACACAATTCTGAGAATGAATTTGCTGCTTATGGGATGATATGTTCTCCCCAGATTGCTTGGTTTATATCAAAATATATTAGAGGTCACCCTGAACTAAAAAACATCTTAATATATATTTTCCTTTTCCTTTTTTGCCTGTTCTTCATTGCTTCTTTTTATATACATTTTTCCCCTAATGTTTCTTTGTGAAACAGGATTTAGAATGTAAACAGAAGTAATGGAATTAATAACTCCTTATCTGCAAGCACACTTGTCAATAATTCAGTGTTTTTTAAATTACTGGTCAGTGTTAGTTTGGTTTTATCTATATATATGCTTGTCTGTGTATGAATAATTCTGCTTAGCTTGCATAGCTTTGTCTTGAATATATGAAGTAGAAGAGAAGTAGAGAAGACCTCTGGCCAGGGAATAGAGGTGTAGGGGTACAGTGTGATTTAGGAGGGCCTGTGTCTCGGCTTCTGTCCACTGCTAATCCCAATGGAAAGGCTTGGTTTCTCATTGGCTGGAGGTTTTGGAGAGAAGGGCATTAACTGTTTATTTTACCCCTTTTATTTAAAGTTTACTCTCCTATTTTAATTTTATTCCATAAATTATACATGGACATGCAATAATAGAAGTATTATTGTGGAAAATCAATAGGTAGAGACAATATTTCTGTAGATTTGTGGTACGTTTCACAAGCTTATGTATCTCTGTCCTGCTGAAAACCTTACTAGCTTTATTGCTGTATTCTATGGCTATATTTGACTCATTATTCCAGAAATTGGAAACATTTCTGAGTAAATAATTGCTTTTAAAGCAGTTTTAATGTTACAGGATTCTTCACAGCTCCAGGGACAAGTGTGGTAATCTTTAATGTATTTCACACTTACCTGAAGTGAGTCAGTTTGGTAATTTTGTGTATCTCAACTGAAATAAGAAACTTTAAACACTTATCCCAAAACCTCAAAAAGAGAATCGTTGCTTTTCAATGCCATTATGGCTTAGTTGGAGATAGTTCGTTAAGGTTTCATAGATGATTAGGTGGTTAATTTGCTGTGAAGGGCTGTCTTTTGTGGTAAGAAAAATTTTACCTTCTACAAGTATTTCCTACTGTTGCTTGTTTTTGCAGAGTGCCTACCGCATGTTTACAAATAACACGTGTTTGAAGCACATGATCACCAAAGTCCGGCGGGACACCCACCATTTCGAGCGCTACCAGCATAACCGTGACTTGGTGGGCTTCCTCAACATGTTTGCTAACAAACAGCTGGAGCTGCCCAGAGGTTGGGAAATGAAACATGACCACCAGGGCAAGGTAACTGCATGATGCTAAGTGACTCTTGTGTTCATCAGTGTCTGAGATAAAATGGATCTTCTTGAGACAAAACGGATGGTCTGGGATAGCTCTGGGGGTCATCACTGTATTGGTTATGTATTGGTTAACTGGAAAGACATGGTATGTAGGAGGTTTCGTTAGTAGGGATTAGGGATCTTAAATAGTTGCAGGTCTCGCTGCTTTTCTTTTTAAACAGGTATCAATTCTCAGTTTCTAAAAAAAAATATTTTGAAATCAAAGAACAGCCACTTTTGTAGTAGAATGTGATTTTAATGTAACTTTATGCCAGTGCATGCTCAGTATGTGGAATATTGTATTTTTTTAGGAGGGTTAAAAATAGACTGTGATTAGCATGTGAGCAAGTGATAAGGCTTGTCAGTTCATGTGAGAAGTCCCAATTAGGACCATTGGCATATAAAGCTTCTGGGTTCTTACGTTTATCACTCTTGGTACTGTTAGCTGTGAGGGTCCGTATAATTAATGATCTTGATGCTTGGGAAGATTACAGACAAATTCTAAACTGAAGGGTAGAAGAAGTGCTTGAGGGTTGTTTTCTTTTTGTTTTGTTTTTGTTTGTTTTTTTTTTGTTTGGTTGGTTTGGTTTTTTTGGTTTTGTTTTTTTTTAACTTCGGATAGCATTTTGTTTTTTTCATTAGACACACAATTGCAAATGAGCAATTACACTTAAGTTGTTCTTTGCCTCACTGTTTTCTGGATTAAGTCATTCTTGTGCTGTTCACTTCTTCAGAGGCCAGTTTTCTCCTGAAGAATATAGCAATTTTCAATTTTCTTTAATAGATGCTCCATGGTGAGAACTAGACATTTGAATTTCTGGTATGGTATTTGGTAATAGCAATGCTACCACAACATTAATCAACAAGAGGAAGCACTGAATAAATTCCCACTGGGTTTTCTTCACTTTGAATTAGGTTCAGAATTGCTCATTTTCATTATGTAGAATTGCCTTTGTCACGAGTACCACTTGTGGCCAGTAGAAAAGCCTGTTCAGCCCTCAAGTGAGATGATGGCCAATATATGGTGACACCAGTGCTTGGTGAGACCAAACTGAAGCCAGATTTGCCTTTATTAAAGCATTACCTAAAGAGAAGCAAGTAGAAATGAGCCATACCACAATATATAGTTATATTTCCTTTCCCTGATTACTCTTTCCTGCTGAGATGAGGTTTTCCTTTATTTTTTCGAGTATATCATAGTAAGAGGGTTGGTGCTCTTGCTCACAAGGCACAGTGATGGCTCTGGCTACAGTGCAGTGCTGAGTAGTAGAGTTTTCACTCCTGATGTCAAGGTGGTCCTGATCTCTTGTCCTCTTTGCAGGCTGCCTTCCAAGGTCAGCTGGGGACTGCCCACTTCTGAGGTCCCTTCAGAGCTGCACAGCAAAGCCCAGTTGCCTGCTTCTCTTTGACTCCTCTACAGGAGATAGCATCCATTTGACATGCAGTCCTCCCTAAAATTAGGTCTGGTGTGACTAGCATGTAGTGTCTGATGAGCATTACAGTTGAACCTTCATCAGTCACTGACCACAGGGAGGCAAAAGGCCATTGGAAAAGGTGGCAGGAGGAGGCATTGTACAGGCTAAATAGGTCCCTGAGCTGAATTCAGTCTGATAACTTGGAAATTCTGCCTTGCTGCATCCATGTGCACACACACAGGCATTGCAAAAATACACATACCAGTGCATTTCTGGAATATGTGTACGCACATATCTGTATTTTAAATACAGATGCAAGTGTATGTACTTTTTAATTAGAACTCTGCAAGATGTGCAAATACACAAGAAGTTATTGGAGAGTGGGTTTTTTTTTTTTCTTTCTACAGGTAGAGAATCCATAGTATTTGATTACTGATGTCTTCAATAGGAAAAAAGCTTTTTTTAGCAAGCTTCATAGACTTTAATGGGAAGGATAACTAGGGCAGCTATCCATGTTTAATGGGCTAAATATAGTTTTGGCACTACCCATCTTATGTCAGTCTCTTCAAGCATTGTAGATTTATGGATTAAAGCTAGGCAGGAGTTATGAGAGGAATTTTTTTGAAAGGAGACTGTGAACCACACTGTATTTTGAGCTGTGTGCCAGTGTCCAGATTAGCCTGAAGCCTTGAAGCTCCAGTGGTTATCTTCACTGAAGCTTCAAAGTGGTAATTTATGCTTTATTTTAAAGTAGGCTACTACTAGCTGGCCTGCAACCATTCATATTTAATAAGACATGATAGTCTTTAACTTCATGTTCAACTGAGTTGTTTATTTGAATGTAATGCTAAGGAACACTGCATGCAATACTAGAGTGCTGCATTACCTCACATAACTGTGTAGTGCCACTCTAGGTAGTACCTCCTCCTATATCAAATCAGTATTGTTTTTATAAGTGATTTTTTAGTGTGATGTTGACTTAATGAAATCAACCTTTGTTTTGTTGAAAGTGCTTCACTTATAAATGTACACAGACTACGTAAAATAGTTGCTAGAAGGATATTAAAAAAAACCCCAAACCCTATACCAACCACTTGCTAAGAAGGTAAATAAACCTATCAATCAGGAGAAAAATTTTAGAAAGACTGGGTATGTTCCAGCAGTCTCAGTCATTTTCCAGGCCCCAAACATAAATTTCATGATGGTTTTCATTCTCCTTTCACACTGGTTTCATATTCTCTAATCTGTGCACTGGCATTGCAGGTGCCATCATTGTCAAAGTAAAAATGTCCTGCCTCAGGCTCAAATGTTGCAACTAAAATTGCATTTATTGAACATATTTTATAGTGTTTGAACTGTGAAACTGTTGGTTTCACTTGCATATCTGTGACTATGTCAGATGGTCAGAATGGAGTTCTTCCCTATTGCTTAAGTGATGTGATTCCTTGATTTTAGGCATGTATCACAGATACAGGTGATTGCTGTTAGGGCTGTAGGAGGCTTGCTGCTCTCTTCTGGAGTATTTTTAGGGTTTTGAAACTGTGGTGTCCCTCCATATGCTTCTCATTCCTTGGGAAATGGAAGTATGAACATTTTCTCTCACCACAATCCATAATGGCATTTAGTTGCTGTATAGCATGAAACACTGGTTTGTCTATCTACCTTCGTAGAAGTCAGAAGAATTGCCTTTTCTCCTGGTCTGGCTATACCAAGCAGTCTGAAGCAATGATTTCATGAATACTAGAAGCTGGTGTCACTGCCAGAAGAGCTGGTTCTGCTCTGCTCTCACCCCTGCTGAGCTGACTGAGGTTAGAGGAGCCAGCAGGGAGAGGAACAGCAGGAGAGTAACTTTAGCCTGGACCAACTCCCCAGCTGGGTTCACTGCATGGCCACACAAACACTAGTGCCAGCACATGGCAGGAAGGGCACACAAGGGATGAAACAAGTGGTCAGGAGGGGGAAAGATGAGAATCTTGGTTTTTGCTGACAGTGCAGGACTAAATTTCCTGTGAAATTGTGGTTGAGGTACCTCACCAGTAGCCAAACACAGAAATGGCTCCACAGTCCCTGACCACCTCTCTGCTGGTCCAGATTCTTTAATTCCTCAATCCAGATGTCACTTTCCTGTAATTGTCCTGCTCAAAACCAAGATCTTTTTTTGCCACTTCTACATGTTTCCCACATTGTGACTGAAAACATGAAGTGTGTTGAAATAGAACAGTGCTGGTTTCCAAGTGCAACACTAACACTGCAAAAAGTTTAAATTTCAGGGCTTAAAACCCTTTTTCTCATTCAAATCTGACATAACTGTAGGAGGTTTTCATTTTACAGAATACATGTTTCCATGATCTTGTTTTCAGCAAGTAGTTGACTGGCCAATATGTGGTAGTTCTCATCAATTGCCTGATGTAAATATTTTTGTTGCCATCATCCTTGTGTCCTTGATTGAACTTTGTTTTTAGTTTTGAGGGGTCTTTTTTTCTTGTTTGTTTGGGATGGTGCTTTAGGGATTTTGGGGGGTTTGGTGTTTGTTTTTTGTTGTGGGTTTGTTTTTTTTTTAAAAAGGTTAACAAACTTAGAATAGTTATATCAGGAAGATGGCAGAAATGCTTGTTGGCCTGTAATCATGGTTCATTATAGGATGCAAGCATGCACTTGACATATATACACCCAATTGTGTTGGTAATTATATGGTAACTACGTCACAAAAGGGAATAGGTTTGCCACTTAATAACATCTTTTTAGATGCTTATAAGAAAATGAAAGGGAGAATACACCAGGATTACTTTTATTAAACTTTCAAGTCTTCTCTTCTTGACACTCATAATAAAGCTTCCTACTTCTAATGCTTGTCAGATGAGAACTTCAAAGGACTTTATAGGTATGAATGAAGTAAGGCATTAAACAATTCATCCCTTCAAGTGAGATGGAAAACTGTTATCCTCCTTCTGCTGAAGGGAAATGCAAACCCCAGTAACACGAGGAAGATGTTCCAAAGCCTCGCATGAGTGAATGAAACGTAGATCCTGCACAGGCATTAACTTCAGACATAATTAAAAAAAATAAAAATATTGCCTATAAATTCTTTCTTCTTTCACCTTCTCCAGGCTTTCTTTGTTGACCACAATTCCCGCACCACGACATTCATCGACCCCCGTCTCCCCTTGCAGAGTAGCAGACCCACTAGTGCGTTAGTCCATCGGCAGCACTTAACCAGACAACGCAGCCACAGTGCTGGTGAGGTGAGTTGCATCTGTGTGGCTTCTCTTTGGGAACCACTGGGTTTTTAAGTTCGCCTTCTTTCACAATGTTCCATTCACAGTTCTATCTTGTGAGGAGCATGATTCTTCTGTGAGTATACAGTAGTCATCCACAAAGATTTATTATTTTATCTGCTAGCCACTGTTGCTTTTAAAATGTATGTATTCAGAGGAAAAATATCAAACATGAGCTTCTCCTACTTTGGATTCGCAGTAACCCCATTTAACCACAGGAGAGCATCTGATTACAGATTACCAGTACCTATAGCCTGTCTTTCACTGACAAAATGCGTATTGTTGTCTCGCATGGTGTCTGCCAATTATATTGATATATAACCCTGCATATAAGAGGGGGCAAAAGATACATGTGTGACTATACCTCTAGTTGTGCAACTTTCCAAATTAGTATAAAAAAATCTTACCACGTACAGGCTTATCAGTCTCTTATATGCATTTGCCTATGTATTTCATCTCTACTTTCTGATCAGAAATAAATGGAAACCACTATTTTGTTGATATGTCACTGTGGACCATTTTCAACAGCAGTCTCCATAGTTTTGTTTTCACTTCTTTTTACTTGTGACCTTGAATATGTACAATGGCTTGGCTTCGGTTGTACTTTATTTAACCTCCATACTGTTGGCTGTAAGTCGTCTTTTCAGGGGAGGGCTATTCCATGCCAGGAGTTAATGATAATAAAATTCAGAATAGCAAGAGAGAAGTGCTCTGATTTATCCTTTTTATAGCTCAGTCTTGTGGCAGATGAAGTTCTGCCAGATGTGTGTTTCAGAGCAGACATGAATCTTCTCGTCCACTTTTTTAACAAGGCTTCCACTAAGCTGCAGCGAGTGCCATACCACTGGCTGTAGGTCTTGCTATATCCTGTGTGAACAGGGTTTAGTCACCCCCCCACCCCAATGTCAGGTATATTTTTAAAAAAGGTATTAAATAGCTTTTTCCGTCAATTTGATGATGTCACATAGAAGGCAAGGAAGCTGGAAGTGTCTTCATATAGCTATTCAGATCTTCAGTAGGGTAAAGCAAGTATTTCTGTTGTGATTGATTTGTAACAGAGCAGAATTTTTTTTTTTAACTTTACTCAATAGATACTGAAATTATCTTCTTTAAGCAGCATTAAGTAGCTCTGCACTTAAAACAGATCTTTGTGCCAACCATGCTGCTGAAGTTGTCAATGCTGCCAAATAAGTGTAGTTCATCCTACAGGAAATCATCATATATATTGCATATACATAGTGCTGATTACCTGTCAAAATTTCCCACTCCATCCAGTTACATGAAATAGCTTAAACCATGTTTCTATGTGAAATTATAGAAGTGTTTCCTTGACATTGTTACAAGTGTAACTTGAATTGAGGTATAATTCCAGATAGGAATGTCAAACACAGCAATTCAATACAGTATTCCCATTCTGGGATTAATGATGCAATGATTTCTTTTTGTATGCATATGTATGAATCTAAACAGCAGTTTTTCCTCTGCACTTATGACTTAAGTATTGCATATTTGCATATTTTTCCTATTTTTAAACTATCACATAAAGGAACTGTACATTATTGCAAAAGATGAATGCTTAATGAAAAGAAATGATCAAAATGCTTTTTTTGGATTTGTCTTGTCGTGAACTTTGATGTTTTGAAGCCACTGACCCAGTTTTTACAGGGAGATGCTCTAAAGCAAACATGAACCAGCGTAAGGAATGCCTTTTTAGCTAAAGCTCAACTGCAGTGTGAAGCCAGAGCTAATAATAATGGCATTCCTTTTCCAGCACATTGCCTAACAGGAAATAATTTTTCATTTTTCTGAAAGAGTATTATCAGAGAGCACAAAGGTCTTGGGAGATATCTCAGGACATTTGCTTCTTTGTGATTTAAGAGACTGGATTTAAAAGCAAGCTTTATAATTATTTGATCTTTCGCAGTTAGATGTTTTAGAGATCTTTGAAACTTGGAAGTGTAGTTCAGATGCTAACTATTACATGTAGTCAGATAAACTGGGGAGTAAACATAAAAGTCCAGCAGGATGAAAGAGAGTTTGACCAACTGTTTTATATAGATAAACTACCAAATCCTGACACTGTAGAAATAACTGAAACCTCATCATGCATTAAACTGCAGCAGTTGCCCTGACATCACAAATGCTACTAACAACTATTTTATTTTTTGGCTCTACCCTAAAAAATGTTCACACACAACATTTTTCAATCCCAGAATGTGAATACAAAAAAATCAGAACAGTTTTACTGAATGATTGTAGGAACCATGCTTTTACCAGTTTTGGACTTGTTTGCCTTGCCTGAATGTGAACTCACTTCTTTATCCTCCTGCTTCAGCCACAAACTTGTTTTCACTTCAGATTTAGGGAGACACCATTCATGCACAGAGGTAACGGAGATGCTAATGGAGAAGTAGAATTTGAGGTAATAGAGCTGCTAATGAAGAAGCAGAATTTGATTTCCAGAGCATTTGATATGGATAAAGTTGTCCACAAATTACAAAAGACTTTCTGAAGGAATCCCAGTTTTAATTTTTTATTGGGTTTTTTTTTTCAGAATGGGACTATTTAAAAATAGCAATAAACTTTGCATCGGTTTTGATTTTTCTTGCTAACGGCCCCAGTATACTAAATAATGTTTTACTGATAACTGTCATACAGCACAGCTGCTCCTGCTGCAGTGGTTACTGGGGATGCATGCTTGGGTTTAAGCCTTTTCAGTTCTCACTTTTCTGCTGGCACAGAGACCCTCACTGTGGTTACTTACACGATTGCAGGTCGGAGAGGACTCCCGTCATTCGGGACCGCCAGTTTTGCCAAGACCGTCTAGCACGTTTAACACAGTCAGCAGAGCTCAGTACCAGGATGTGGTTCCAGTGGGTATGTCACCATACAGCCTCTTCTCAGAGAAGTTCTCTGTGACTGAGGGTGTCACACCAGTGTGCACTGCTGGGTTTTTCATTTGTTATGGTTCTTCTGTCTGTCAGCATTTCCCCCCTGTTCAGTTGCAACCTTCAGGACTGAAAGTATGCAGAACCAGATAATTGATGTATTCCACCTTCCCAGCTTACTTAGTCTGTGTGCTGACAGGATGAGTTGAAGCCAGTGAGTCAAATTGGGTCCTAATTGGACTCCATGTATTCCAAATGATTTTTTTTTCTTTTTTGCAACTTCTGAGCATCTATTTTGGCAGGATTCCAGAAAGTGTTAATCAGCTTGGAATTAGTCATTAGCTTAACTTCTGTTCTCAGTTACATACACACAAAGTTACTGACTTCTGTGCCACCACATACAGAATTTAGCTTATTAAATCTAGCAGCTGTCACATTGTGCTAAATCAAGATAAATTAATCCGATTGACTGTAACAGGCTCTTTGGACTGTGGCATGTTTACTTGAAAATCTCTGCCCATTTAAATCCTTCTCCTTGCCATGGACATGGTGTGCATGCCTTGCAGGCTCAGCCGTTAGTGAGGATTTGATATGGGTGTTTCTGATGACTGTTTAATGTCTGAGAATAGATTTCAGTGCAGTGAAAAACAAGGTCCCTGGAATTTTATTCTAGCAATATATATTCTGGTTTGACCTTAGCTAAGAGTGTGAGTGATAAAATATAATAGAAATTGCTATCAGAGTCCTAGCTGTTAATAGTGGGAGGGATATGTCCCAATGAGATTTGGTTCATAATCAAGAAGGGTGTTCCTTAAATTACAGTAGAATTGGTAGTCTTACATAAAAAAATATTAACACAATACTGATAAACTTAAAACTGTGAAGGTGAAGTCTGCTGTCATTATTGTTCAAAACTTCGAAGGAATGACGTCCTTTGTTTTGGTATCTCCTTTCTTCATCGTGATATTTTTGTTGATGTTTTCAGCTTACAATGACAAGATTGTTGCGTTTCTGCGGCAGCCCAATATCTTTGAAATTCTACAAGAGCGTCAACCAGATCTTACCAGGAATCATTCACTCAGGTAAGAAAATTAGTGGAGTTAGCTATTCCCATTTCAGTACAAAATGCTAATTACAATTAGTCACTTTCATTGAGATTATCAGTGGAACATAACAGATTGTAGACTTCTGACATACTTGGACATATCATAAAAAGCTGTGGGAGGTAGTTATTTACTATATTTCTGTGTAATGCTGTGTAGTAAGGTTTAGGATAACAGAAGTAGTGTGATACTATCAAATAAAGGTACCTACAAGAACATGATTGGAACAACTGGCATAAGAGATTTGCTGATGTCTTCAAAATGTGCCAAGACAGCTGGATGGCATGGCAAATGTGCCCGTTCATTTGGGAATGTGTACAGCTGGGAGAATGAGGCAGAATGGCATTTGGTTTTGTCCTTACCTTCTCAAAGCACATTTATAGAAAGGTTGTCCTGACCTAATGATGCTGGAGGTAATCTCATATCAATCAGAATTTTTGGTGTCTCTCCAAAATGTACAAAATGAGCATAGTTTTGAGCATACAAAATGAGCATAGCAGGGTTTTTGCATAGTCCAAGAAGATCTGATGAAGACTGATTGATTGTTGTATGGTTGTTATAACTCCATTGGATGTCTAGACTTGGAAGTGGAATCACTGACAACTTGGATATTAGTGAGCAGGGCTGAAATGAATGTGTCTAGTCTTCCTTGGATCCTAAATTTAAAAAATACTAGTTTGCACGTGACAATCTGTCCTGTGCAGAGAGCTGCCAGCGCAATGCTCTGCGTTCCAGATGCCTGGCATAGCAGCCAGCACTGATTTTCATTTTTTTTCCATTTTCACAGTTACTTATTGATCCCTTTTTCTCCATGTCCTGCAAGTTCCCAAAATTCAACAAGCGTTTCCTAAAGTGTTGTAACAAGTTTAGTGAGGCGGCTTCTGTGTTAAAGATTTGGTTTACCCTGTAAAGAAATCCTGGCTGACAAACCTGATATGACATACTAGCAGAATACATGTTCTCTAGAAAATACAGAGAAAAGGAAAACAAAAATCTACAGCTCTCAGCATTTCAAAACAGTTCCTGTGTTGTACCCATATCACTACAGGCAAGTTTGTCTCACAGGCTTGGTTTGAAATGTGAGCAAACTCATCTGTTGGAAAATAATATACAAACAATTTTGGATTATTAGTAGTTTTATCATTTTGTTTTCCTTTCCCCAGGGTGCTTGGTTTCTTTGACTTGGATAGCAATCTGTGTAATTTTTTTCATGTGTGTTGTGTTTTTTTAATAAATTAGAATTCTGATTGTTTACAAGACTTGTTGGTACTGTCAAATTCTGCTTTTAGTAGAACCTTGCTGATTACGGATTCATAATTTCCCACAAGCTGGGCCCTTCTCATGGAAAGATGGGTTTCAGGTTAAAAATGGAAGATCAGAACATAAAAGATACTCTTATCTGTATTTCCACATTTACTTGAGACTATATATCCTTACTTTGTAAGGAGACTGAAGACATACATATATCTTAACTGACTTACTTCAGCAGAATGACTGAGGATTTTAATGAACATAGTTTTATTTTACATTAAATGGGATTGATCAGAGAAGCCACTCTGTTAAGCTGACTGGTTCCATTCTAGTCTTAGTCTTTGAAGTTATTTCCTTAAGGTACAGTATCTTCTATTATACCTCTCCTATATTTTTCTACGGCTGATGCTTCAGTAACATTTCTTACCCTTTTATAAAGATCTTAGTTAGTCTTTTAAGACCCTGATTTATCAAGTTATTCCACGACAGGAATCCATGCCTGACACACTGTGAGACTAAACAACTATGTGAACGTTGCTGTAACATTTGATGAATTAAGACTTAAGTGAAATCCCACACTACAAATTCTTTGTGTAATTTTTTTTTTTTAGTATAGTGAGTAGTACAACTGTCAGTAATCTCTTCCTTTGAGAACCTCAGCACAATTGAAGTGGAATGATAATTATATGAAATATTATTATTAATGTTATTGTAATTATTACATAGGTGAGGAGGAAAATCAGTATTTGGCCAGTGGAAAAGGAGAGAGATAATTTGAAGAGATCTCTGATGTTTTCTGTCTAAAATAATTTCTCATTCCTAAAAAGAATAAAGAGATAAGAAGTTGAGGGTCTATTAAAATATACAATGAAAGTATACTGCATGTAGAAAATTGTTGTTCAGAGGTTTTATGGTAGAGTGAGAACATTATACTTATCATACTGTCATTAGGCATGTAGCCAGTATCAAATCTTCTTTCAGGCCACTGCAGGTAAAACTGAGAGGCTGTTAAATAATGTAAAAGGCTTCAGGCAAAGGCACCTGTTAATACACTAAACATAATTTATGTCTTAAAAGAAGGGAAAAGGCATATATTAAAAAAAATATCATTGAAATCACAACTCTCACTGGTAACCCCAGGAAGTCACGGATTGCATTCATTTGGAGGGCTGCATATATTAGTTAACCCAGAAAATGTCCTTGTGGTTCCAGGTGTCGCTGCCAACTAAATGCTAAGATATATTTTTTAATCCCCTGTTTATTTCCTCAAACCTTGGCATTTGGGCACTGACATAAATTGGAGGAGGTTCTGGATTTGTCCAGACACCCCTGCCCTGGACATTTTGGGGCTGTGCTTGTGGGTGGGCAGCGCGTGTTGGCTTTGGCTCAACGCTCTGCTCGTGGAGCTGCAGGGCTTCCAGGCTGCACTCGAGTCTTGACTGGCTGCAGCCACAGTGCTGGCTAAGCAGGTACTTGGCTTTCAGTACCTTTTCACACAGAAACAATGAATTACATGGCCCTCCTGCAGACACAACTGCCACCCTGGCAAGCAGGGACCAGGGAATCTGGGTGCAGTCTGGCTGTGTCCCTTTTTCACCCTTGAATATACTGTAAATGTAGTGCAAGTTACCAGGGAATGCGTGTTTCAGAATGTTTTTATGCACCATGATTTTAGAGAGAGATGGCAAGGAATTTAGTTTGATTCTTGTTTTGAAAGTGCTGTGCATGAAATGGTGTGTTCCAGAAATCCACATTGCAGCTTGAACTGTGTGCAGCTGCCAGCAGCTGTGTTACAGTGCTGATTGCATGGAGTATTTTGGACCTTCTTGTCACCTTTAGTGATAGAATGGTGCGATAGACAGATCTCTGAGCTGAGCCAGTGCTGCTGTGCTTATGGGGAGTTCTTTACTTTTCTTTTTGTTTGGGGGTTTTCTCTTTTGGATTTGGCACAGGTTTTACTGCATGGGTTTCTTTTTGTTTTCTTTTCCTCTAGAAGAGTAAAGCCAAATTCGAATTTATCTCTGCTGTAACATCATACGCCTTGTACTGATGAGAGAAAATAAGAGGGATGTACTTGTATTTCAGAATGCAGGAAAAATCTCTGCAGAGAAAACAGGAATCAAGCAAGGAGTTATATTAAATATAAATCCTAAAATTCTCAGTGTTACCATGCTCAGAATTTAGGATGCATAGATTCTACGATAGTGAGCACATTGGGTCTAGGAGGAAGGATGTGTGCTTGGGTGAGAGAGAGGGGAGAATTACATGATTTTTTTTTTGAAGATATCTTAAATGCAGCGTGGTATGAAACCCACACTTTTAAATCACAAGTATGCATTGTAATGTATGGCTTGTATTTGTACAAAGGTTCAGAAGAGACAGTGCCTCTTTAAACAGTTCATTTTCACAATAGAAATGTCCTCCCGCAGGGCTCTGCCTCCTACTTGAAATTCAGAGACATGGCTAGTGTGAACTTGAAGGATTGAGTTCTCTTTTTTTTTATTTATTTTTTTCCTGGTCAGATAACTGCACTACCTGAAACAGCATGAGCATTGAAGAGATGAGAGTGACAGAATTGTTCCTCAGGACAAATTAGCTTTTTGGTTCTAATATTTTACTGCTCACATGGACATGGTGTGGCAGGGCAAAAAAAAATAGGGAAAAGCGTAGTCCGGAGGTTTCTGATGTACTCTGTACTTTTTCTTGTTGCTGTGGTACACATTGATGCCTTATTTGCAAAAGGTGTTTTGGAAGCTTTTTTTTGCTTACACAGGGAGAAGATCCAGTTCATCCGGACAGAGGGAACACCTGGGTTGGTGCGTTTATCCAGCGATGCAGACCTTGTCATGTTACTCAGGTAGGCATTGCTGCTTATGGTGCCCGTATGAAATATGCTGTGACAGCTGCTGAGGAGCCTTTCAATGAGTAGTGAGTGCTGATGTAGTGACCCAGTCATTTCCCATTCAGTCCTTAGAGTTGCAGCTGGGAGAGCAACAGCTCAAGGGTCAGATTTTATTTTCATCATGTTCAGTTTCTTGATGGTATTTGGAGGTCACACTTTTTCGTGGGAGTGATGGAATGTGATATTCTGTCTGAGGAAAGGCAAGTGCAAGAGTACTGTGCTTGTGATTTTTATGGGTTTGTTCAGACTACCTTTTATTGTCCTATTGCATCCAGCTCTGATGCTTAGATAGCTGGTACAGTTTAGACTACTTTCAAGGATGTGCCTTCTACTACTTTTAGAATGCATCTGTTTAGTTCTGTATTTTGGGAAGCCCCTATTTGTAAAGGTCTATACTTGAGATGTGTTTTTATTACGTAATGTCTTGCTTGCCTCTTCGCTGTGCTGTCAAGCACTGTCCCCTTTAATAAAGGAAATACTGTTACAGATGTCACAAAATGGGAAGCTGCTTCTTTAGTATTTTTCCTTTAAGATGCTAAATGAAAAAAAATCAGATTTTTTGCTAGAACTAAACCCTTATATGTTGATGTTGTATTCTCATCCGTTCCATCAAGAAATTCACAAGTTTCTTTAAAATTGAATCTAGTGAAATAGGATTGTCATTAGTAATTGTATTTTGAGGTCAGGTTGCATAATGTCAATCCTTCCTGGTAGCTAAATCTCCAACTTAATTACAGCTATAAAAAAAATCTCATTTAAAAACATGCTTGAGCTTTTTAAAAACACAAATATTGTTCCTTAAAAAACTTTGAAGATTTTTATTTCTTTATGTAACTTGGAGGAAAACTACACATGGTCATGAATGTAAAAAGAACCGCGAGAACACACGCATTTAAACAAAAAGAAAAATTATTGCAAAAAAATTTCTAGGTATTTGTTTGGTGGACAGACTTAGTAAGAAACATCTTTTATTTGAACATTTTTTTTCAATAGTTGCCTTAGGTTGGCTTGCAATTCCTTCTATAGCTCAATTTTTGAAAACATTTTTTTACATATTGTCTCAACAGTTTATTCTTATCTGTGTTGTGCTTAACATTCAACATACCCTTCAATATCAGATCCATTCTGATATTAGATATCCTCTGCCTTTTTGGATTTGCTTGTGCCAAATTTGGGAAAAGACTGAAATTTTAATATAAATACACAGACTCTCTGTACACAGATGCAGTGATTAGGCTGCAAACCATGTATCTTATTTCTCTTAAAAAGTTGTGTAGCAATAACAGGTGAAGCATGAAATAACTTGAGCAGTCTAGATGTGCTACCTGTTTCAGCAACAGTGTTAAAGATAAAATGAAGAAATAACTTATGCTAACAAGCTTGCCATTCAATATGCTCAACAAGTTCAGATGTGATTCTTAATCCTGGAGACTTAGAATGTTTGTTTATGTTCCTGCTCTTTGTGCAGTATTGTGGATATTTTTCAAGGATAGTGCAACTAAGGTTATTGACCCCTTTGTAAGGAGAATACAACTTAAAAAAAAAGAGGGGCTCTCACAAATTGTAAAGGCTGTATTTTAACCCTGAAAACAAATACCCCATTATGTATAACAGTGTCCCACAAAAGTAGCAATTACTGCTTTCTAGTACATTCGAGATCTGATTGAGGAAATGGCAATAAAATATTCTGTAGCACTCTAAGTGTGCATGGTGCAAATAGGTGACTACCAAAGAAAGTAGTATCAACTAGGGAGTTATTCCTAGAAAGTGAAAACTACCATTTATTCAAATAAACATGTTCTTTCTTATTTGCTCCTTTTTACCAGCTTGTTTGAGGAGGAGATAATGTCATATGTGCCGCCACATGCCTTACTTCATCCTAGTTATTGCCAGTCCCCAAGAGGCTCGCCAGTGTCTTCGCCTCAGAACTCTCCAGGTAAGTTGCTCAGGCAAAGCTTCTGCAGGGGCTCTATGAAAACATTTCTCATCCTTGGTAAGACCAGTTACAGCTCAGTAAAATCAGTAGGATGCTCTTTTTGCCTTCCCAGAAGTTGGAGAACAAAAACAATAGAAAAATTGTTTTACTATAACTTTTTACTTCCTTTACAAATTGAAATTCACAGCAGCCTAAAGCTAAGAACATACTCTTGGGAAACTATAACCTATTTGCCTTTGCAGTTCCCAACTTTTAGATGGGTAAGGTTACATGAGCTGAAGCCCCTTTTGAGTGGCCAGTTGAGCTTGTCACTGCAGTGCTCCAGTGAGGGTGGTATCTGTAAGATACTGCAGTAGAGACAGTCCCATAATTTGGCTATGCTGCATGCAATGCCTTTCACCTGTTTGAAGATCCAAGTTCTGTTGCTCCAGCAACAACGATTTAGTCCTATTTTTGACCAAAGTCAACAAGTATGATCACATTTGATTGTCAAACCTGAACCTTTGCCTTGGGCTCACAAGACGCTTTGCTGGGTGTATTACAACGTCAGTGGTTATTTTGTTCTGACTTGTAAAATATGCAAACTCGGTTTTCACTGATGTGAAACAACTGCTCATGCCAATATCCTGATGCCTGGAGAATTAAGCATGGATCTAATATCTGTACATTAAAATGGTCATGTTAGTGAGGCTGTGAGGCAATGAGTAACAATTTTATGTAAAGCCGGACTGTTATTAGTACATTAGCTCAAGAGATACTATATTGCAGCTCTCTAAAAATTCATGTCAGAATGGAATAAAATTGATATTTCAGATATGAACTAATTTGCAGATCAGAACTAAATTATTGCAAATGTGACAAGTTCCATTTAAAGGCTAAGAAGAGCAATTTCAAGTTTATAGATGTTGCTATTCTTAGTTTTCTCAAGAAGATAATTGGCAAGTAAAATTGGTAGTTGTTTAGGGGGATTTCTACAAATTTAAGACCAAAAGTATAGATAAATAGAGAACATTTGGGATGTAAGCAACTCCAGGTAGTTCCAGACAATAAGAAATTTTTATCAGAAAAAGTACTGTGATTTTTATTGGCATTTCCAAGTCCACAATAATAAAAAGCTGTGCCTTTTCAAGAAACAAGATGAAATGCATTTATAAACATGTCCCGAGTGGTAGCTTTTCCTGCTGCTGGACACATGACCTTTGTAAGATCTGTTTGAAGGAAATATCCAAAGACCTTAATGATCTTATGGCATTCTGCAAAGCAGTGAAATATAATATTCACATGTATTGATATTTTCAATACATATATGGTTTAGAGATAACTGTTTCCCTTTACTGAGAAGAAAGGAAGAATGAAATCTGCAGGTATGCATCTTATTTCCAACTGCAGACCTGGGAGTCTTTTATGAGTAGAACCAATTTTGGCTTCCAGAGTTATGATTTCTTCATTACTGGTACATGCTCCAAAGCATGTTGGATAGGGCTTCATTCCAACAAAGTCATTTCAAAATACATTCAGTCTTTAACATGTTATATTCTCACATACACAAAGCAGCAGCAGAGAGTAAAGGATGAACATTGATTGTTTTAGTTTCATTCTCCTTAAATTTGTAATCTCTATTCTGGTTCATAGAAAAATATAGAGAGACCATTGAATTTCCCTGTCAGTCTGCAAGTATGTACGTTTGTGTTGGTGTACAAATGACTTTTTTGATGAGAAGTTGTAAATAGCCCATGTTTTCTATAGAGGCTCTGTTTTTTCTGGTCAGCTAAACTGGCTGTGCTGTGCTGCACTGCACGAGGTTGCGTGTTAAGGATCCATTGTTCAGATCGGTCACAATCACTTGTACTTTCTCTTTTGGGAAAGATGAATAGTCATGAAACTACTCTTTATATCTGCTTTAGAATATAACCTCTTTGAAAATCAAATATGATTATCACATCACTGGTGGTTTTTAGCTCTTCCATTAACATCTTTTGTTCCCAAGGCGGAAGTAATCACTGTAATTGCCCAGGAATTTCTTGGCATATGCATGTGATATGCAGTGAGGACTTATCATGTGCTGACAGAATATTATGATGCTGATTTCTGAACCATGAAGTAATGTGCTATTAGATTAATTTATTGTGGTATCCTTCAAAAAAAAGTCTTCCTTCAGGGGTTTAGATTTAAGTATGTTATTGTTGCCTTTTTTTTTTTTTTTTTGTGACTAGGTTTTTGTACCTACTTTGACCCAAAGCAAAATAAACAAAGGGGGGGAAAGGCCAGTAATTAAAAGGCTGTTTACAGTTTCAAGTTTCTGTTTTCAGGAGAATTCAGCTGAGTGTACCATTAGAAGCCCTTAGTGCACTCAGTAAAAGAGGTGCTCTCAGTAAAATTCACCACTATAGGTGAATTAATGACCATGATTTGTTTTTACAGAGGGGTCCATCGTGTTCCTCTTGGAGCCCTGTGGACTCCCTGATACTTTTTATTCCTCCCACACATCACTCTTAAGCCTGGAACAAGGGCCAAGTGTCTTTCTGGTCAGACAGGTCTTTCAAAGACCTGTTACAGGCATTCAGTGTTAATAGTGATCTCACTTGTTCCCTCTCTGATCTCAGAGAGACAGACCCTGCAGCTTCTTCCAGAAGCCACTTCCGCAGGATGTGCTGTCGCCTTTTCCGTCAGACCTGTGTGCTTTGTGGCTGAGTGAGCTGCTCTCTGCCCACAGGCTGAACACAAACATGTTCTCTCTCCTTTATAACCTGAAACATTACGCTCTCATGCCTTCACCCATAGTAGCAATAAATGTTTCTGCTTTGGCTTAGTTTCATGCCAGGAGCCAAAAGTAAACTCACATAAGGAACTGACTGAACCAGTTAAAAGCAGAACTCTATCTATAAATGCTTCTAAGCTGTTCATTTGTGCTTTCAGTGCATTATGGGCATGTTAGGCATCTGCCACTGGTTGCAGATAAGTAGTTAGCAACTTCTGTATACTGCAGGGCTTGAAAAATTTTAAGTGTCCTCTGAATTTTTTTGTGGAGGATGTCTACACAGCTATGCAGGGAAGAAACTGAACTGCCTCTTTGGCACACTGTCTTGCAGTCAAATAGGTGTGAGTAATTTATCCAGGGAGGCAGTGGAAGCTCTAATGATTGTTATATTCAGGATAGAACAGACTAAACACCTAATTCATATATACTGGACTTGTACATACAGTTGTGGGCTATGCCATTTTTTCAGATCTCAGCTATCCCTGCTTTTAAGAAACTGATCCTCAAAAAACAGTCTTTCAGAATTAAATTCATTTATATGACCATCATATATGTTTCCGCAGCCACAGGTGAGAAGTTCCAGAAACTTGAATTTGGTAGTCTTTCCGTTCTTTCAATATTTTTCTTCCTTGTACTTCCCCAAGCAAAAACTTCTACTAGGGAATTTCCAAGTGTTTTCCTTCATCTTTGTGTACTCAACAGGGGCACAGCAGAGTCCAGTCTGTTTACGTTTCATTTACGAGTTGTTGTTTCCCTGATAATATTAAAATCACAACAGAGCAGAACATTTATTGCATGAACTATTATAAAGGTTAGATATAAACTGTACTTGAAAAAACAAAAAGTAAAGTCTTTCTAGTTGTTTGTGCTGGTTTTTTTAATCCATCTTTTGCATTGACCTGGATTTGCTCTTTTAAGATTGACTTTTGAAAGATGATACTATTGGAAATGAGCAACCAAAAAGTCTTGGATGCAGAGCAGATTTGAAGATATGCAGCTTTTACTCTTTATAAAGGTGACTAAACCAAACACATACCATGCCTTTTGCTATTAAGGAGTCTTTTCAGTAGCAGATGGGACAGTGATCAGTCCATGTCACTACTGCTCATTCCTTGCTTATTGCTTCCTGCAGGTACCCAGCGTGCCAATGCCCGAGCTCCAGCTCCGTACAAAAGAGATTTTGAAGCCAAGCTGAGGAACTTTTACAGGAAGTTGGAGACTAAAGGATATGGACAAGGTCCAGGGAAATTGAAGTATGTTGAAGCATCTCATGAAACTGGATTTGTTTCTCAGGCAGCTTGCCTTGCCCTGCACATCTAGGAGCTTCTTCCCATTAGACGGAATGCAGATGTTTTGGTTACCCAGGCACTTCTGGAAATATAAAGCTTGTAATAAAAGACTTAACTGCCAGCATGTGATTCATAACAGAGGATACAGCAAGTCCTGAGCACTTCTGTGTTTCCTCCAACTATTTTTTGTACAAACAATATTACCAATACAGTGCCAAAAAGAGCTTTGGGCAGAGGCATGCAGAAAAGGAGGCATCTGAATTCTTCCATTATAGCAACTTCTATGATATAAACAGTTATATTTTCTCATGTATTTTTCCACTGAGAAAACTAGATAGACTATTTTGTACATCATTGCCTGTATTGATACCACAGTCCTCTTTAGTAAAGAGGACTCATTTATGCAATTAAACATTATTAAATTCTAAGGATTGCTTTAAAAAGCTGCTAATATTTTTATTTTAGCACTCTGAATGCTAGAGTGCTTGGAGTGAGGTCTTCCCTCCTCTATTTATTTGCTAATCATGTGATTACATGTGGTTATGTTGAGGATTGTCTTCACAAGATACTTTCATAATTTTGGACATTACCAACTCATGTGCCAGCTGTCAAACTCTCTTAGTTGGATCCTCTCATAGTAGTCATAAGGCACTAGAATTTTTTTTAACCATTTCTTCTTTAACCATTATAAGAGGAGGGTAAGCTTTTTGGTTTTGATGGCTTTTTTATTTTATTTTATTTCCCCCAGACAGTCCCTTCTCATATTTTGTAGAAATTTGAGCTAAGCTCAGACTTCATTTATGTAAGCTTGCTAAAAGTTTTCCATAACTGAAATGGGAGTAAAATGATATTTTTTAGACAGTCTTAAGAGGCAGGGGTTGGACAGTGTCTGCCTATAATATAATGAAACCATAAACACTTAAAGCCTTATTTATGAAAGTTTTGCTTGGGCAAATAACTGGTAGAAGAGGATGGCATTTGCTCCCTGTAAGATCTGTTACATTTCTTGGACCTTTTTTCCAGTCCTTTTTGTTTTTTTCCTGACCTATTTGCCATCACACTGTAGGTTTTTAAGCAGAACTTGATTTAAGCTTGATTTTTCAACAGAAGTTTTCCCTGAGTTCCTCTCCCAGGCATACTACACTGACTTGTGCAAACCAGAGCCCCACCACAACTTGCCTGCTGCCTGAGTCCTCCTGTTGCTCACACACCTTGCCAGTTCCTGGGCTCTCCACATCCGTGTCCTCAGCAGGATGGCACAGTGCAGTCATTGACCTCTGCACAAGGGCTTTGCAGGAGGCTGTGTTGTGGGTTCAGCTGCCTTTCTGCAGGCAGCAGCAGCTCCCAGCTTCGCTCTGACAGAGCAGTATTTGAATATAAAGCAAGCTAAGTTTCAGGAAACTAATTAAACACATTCTCTTGGCAGAAGATAAAGTGTTTAAGCAAGGAGGATTCTTTTCCTCTTGATTTTAGATCTCTATGACACTTCCTCACTTTCGCAATTTTTCCTTTAGAAGGTACATTGTGTTTTCACATGTGGTGCTTCAGTATGGTTTTGTGCAAATGATTGCCATTCCTTCTAGACTTTTTATACTGTCACACTTAGGATAATGTAGAGATGAGTGGTTCTGGAGTTACCACACAGTGACTTTCCATGGTTTTATATTTTTCCTTGTTAAGAAATTGATTTTTACATAAAAGATTAGATTCTTGCTGCTTACAGTAAAACTCACTTAGGGACCCAGCTTTACAAAAGTATTTCAGACTTAATGAAAATGCCTGCTTCAGGACCTTTCCCCTTAGGACTTTAATTTAAGGAAGAACCAGGGTAGACAAAACAAAACTACACTTCTTTGTACAAGAGATATTTTATAGAAATCTAAAGTAGAGCATTGAAGGAGATAGACTAACAGACAGAAGCTTCTGGATCTGGATAAAATTATCCAGCAGCAATGTGTATCTCTGAAGTTCCCCTGTTACTACCTTGCAGTGTAAATAGATGTTTTCAACTGTGATTCATGTTCACAAATTGCTGTTTCAAAATAATTTTGTTCTTCAGATTAATCATCCGGAGAGATCACTTGCTAGAAGATGCCTTTAACCAGATCATGGGCTACTCAAGAAAAGACCTGCAGAGAAATAAACTCTATGTCATGTTTGTTGGGGAGGAAGGGTGAGTAGAACAAGGAAGTATAAATGTGATCTCAATGTCTTGCAGATGCTGTTTAACCAAACTTGTCTAGAGTGAAAAGAGGAAGGGGTGCAGTCAGGAAATGCCACATACATAAGCCCAGAATATACAGCTGTTCAAGATGACTTTTTAAACATTTTGAAATGTAACATATCCTGCCTTTGCAGAAGTAATGCATGTGTTTATGTGAATTTTCACAATAGCTGGTGTGTGTTTCAGAAAGCAAAGAAAAAAACAAACAGCTTTCCTGTGTTATTCTTATTTGTTTTCTGTCAGTGCTGTTGTATCTCCAGTGCTTATTAACAGACAGCTGCCATTTGTTGGAGGGAGAGTCCTTCACCAGCAGCCTTGAGGCTCAATCCTTAATTCAGCTCCTGTTTCTGAGGCATTGGGAGCTGAAAGTCCTCTGTGCTCCAAGAGGTGGATCACTGCCTCTCCAGGCCAGGGCCTACAGCACAAATAAAAGCAACTGGGCTGTTGCCAATTGTCAGATAAACACAAATATTTCTGACATTTCAAAGTCACTTCAGAGAATGCTCAGTCTGTGTCTAATGAAAGTCTGAAGTGTTACAGGTTGTGGGAAGTGCATTGCAAAGGAAGATGTGGTTCAATTTTCTTTAGAGGTGAAACTGAAGCAAAGTACCATTTGCTGCTTTTGTCTCTTGATTTGTGCCCCCTTTGTCAGATCTTAAAGCCTTACTTGCCTTTGGCACAAGTATTGTTATTGATGTATTTCTTGAATATTTGTAAATACTTTCAAAATTTTTTTCCTTGATATTTAGAAAACTGCAGCACAGCTCTTGGAATGCTGTAATGTGCATTATTTCCATGCAATGTGTGAGTCTTTAAAATGCAAAGTTGTAATAGAAATATCTCTTACAAGATTAGATAAAATTAAGGTGTCTTTGAAAACCCCTAAATCCTGTTGTTTGTTTAAAGTTCATCTGAAGCACTTAGTGTTAATAAGGACCCAGTGAAGCCTTAAAATAAAGAATGTTGACAGCTGAGAGCCAAGTGTGGACTTGCTCATATAAATAATGTCACCATGCTGTCTGAGGAAAAACTCAGAACTGGAATGACAAGGCTGGTGCAGAATGAGATTACACTGTATTGACAGAGTAGGGTGGAGGTGCAGGAATGAGGCCTGTTTCACACAGCCCCTACCAGCCTTCACTTTCACAGCTACAACTTCAACTCACATTTAAAAATGAAGGGGAAATTTTTTAAATCAAACATGAGATAGAGATTGATCCAGATAGACTGTCTCCTTTCATCAGACGTCAGGCTTTTGCATCAACATGAAGAGTGACCTCAAAATGGGGGTGATACATCCTGTCCCCATTATATCGTTTTACACAAGACTCTAGTCTTAATGGAAAAGGATCAGTTAATTAAGAGCAAAGTCAAATTAAAGTGATGTCAGTTCTCTATTTACAAATCTGTGTTTTGAATGAAGAAAGGATGCGTGCAAACAGTATTGTTTCATCAGAGATGGTGCAAGGATATGTATCACATCAAACTATTCATTTGGGTAGGTGTAGAAAGACAGGTCAGGGTGGAGGAGAGGAGGAATACTGAAAGTTAATTGCTTCCTATTTGCTCCTCCTTTCTAAAGATTTTAAGTAGAGTTTGCTTTTGCATTTCTTTTCCTCTCGGTAAAGAGATTCAAGTCGTAAAGTAATGGGTAATGAAATCCTCACAAATTCCAACATTTTAGTAATCATTCATTTATTAGTGTAAAAATTAGTAAGTGGGGCAGCTCAGACATAGTTACTGCTGTTCATGTGATTTCTATCATAAGTCTCACAATGTTTGTTATCTTCCTTGAACCTTCAGTTTCTACAATCATGCAATCGTGATGGTTAGTTTAATGGGTTTTAGATACTCATATTTCATGGAAGGATATATTAAGAAAATTTTGATAGAAAGAATATGATTCCTTAAAGTTGTTTTCCCTAAGTTCTATGAACTTTTAGCTGAAGCTGCTTTGCATTTAAGAGTGGTAAATCCGAAGTATTATGGTGCTTCCTAGGAGACATGAGTCATGTTGCCAACAACATATTACTCTACTCCTGAATATCCAAATGCCCCACAGTTGCAGCTGTTGTGTGGTTGCATACCTCTTTTATGAAGTTTTCTCACCCTTGTGCCAAGCCTTTAATTGTAGGATAAATCTGACTGGCAGTGCAGGACTCTCCTGATTGATTTATTTAACATGACTCACAGTAACTCTGCATACAAAGGGAGCTGTGTGAAATGGCTGGTAGTCAAGCATGCAGTTTCCTTTCCATCTTAAGATTTCATAGTGAGTCTGACTATCCCAGAAGTTTAGAAGGGTCTTCCAGATGACCCTTTTTTTGATCCTGGTACTTGTGCCAAGATTAAGATTTGACAGTTGTCCATGGTATCAAACCACTTTTGGTTGGGTTTTTTTTCTGTAATTTGAGGATGGAATCTACCCTTCTTGCCAGGGTAAGGATCTATTTCAGTACTTCATTGCTGAAGCTTAACAGAAGCGAAGTGGTTCCAAATAACCAAAAGGAAATCTTTTTCATTCAACAGAGGAAAGAGAGTTTGTCCTCAGCTTAATGATGGTACCTGGCCTTTACTTTCCTGGCGACTTCATCTTCAAAAACAACTCTCAGTTATGGTTGTTGTCTGTAAAAGTTTCTGATCCAAAATGTTAGTAGCAGAAGTTCTATATGAAAACTGCCCTCCTCTGTGATACTTCTATCTGTGGGTTGTCTTGGTACTAAAGCAAAGCCTTTTTAAGAGTCAGGTATGAAATCTTCTATCTATAGAAGATATACCTTTATATCTGTTTGTTAGGATTGTAATAATCTCTGTTCTTCTCTGGAAAATCCCTACTTTTCTGTTTTCCAAATCTAATAGAGCATTAACTTCATAGTTAACTCATTTCACTGGTGACCTGTAGCATAATGTCAAAATTCAGTCTCAGTGCATTGTCAGCAGTGAGTTTGTTTATCATTCAGGAAGAAGGGGTTATTTAGATTCATTAGTACTGGAATCTTGAAGTAGGAAAAAAAAAAGAAAACAAAAAAAAGGAAGTGCACTCTCCAAAAGACATTATAATGCTCTGAAGTTTGGAGGACAGACAAGAAAATTTAGACCAAGAAATATAAATCACTGAAGTGATCTCAAATTATATTGCTAGGGAAAACAGAAATATTATCCCCCAAATTTTCCTATTGTTGTAAGTCTGCAAAGACAAAATATGACTGTTGTTTATTTTCATTCTTAATTTGTCAGATGCAGATAGGGCTAATGTTGGCTCTTTTCATGTTTTTCCTCCCTCCCCCATGCCTGGCTGCCCCCAATTATTTGGTTATATTCCTGTGGCAAAGAGGCCATTACAGCTGGAGCCAAAATTTTTTCTGAGAGCAACCCACATGGAGCACTTCATTCCAATCCTCCAAGCCATTCCATTTTAGAATAGTCCCTCAAGAGTTTCACATACTTTGGCATTAAGCAATCTGCAGGATAAGGGTTCTGGTCAAAATCTTACGAAATTTTAATCAAAATATAGTGTAAGGAATGTAGATTCAAAAAAGTGTTTCTTTATAGTAATGTCAGATTTCTTTTTAAAGGTTGGACTACAGTGGACCATCAAGGGAGTTTTTTTTCCTGGTGTCCAGAGAGCTCTTCAATCCGTATTATGGTTTGTTTGAATATTCAGCCAACGATACCTATACAGTACAAATAAGTCCCATGTCTGCTTTTGTAGACAATCACCATGAGTGGTAAGAATTATTTTTCTTTTTGTTTTTCAGATACATTTTCTGTTATTCCCACTTGTAGACAGCTGCTCAAATCTGCTCAGACATGTAACACAGAATCTGATCTTTTTAACCAGCAGCAAAATAATTGCATTTCTTTAGACTTTACTGAATTTGGTTTCTCTTGTGGTTTTAAATGATCTTATTTCTCACAAGGTCAGCAAAATTATGATTTGGAACATGTACCGTGGGATTTCTCACAACACAACTCTCTGCATTTCTTGTACATTAGCAGTCATTTCATGAAAGCAATATTAAACTCTTGGGCATTAAAAGAGAAAGAAAAAATAATGACACATTGACTTTTTGTCAGCTAAGGAAATTGAGAGAGATTTCAATCAGGTGTTACTGTATGTAGTTTGTGTGAGTCTTCCTAAAGAGTACAGAGGTCTCCTCAGTGGAAAAAATACAGCATATCTATTGGAAGGAAATCTATGGTGGTATCTCAGTTGGGGCAGGGGGAAGACTGCTGATCACGCAGCTTTTAAGCAAGTCTGTACACACACACATGCTTCTCAAATAGTTATCAAGGATTTTTACATAATCCCATTTTCACAGTTATAAGCCAGTTTAAATCACCCTCAGTTGATTTAAGCCATGGCATCACCATAAATCTGTAAAGCTGTGCTGTGACTATTAACAGAGAATTCTGCTGTGTAAGTAGTTGGATTACAGTAATACTGAAATGACAGCTGCTCATCTGTGTAGGACAGATATGTACTGAGTTCTTATTAATTGAAAGCCAATTATGAATAATGAATATCAGAGGGGAATCTCATTCCTAATTTTAAAAATTCATAGAAAATTAAGTGGTTGGCAGCCTCCAGTTCAGTTAGTTGAAGCAGCCTGCCTGTTGAACTCCAGTACTTCAACAATAAATAGCATATGCTGTATTGGAAAGGCAGAACAACCTGGCAGAAAGGTGAGAGAAAACCCTTATGTGCTATGCAGCTTCTGCCAACATTGTGTCTTCATTCCTGGCTTCTGCAGTGCTGGAACAGAGACCTCGGGGATAGAGGAGGCATGACCCCTATCTCCTTCTGGGAGTGCTGGTGCCAGTGACAACACTGGTCTTGTACAGCCTCAGGGGGAATTCAGAATATACAGCTGTGACAAGCAGTTATGCATGGAAGGAGAAGTCTCTGCATGTCACATCCTCATCTTGCAAACATTGTACAAGCAGGTATAATAAAGCCCTAACTTTTCCAAGAAAAATGTTGTAAAGGGTGCATAAACAGAAAGTTGAAGAAACATTTTCTTGGAAAACAAACACTAGACTTTAATCTAGTTCCAGAATTGTGGAGGAGTTTTCACAATGGATCTTGATTCTCATGGGAATATTTGCAATGACCCTACTATTTCAAGGTTGCTGCCATGTGATCTCAACTCTGGCAAGCTTCCTCCTTACACACCCAACAAAATGAAGATAATAAGGGAAGAAAGTGAGAGGTGAGAGAAGGAGATTTAGATCCCACTGACATAAGGCTGGAGAGCACTGTGATACACCAGAAAGCTTTCAGACACTGTTTGTGAAAATATATGTAGAATTCCTTAACCACCAATCAGAAGAGGGAGCAAGGAGCCACTGTCAGGCAGCGAGAACTCTCAGGCTGGGGAAGGGTAGAAAAACCTTTGGCCTCCCAGTAACACGAAAACAAGTTAATCCTATATGGAGTGTGTAAGGAAAATAGGCAGTGGCTATCATTTTGGAAGATAATGCATTTATAAAGTGGCTAGTCTGGCAGGGGTTGGATTAGGTTAATATGGATTTGACAGTTTTGAGCAGTTGCAACTTAGCTATCTGAGGGATTTTCCACACCCTGCAGACTTGTGTTTTTTGTTTTCTGGGTTTTTTTTTAATGTGCCTTACTGAGAATGTCAAAGAAACACAAGAAATAAACAAAAATGCCACAATTTAGACATAGCTGTCTGATTTAATAATGTTGTTTGGAAATCCATGTAAGTTTTGATGACAGAGCAGTGTACCAACCACAAAGTTTCAATATAACGACTGTAACTCTTTCTCTTCCAGGTTCAGGTTTAGTGGTCGAATTCTTGGTCTTGCTCTGATACATCAGTATTTGCTGGATGCCTTTTTTACGAGACCCTTTTATAAAGCCCTCCTCCGAATGTGAGTAGAATTATACTGTCTTCTCTTTGGTTTCTTCCATATGAGCGGTGCTGTTTTGTGTATGGATCATTTATGATGTTTTATTGACAAAGAAGGAGGGTCATCATTTCTAATTTAATAATTTTATTTCAATCCAGGACTTCTTTGAAAAATTTACTTGTTTCCACTATCTCAGAATGTTGTTTCTGATCAGTATGAGAACCTCATGTTTTGTTTTAGCCCTGTTATCAGCTTTCTTCTACAAAATCTTAGATTTGAAGACATATAATGAAATGCTGTGGGCTTATTCTAGGTATTAATAGAATTCTTATTCTTCTGTGTAATGACTCACAGGATGGGATATGAATCACTTCGTAACTTAGACTACACAATCCATTTTCAGAGGTGAACTGATTGTTGGCAATCTCCATTTTGAGTAGCTGTACTTTGATATACTTCAGACTTGTTTTTCAGAACTGCTACTCCTGTTCTGGCTGAAACAATGAGAGCTGCACTTGCTCAGCATGTCTGGAATTTAAGACCTCATGAACTTAAGGTGGCTTCACTTTTGTCCTCCATTTGAAAGGTGGTTTTGAGAAGTCTGGAAGCATATTTTTTTCCTATAAAACACCACATATTCTACTAGTGTGGACTAATGCGTCTATTCTTATTGCACATATATTTTAAAAATACCTAAATGCTAACAGCAGCATTTTAGTAAGAATGAGGACTTACCCCATGTGGACTTTGCACTAGTATTGTGTGACTGCCAAATTAAATTACTTGTTTAACTTTGTGTTTCTCTAAACATTAAAATTAAAAATGAGGGGCAGCCACCTTTTATACAGCCTAATTCATGCAACTTCCCCACCTAAGCCCTGCACCTTTGCTTTCCTCAGAACTGATGAGCTATCCAGACTACCTCTGCAGATGGGACATGGTACCCAATCCATCAGCTTTGATGTAGTGGCTGTTATTGCAGGATGTCACTCAAACTATACTTGAGTATTCAACTACAAGTGCAGGGCTTATTTCTGGCTTTATACTGACCCAAGAATAGAAGCAGGCAGATAACCCTGCAGCTGAAAAGCTCCTTACTTAATGAATAGCCCCAGTGTCCTGTTTCACAAAACAGGATTTAAGGAGTTAAGAAGGATGGCAGAAATTGCCACCACAGTATTAAATATTACTAACAGATGACATGTTCAAAGCTTGGAGTAGTAACTGTTACAGACAGTAACAGGGGCAGTTGGCTTACAGGTTGGATTTGTAAAAGAAGGACCAGGTAAGGGGAAATATGGCAAAAGGTAAAAAGATGTTTCTGTGGCAGGCAGGGTATCTGAACAGACTTCTTTGCATGACGAAGAGCGGAGAGATATGGCAGTATAGCAACATAAACTAAAAGGATACTAGTTGCTTGTTAAAAAAATCTTACAATTTCTCTTATTATTTGAATTATTTGTCTCTTAAATCTATGTATTTTTATAATTCCTAAATATTCTTCATAGGAAACCTGGGACAGACTCACCGTAAGCTTAAAAAGCAATGTGTCTTCAAATTAAATTCTGAAGTTTTGTATATTTACAAAATTATTTTGTGTTATTTGGTAACTGCTGTTACTAGGCAAATAAACAGAGATTTGAAGTAGTGTCATCTTTATTGACTTTTCTCTTGGCTCCCATTCACAGTCTGTTTTTCAGGACTGTCCTATTTGAGTTTAGTTACTGAGCACATGCTGCTGCCATCATCTGTATTTGTGTGTTTTCTTCCTCTTAGACTCTGTGACCTGAGTGACCTGGAATATCTCGACGAGGAGTTTCACCAGAGTTTGCAGTGGATGAAAGACAATGATATACACGATATCCTAGATCTCACATTTACTGTAAATGAAGAAGTTTTTGGACAGGTGTGCAAGATTATTAATTTCCTTGGTGTATTCTGCTGCTAGATAAACATTTATTTGGATAGAAGAATGCTTGTCCCTCCATGCTGCTTTGAACTTGTTTTTATAAAATTCCAGTTGGTGAAACCGATGTTGAAATCTAAGGAGGAATTATTATTTGTAACCAGTCAAACGTGTTTTTCTGGTTAAGGAGATTTTCTGGAGAGTATCTGAAATATCAGACTTTAGGATTGCTTTGCTAGAGGTAGTTTACCTGAATTTAATTGGAGCAAAGTTGCTATTCAGAGCTATTACAACACCTTTGTTAAGATATTATTTAGAAGGCTTAACTACTTTAGTTACTGTAAAGATTGTTTCTTTTTATCAACTTATTCTTAATATTAATAATGAAGGTTCCTATGACCAAATGGGATTTAATAATAATTTTAAAAAGATTTTTTGGTATGTTCTCCTATTTCATGTATTCCAGTTTGCTAAAGTCAGGTTTGGTTAATGATTTTGAGGAATTACTTCAACTTAAAATTTTAAATTATTACAATTCCTTCTTTTGTGTTTATAATACTGTGTTGTCACTTGGTCATTTTTTTTTCCTAAGATCACAGAACGGGAACTAAAACCAGGAGGTGCCAACATCCCAGTCACTGAAAAGAACAAGAAAGAATACATAGAAAGAATGGTGAAATGGAGAATTGAGAGAGGAGTTGTACAACAAACAGAAAGTCTAGTTCGTGGTTTCTATGAGGTAAAAAGCTCCAAAATTAAATTTACTTTCTTTCTCCTTCCAAAATATTTTTCTCCTCACATACATTTCCAAAATTTGGAGTCCCAAACATAATCCGAAGTGGCCTTACAGATATTGGAAGGGAGGGGGAGGTTAAAAAAAAATTTTGTTATTGGCATAAATACTATGGTTATTTGACTTCTTTACACTGGAACATACTATTGATCACTACTGCTATGATTAGCAGACAATACTTGCTTAAGTGACTCATTTCTTTTTTGGGTCTCTGAGGTTTTTTCTGTGCATGCCATAGTATAACACAGTTGGCAAAGTGTATTTCAAGGTATTTCTCTCTTACCTGTTGTAACCCAGACAATTAAAGTGAATGTCATGAACTTAATTTCTCCTGAAATAATTCAATATTATTTGCCAATAAAATTTCCTCCCAGTCACTGTGATCCTCTAATGCAACTAAATGGAACTGCACTGTAAGAAAAGGAAGTCCATTTATTTGCCCTTAAAAAGACAAAAACAGAATTCTATTCATTTGTGACAGAAATGATCCCTGGTAAATATCTTAGTAGCAGACTTTATGGGGAGGCAAAAATCAATAAATGAAGGAATGTTGCTATGCATTTTATTTCCTTTCACAGGTGGTTGATGCAAGGCTGGTGTCTGTATTTGATGCCAGAGAACTGGAACTGGTTATAGCTGGAACAGCAGAAATTGACTTGAGTGATTGGAGAAATAATACAGAGTATAGAGGAGGTAACTTTAATTTTGACTTGCTCAGTGAGGGTGTTGGGGGGGGTGTCTAGAACTACCCACTTTCCAAAAATGTAAAGAACCATCCCCAGGGGATATATTTTTAGTACCTTCTGAATTTCTCTAGTTAAGTTAGTGTTAGGAGAAGGTAATTTTGTCCATTTTAGTTCACTTTGTTACATCCCCATGCAACTCTTCCCTTGCTGTTCTGGTCTGGACAGCATGACAGAGCAGTCTTCTTCACTAAAAGTACTGTGCTCAGCTGCACACCAGTACAGTACCACCCAGACATGGGAGAGAAATGGAAATGATATCCATTCTTACTTGGATATTCCTCTTTTTTTTTACATGTTCAAAGTCAACAAGAAATTAGAAGTAATCCCAGTGACTGCAGGCTGGCAGTTGAGATAATTTGAGAACAAAAGAAGATTTGGGAACTACTTTGAGAGAGATGGTTGCAGCATCATTTGTAGCTTTAGGTAGATAAATGACATTGTATTGGAATATTTCAAGAACTGGCAGTCCTGTTACTGATTGATTAATGGAAGAAATGCTTACAAAAGACATTTCACTTCTTTTTGTCATAGTAAAGTAATTCTCTGCCTTCAGGATTTTTAAGCATTTTAGGATTATTTTTCTCTTACCTCCTGCCTTTTGATGCAATTGGATAAAAAAATATGGCATTATTGTGACTAGGGCTGAACTAGGAAAAACTGACTATTCTCTCAACCACTTCTGTAGCACCTAAGGGTATAAAGGCTCTTGTTGTCTTCACAGGTTATCATGACAATCACATTGTGATTCGGTGGTTCTGGGCTGCTGTGGAAAGGTTCAACAATGAACAACGACTAAGACTTTTACAGGTAAGAAATGAGCTGATCTGTGTAGAAATAGTGTGCATCATTGACATTAGATGCTAAAAAGCATACCATGTTCATGATCTATGATGAAATTCACTGTTTATTCAGAATTCGTATCTGATCACTGAATTACAAAGAATTTTCTTCTTTTGTCTAAGTATTGAAAAAAGGTCTGTAAAAGGCAGTGTGGGACATCTCTTTTGATGTAGAGCCAGAAATGTCTGCTTATATGTTCCATCTGTTAGTCAAAAGTTTTTATAATACCCAGATCATTAAAAATTAAGTAGCCTCTGATCTGTCAAAAACTAAGTTTCATCTGTTCATGGCAGGTTATAACTAAATCTACTCAACAGATAGGATTTCAGCAAATGTCAGTGGGCATTCTACCTAACCTTCAGAATTTAGATGTTTTCTTACAGCATTTTATAGCAGTTTATAAAATCCACATAACCAAAAAGGGATAGCATGAAGCCATCAGACATTATTACTTTTTTAGGAATTCCTTTTAATGCATGAAGACAGAAGAAGACAGAATGAAGACAGGAGCAAAATCTCACTTAGATTTAAGTTTAAGTAACTTGATATTAATAGTGTGTTATTCTACGGTACTTATGTATCATAATTGCTCTTTCAAAGAGAAACCTTTAGAGGAAATTAATCTGATAAGTTGCCTCTTCTAAAGCTCTATCAGGAAATGGTTTGTTTTCCCTTAGCCTCCATTTAAAGTAGCATTTATTGTGTGCCTCAAAAATTTCCTTATTTTGCAAATGCTTTTACATAAGTATTTAGACTTCAGTGGATATGCTGATATTTTAAAATAAGTTTCTAACCCACACCATGTGTGTAGCCAAAATCCTTGATGTTTTGTTTGTGCTGGCAGTTTGTGACAGGCACGTCCAGCATTCCTTATGAGGGATTTGCCTCTCTGCGGGGGAGCAATGGTCCGAGACGGTTCTGCGTGGAGAAGTGGGGGAAGATCACTGCTCTTCCAAGGTACAGCAGTGTGTGTATCAATGTGAGAGATACCTCAGAGTATCTGTGACCAGGATAACAGATGAGCTGTTTGAGAAACATTAACATTATTAAGATTTAACTGAATATGCAAATATACTTTCCCTTAACATGAAAGTTTCCTTCCCCATTGTGTCTCATCCAGTGTCTGATGCATCCATTTTTGTTTGGACTCAGTTTTGTTCTCTTAAGATGGACAGTGCAGTGTAAATGTGGCTGACATCCATATTGTAGTGCTTTTCTCACAGAAAATTATATTAGAATGATAACTACTGAATTTTTTTGTCACATTTGACTAAATGTGCAAGTGTTTACTTAATGAACATGCAGTTTATCACTAAAGAGCAAAAATAAATATGAATTAAAATTAAATAGCACTTGTGACTGTGTCTGAGTGAAAGCTGTGTTCATGTTTTTTGCATCAGACAGAGGCTTTATAGTATAGTTTGGTGATGAAATTTTTATGCTTGGCCTGATGTCGACTGTTAAGAAATACCGAAGAGGTGAGTTGTGAATGCAGAAGAGGGGAGAGGGACTCATTTGACTTGAGAGGCAGCAGGAGGATCAAGAGAAGGTGAGGATTTCAAAGAGAACAAGTAGGATCAACTGAAATAGGTGAAGAGGGTAAAGGAACAGTATGAGAATCCAAGATACGAAAGCAGGAGTTGAGTTATACAAGCCCTTGCAGACAAGAGGCAGCTTTTAAATTGGATAATAGCAGGTTTGGAGGAGTAGGATGAGAAGATTTCTAAATTGCTTTTCCGAATTTTCCATTTTGTAAAGAGTTGGGTTGTTTTCAAAGGTCCGTGGTAACAATGCCAAGACTAAATTAATAACTTGTGAATGATGCAAAAAAAACATCTTCTAGCATGGATTCTTCATTGACAAAAAATGACAGGTTCTTGTCTTTTCTATATTGAGATCAGACTGATATGTTTCTGGAAGATTTCCTTTCATCCAGTTCTATAATTCTGTACCCTCTAGAATGGGTTAACAGTGGTTATACACAAATTAGTGTGTGCAGTGTCAGAAACCTAACTCAGTCAGATGTCAGCTTTAATGTGCTGTGTACAGCCTGTGGAGGTAGCTTTGGATTGGGATGGTCCATGGAGGAAACTCAACCCTAATCTTAACTCGCTCCTCATAAACAAGATTCCTCAGGAATAACTTGGATTCAAAGTTTCCTCTTAGACACGGAGAAGTTTTTCCCAGCTCAGACACACAGAGTTTCTCAGACCAACAACCCATAGCTTTTTCCTCCAGCATAAGGTCAGAGGCAGAGATGTCTCTTGGGTTGGCTCCTGAACCACATGGAGAAAGGCACGGATGCAGAAGTGATGCTGTGAAATCCACAGGCATGGCAGGTGGCCTTTAAACAAAGCTGTCTTTCCAGTTCACAGTACAAATGAAAGCCAGGTGACTGAGGATTAAAGAAATCAAATTCTGGAAATTGCTATTACAATTCGAATACTCTAATATCTTCTGGGGGCCTAATAGTACCTTGTAGCCCAACAAGTCTAGTTTGTAGTTTGATTATGATTGACCTATGAACTAGCTTTGATTCTGTTTAAAAAAGAAAGAGCTTTGATTTTTTTTTTTTAATAATTTTTGACTTCAGAATTCAAGGTTGTTTTTGTGGGTTTAAGTAAGAAAAGAGATTGCGTGAGTTTTTCCATATATTCTCAAATACTGGAATTCCTTGTGCTAATAAGCAGAACTTGCAGAATGGAAAAGGTCAGGACCTGCCAGAACAGGATGCTCAGAATTTCCTCTGAAAAGGTTATGCAGAGCCCTGCTTGTAATAAACTGCGGAATAAAATGGTTCCTGTAGTGCAACACAGAGAAACGTGTTGAGAATCTTTGCTACCATAGGGTTTTCATCAAGTGTAGGGGAAATGCCACTTCCTCACATTTGAAAGATTGTATCAGGTCCTTGAAATTTCACCAGTGATTCCGTTGGTTAGGAAACATTTGATTTTTGTCGCTGTGGATAGTATTTAACATACAAATGTTAATGTTTAAATAAATCAACAAAACGTTTATTTTGCTAAAATAAAAACAACTGTGCATGACAAACATCTACAGTTGTCATGAGCAAGCAGTTCCTGGTATTCACACATGGGGAACCTTGATCTCATAAAAAATAAAACATCTTACATGTTTATACTTAAATGGGTTAAGCCCTAAGCCGAAAGCACTGTTTGGATTTTTACCTATCTACTTCCTGTGTGGAGTGGAGCTTCAGCCTGTGCCTCACCAGCTTCAAAGCCTCACTGTGCAAACAGTGGGTAGTACTGGCTTGAAGGTAAGAAATCGTTAGCAACGACCCAGAGCAGCAAACTTGCAAGAGGTTTCCAGACAAGCCCTGCGTGTGTAAACACATTGCTGTATCTGCTGAGAATGCTGCCCTAGGACTCTGTGACTCTTACTGATTCTCAGATAGCTAAAGCATTTATGTTAAGGCACCATCACTGGCTCGTAGCAGTGTTGTACTCCGCAAATTGCCCTTTTGGCTGGAGCACTTGTGAAATTTCATAATGCTTGGTGTGAGGGTGGCAAACTTTGTTTCTTCCTCTGTTTCTAGGAACACTAGTGCAGTGGTGAAAACACAGAGGCATACCCATCCCCATCCCCTCTCCCTGATTTTGAGACCCAAAGGACAACTAGTATAGTTACTTAGATGCGTGATTGTGATCAAAGTAGCTGTGAATATAAACACAAAAGTTTTCACTAGGTGTTTACCTAATTCCCACTGTTCTGACTGCTGTGTAATCAGTTCTGCTGAATGAAAATAGTGAGATTTCTGTGAGGAACATGTCAGGTTGCCTAGATTGTATCACTGGCTTTTACACTAACAAGGTAGAATGTAAAATGCTCTGAAAAGATTGATTATTACAGTTCTAGTGTAACTATTGCTACCTTAATGCCACTTCTCCTTCCTTCTTTTACACTGTGTTGTAGATTAGACTAAATCAGGGGAGGGACTGTTACTCTTTCACTTCACACCCATGCTGAGAAATTAGTTCCAGGTTCACTGCTGTACATTATATATACATATGCATGTGATGATTCATGTGAAAATAGCTTTTATGCCTGACTACTCAATTTCAACCCTAAGTCACTCTATTTTACTATGGTAATCAAAATGAAAGGGAGATTAATCGGGAATCTTGGCTTTAGAAACCAAGATGGTTTGAAATGTCATAAAATGTGAGCTCAGGAAGATTAACAGTTAGTGCCCATGTGGTTTGAAGTGTTGGAATGGGAAAATACTGTCCAGAAGGGGGAAACTTCTCAAACTTCCAAAGTTGTTTGCTGGGGTTAGAAAAGCATGCATTGCCTCAGACAACAAAGGTCTTGGTTTTGTCTTTTTTAATTACTTGGTTTTCCAAAGTAAGTGATTGCATTTTCAAAATTACCCTCAAAATTAAGATAAAACTCAGTTCTCTTAATGTAAACATATGCTGGCTTACTATTAAATCACTTAGTGACGAGCTCTTGCTAATTATATACTGTGTCTTTTACAATTTGTGGTTTTACAGCCCACACAGCATGATCCATAGTTAATGAGTGGCTGTCAGGCCCATGCAGCAGAAACACGTGGTTAGACTGTTAATTACCTAAGACTCTTGCACGATCTACACTGAATTCGAGATCACTGAGTTCCATTTGCTGCTGGGCTTAAATCAGTCTCTTTCTTCAAAAGATAATATTTTCAATTTTTTTTTAAGTACTCAAATGTAAATGCAATAATTTAAACTATATGACAGATAATATTTTGTAAGGTTTTTGGAAAGGCAAAGAAGGAGTAAAATGAAAGGTTTCCCCCAGGAGCCTTAGAGAGGTGGCTGGGTGGAGAATTTTACCAGGCTTCTGGAATACCCAGTGGGAAAATGCCAACACTGTACTTCTAAGAGTACTGGATTTGGGGAGGGTGCTCAATTCAATGTTTTCTTAAGTGTTTGTATATTTGGTGTTTAGACTGTGTTTATAATAATAGTGTGGCCTTATGTACTGTGTATACATTTCTTCAGCCTAATATTTTTTTGACACTACAAGGCTTTAACTAAGTGAGTGTTTCAGCTTCAATGAGGGTTTGCAGTGGACTCTTAGGTTTTTTAACAAGCGAGATTAACCCACTTCACTTCATATTCCATTTTCATAGTTGGGAACTGAGAGCCACTTAAAATGGCAATGAGTGAATTTGCTCACATGGAAGGCAGCACTTTCTGGCTCAGAGAAAGTCTGCACAGATCTGTGGTAGACATTTGGATTTCTGGATTGGTTAGGTTAAATGAGGAGTCACATTTGCTGTGAGGAGGGAGCTTGTTCAGTCCATCCACTAACATGCTACATATTTACACTTAATACAGATCATACTGATGAAGGGCAGGTCACTGCAGAAAGACTTTGGATTTCAGCTGTGTTGTATTTAAATAACTCTATGATGTGTTTTATTGCAAAAGAATGAATTATTTGTAAATATAGACCTGCCAAAATACAAAAATGCCTAAAATCAGTCTCAAGTGAGACTTTGGTACAAAGCTTTACAGCAGAAAAGATGCTTCCTCCAGCTTCTCTTTGCATCATTTGAACCCATCACATTCATAGTTACACTATGTATTTCATTAGAGCAGGCTCATCCACTGCAGTGTTTTAGAAAGTACAATCCTTAGCCTGCCCTGAGGTCAGGCAATGATATCCATTATTCTATTGTGAAGAGAAACCTTTATTATCTCCCTTTACATTCTCTGGAAGAGGTTTTGAGAGACAGTTCCAAGTGTGTCAACAAACTGAGGCAGATGGACTTCAAAAACTGAGAAATAAAGCACATGGTCATCCTCTTAAGAAAGCAGGGTTGTTGGTAGGGATTCATGCATAGTATTGTGTAATTACAAAAATCATTGGCTTGTAAGGCCATGTATGTACATAAGGAAAATCAGCACAAGCAGTAATTTCCCAAGAACATGATGCCAAGGAAATTGTAGGAGGAAAAGCATCTAATTTGTCTGTCCTTTACTACTTTGGGGTTGTTTCCTATGTATCTGGAGATGTATGGAAATATCTTGTTTATTTTTATAAATACAGTATTCACGTGTCATCAGTACAGAAAAGAAATGCTGCATCTCAGAAGATACATTTAAAGCCAAGATTTCAGACCAGACTGTTTGAATTGAATGCTGTATCATTTTTTTTTTCTCATGCACATTTAATGGATAAAATTTATCCCATGCCTTTTGGGCTGTCAGTGTGTTTCTAAAGACCTTCATAAATGCTTCTCACTGGCTTATTTTAATGAGAAGAAAGTAGATTAAACCTCAGTACCTGTTCATTTGGAAAACATCATTTGACAGAACACAGTCTTCTGAAAGAAATAGTATCTGCCCGTCCCTGTGCAAGCACATACCAGTCTGTGTGTTTTCTTTTGAACTTTTTAAATAATGTACTTCTTCACCTCCTCTCTTTTTTTCCCCTCAGGGCTCACACTTGTTTCAATCGTCTGGACCTTCCCCCTTACCCATCATTCTCTATGTTATATGAAAAACTGTTGACAGCAGTTGAAGAGACAAGTACTTTTGGACTTGAGTGATACACAAACCACAGTGCCCAGCTCATTGGACTTTTGTGGATCTGTCTTCTCAAGGAATGAATGAACTTTTGTATTGGATTTCCTAGAGGAAAATTGTTTCATGGTGCAATTCAAATAATGAGGTTCCACGAAAGAGCTTACGAAGCAATTAAAAAGCGTTGTGGTAGTGGCAGAATTCTCTACAGTGAAACTAGAGTGTGCCTGATGTGCAGGGAAAACCAAGTCTTGCAATCCATGGTTTTTCCACACTTCTTTAATTTATGTTCTGAGCAAACAAGAAACGTGATGCCATGTTGTGATCAATCTGGCTACTGCAAAACCGACATGTACCCAAACACTGGATTTCATCAGAGTTGTTGAATAGAAAATTCAAGTCAAAATGTGAAATCATTCAGCCCCATATCTACCTAGTAAATTATATATAAAAAAAGCATACAACTGATTTTTTTATTTATTTTTTTTTTAATTCATGAAGGTACATTACTTTATGCCATATTTTGTAAAAGCATATCCAGCACTTGCTTTACTTCAGACTACGAGTGCCTGCATGGGGTGCACCATAGAGCTCAAGTTCCTGGGGCAGAAGTGAATTGGAAGGCAAGTCAGCAACAAAGGATGTAACAATGGCTTGCATTAAGGAGGTTTGTGGAAATGTGTTTGCCAGTGGTGTGTATGACAAAATATGAGCTATTACAATGAACTTAATAACTTAATAAGACTGATTTTGTGCTTTATGCTGCATGGAAACTATTTTAAGAAGAAACTAGCGATTTATCACATCATATCAGGAAAAAACCCCTAACACAGTGACTTCTGTTTATTTTTATAGGTTCATTATATTATGTTTCTTAGAGTGTAAACAGGAACCAAGCAAACTAAAACGCTATTTCTGTTCTGTCACTTTCCATGCTTGAACAGATATTGTGCTAGTGTTTATTCTTTAAGCACTCTCAAGGGGAAAAAATGCCTTTTATTTTTATAAGAGTAAAAAAACTCCCGAAAATATTTTGCACTGAATGTACCAAAGTTGAAGGGACATTATGATCTGACTGATAGCAAACTGCATCACTATCAAGTATCTATAAAAATGCTTAGGAACCAGGCTTTCTTCACAGTGCCATGTCTATAGATATCAGGACTGTGCACTTAAGTAATAATTTTATAATACTATATGTGATATTGTAATATGCATTTATTTTAAATGCATCTGGGTCATTTTTCATGCATTGGATAACTTAATGCAGTGGAGTTTAATACAGATATTTCATATTCTCCCCACAAATTTTTATTTGTACAGCACCATAAAACACTAGCTCATTTGCAAAACCATGAGTAACCTACTTTAAGGTGAGCTACTGGTCATAAAGCCACTGTCTTGTATCAGTGAACACCTACAAGATGTAAACTGTTCGTAGTGTCCAAGCTTGCATTTTCACTGATAAATAGTTTTCTTATCAAATGTTATTTGAAACAGTTTTTACTTCATATCAAACACTGCATGGACACCAATTTCTTTATGCTTAATTTTGCTGAAATACACGAGGCTTGCTGGCATCTATTTTTGGTACTTTCCTCCAGATGGTCTTGTGGAACACTTTGTGCAGCTGCGCGCCAGGTCTTGTACAGCTGCTGTCACGCAGTGCGTCCCCACCACATTTTAAAATTCCAGGAGTTGCACTTGGATTCTGGATGACAAGAACATGAATCTGGCTTTGTGCTGGCCCTTTTGGTAGCACCGAAGCACAGCAAGCCCTGTTCTGTGGGAAAAGTAGCTTTTGAAGTAACCTTCTCACTTCAGAGACTCTTGAAAGGGCATCTCAGGGAGGTTATCCTGCTTTGTTCTTGTGGGAGGTTCTTTCCAACGGATGTGAACATCTATGGAGATGTCATCAGCAGGGACTGCCAGTCCACCCTCCAAGTCAGAAGGCAGGTGCAGCTGTGGTGGTGGCAGCAGAGACCGAGAAAAACCTTCAGAATTACTGAAAATATGTTACGCGTGCAAAGGAGAAGCAAAATGAGAGTGAAAGCATTCTTTTATTTCAAGAATAATTGAGCTTCTGCATGACATCTGGGACTCTCTTAAGTAACATAGCTTTTCTTACGCTACTTCTGGCTGGTATGAAGTAGCAAAGAAAAATCCAAACACGTCACCCTATTTCTACACATATATTTATCAGTCTTTGCTAAGATTGCATGTCACAGATCCTAATGCACATCTTTTTTCAGAACATGAATGAGCAGTAGGCAAACTGACTTTTCATCAGGTCACTCCAGCATGGCTCATGTTGCATATGATCCATTCACTGAGTAGCTAAAACTCTGGCACTCGAAGCAGAATGGTTGAAGGACTACAGAATTTTCATTTTACAATACTGTGTTATCTGTGGTCTAAAAAAGAGATTTCCCAGGTGGAAACTGTATCTACAAGTTTTGATCCAGATACTCTTTGGAATGAAAAGTTTAAATACTTGGCACAAAGTAAGTTTATACTAGTTTGCCTTTTAAGTTATGCTTTTGTACAAAACTAAAACAATAAATGCATCTTGTCAATTTTTATTTAAATATATCTACTGCACCCATTTGTTCTGTATTTATGCATGTAAACATAATTTAAATTAGCCATGATGATCTGGTATTCTGTAAAGATGTGATAGGGTAATCAGTTTGGCAGCTGTCAGTTAGAAAATAGATAAATTTTTAAAAATCCACAATCTTTGTAGCATTGAACCCAAGAGAGACTAAGGAGAAGCTGCTGCTTCTTCCTCTGCTGCCAGCATCACCTGGGGGATTCTAGAAAAACGCTGTTTGAAAGTTGAGGTGTTAGTTGCCTGGATACAGCTCCCTGTGGTGCCTCGAGCCCTTGGCCAGCTCTTTGTGATGGTATAAGCGATGTTGCTGCCCTGAAGAGATTAGCAAGCAGGGAGTATAGGAAAGGAGGAAGCCTGAGCTTTGTCAAACACCCACATCTCCTGGCAACTGCTTGAAATATTCTCCCATTGGTGTTGGAAGCCATTCCTGTTTAAATGTGTCCCAAGTGAAAGCCAACTGGAATGTCCTGCAACAGGACATGATGCTTTCACTTATGACATGGTGTGTGGCAGGAACAAGAGTCCAGATAGAGAAAGACTTGAGAAGCCTATCTGAAAGCTCTGCATCTCCTCAGAGCCTTTCCAGACGGTGCAAAGGAGCTTTTAATTTAGGAAGAAAAAAAGCCAGTCAACCTGAAGTAGACTCTTCAGCTAGAGTGATGACAGCTCGTCCTAACTTAACCTGCAGCATCTTCATCAGACTGAGTCTGGCGGGGGAGGTCCCTTCAAGAATTTAAGTGAGGTGCCCATGAGGCTGCTCTGCTGGGAGGTGGAGCCACTCGTCACCAGTGAAAAGGCAGCTCACAGATCAGTGCAGCTCTCCCAGCCAGGCTCTCAGCAGAGTGGCCTCTGTCCCCGGCACCCCAAGGTCAGGTTTACCTCTTTCCAGGTCCCAAAATCCCAGCCTAGCAGAGGTGCACTTTGCTCACCTGGCACTGGTAGCAGTCACTTTAACCATTACACTCTTAAATACACCAGAAAAGCTTGTAATCAGTGAAATTGCTCAGTGTGGCACCTACTGTAACAAGCAGTCACCCGTTCAAGGTCTGCAAACCAGACAAGGACAGCGGTGCTTTTGCCCGCAGCAGGCAGAAGACAGCCATTTGCTACCTCTGTCACACTGGCAGCAGCACCTGGCAGGGTAAAATGGGAAAGCCTTTCAACCCAGACCGTGTTCCCCACCCCCTGCCTGCTGTTCTACCTTCATATTCATCAGATAATTGCCTTTTTTGCTTTCAAACATAATTTTCATTATCCTTGTACTGAACCTACCATAAAAATTGTTAATCTGGCTTAGAGAGTATCTGGGGTGAAATCCATGTGTGCACACTGGCCTGCTGGGCACCACGTGAACTGCACTTTGCAGCAGCTAACCCTGGGTCACACAGGGTACAGGGAATATATGTAACCTTCAGGGAAACTGAAAATCTAGGCAGCAGCATGCTGGCAGGACATCAGACAAAGTTTCTGGCATGAGTTAAACTGGCAGAGCACCAGACTGGTAGTTTGCTCTGTTTAAAATTATAGGAAAGAGAAGAATTTTGTGGTTGCTTATGTATTTTTAATCCTTTAAAAAAAGGAGGAAAAAAAAGGAAAAAAATTCTTTCTGAAGCATTCACAAGGTATCATCTGGTTTTTAAATGTAATCTCAGCAGTATTAATTGCAGATGTTTACTGACTTTCTGCAGTGGTAGCTGCAGAATTTTATGGAGATACTTGAAGCACACTGTCTCTGGACTGAGGGAATTCCTATTCACAAAAGGGGGAATCTGCAGCAGCTGTGTTTGAATAGCCAGTGTAAGTTCAATTCCCAAAGCATAAAGCAAGTTACCTCTTTTCAGCGAATGAAACTTCTCTGCATTAAATTATACAGTAGTTTTGTTTTTCTTGCCACTGTTTTTATGTGGAGGGTTAATTTATTCCTGTTTTTGGTAATAGGAACTGAGCAGAAGTTTGGTCTTCAGTCGTAAGATTAGAGACATAGCTTAGTGATAATAGTCAGCCATCACTGCTGTTTCCCCTTCTCATCCTTTCCTCTCTGGGCAAGCAAATTGAACTCCAAGCAAAATTTGAGAAGAATTACTCAAACCTGGCTTCTTAAACTGTTTGCATTTTGGCTCAGTTATGTGGTACGAAACAGAACTGCAGAAATGTTATGGGTTGACTCACTCATCAATGGCAAGTAAAAAATTCTTTATAATTTTGTTAGCACAACCAGAGTGGCTGCTCTTGGACTGGTCTAATTTTTTGCCTAAATATTTTACAATAAAAAAAGAATTTGGGAGGTTGGATTTGAAATTACTTGTTCGCTGGAGGATAAACATACGTTAGGCAAATAGAGGAGGAAAAGAACTTTATTGTAAAGCCACTACAACCCATTTTTGTTAGCAGTGTGCAAAATTATAAAGCTGACCATCCAAACACTGAAAGATGGTTTATATTTTGCATCTCTTTCAAATAAGCTTCATAGTGCTTCTGTTCAATTTTAGATTGTCTAATTTTGGCACTAGACTACTACTATTTAGGATGCTCAATGCTATGAAGTTTGTTTATTTAAACAATTTTAGTATTTTCAAAAATAATTTTGCGTAAAGAAAGGTGTTTTTCAGGTTGAAACTTCTTTTAGGGCTTTACTTCATCGGCTTTGCTCAGAGCCATGTTATGCCATAGGTATTTTAAGGCAAAATCACTATTTGGGAGTTCTGTTTTGTGTAAATGACATGATGACTTTCTGACCACTTCTTAGGAAGGCTCCTCCTGACTGTAGGTAAAAGGATGACAGTCAGAGACTCCTCTGGAACGGTTACAATCCATTGAGTATCTGTATGTATTCAAAGTACATCTAAACACACCTCCTAAGGAGTATATGAAATAATTGCTACACTCATTGATTAGCCCCCCTTCTAAATCAATAATTCAAATTTTGAACTTTTTTCTTTCAGATTACATTGCAGAATAATTATAATCAAATTTTAACTAGAGAGATATTCTAACAAATTTCTTACAGTTATGGTGAATGCAAAAGGTAGCTAAGCTAATCTGCTCTCCTTCTTCCCTAAAAAACTTTTGAATAATGCAGCTCATCTTTCCGTTTTCAGTTGTTTCTTTTTTTAGAACTTTAGAAGCTTCTCATTCAGCCCCTTCTAGAATAAGCCTTGTCTACTTAGAGGGCTTTTGTTAAGCACTCAGGAGGTATATTGTTCAACTAATTTAACATACTTTTGTGCTGACATCAGTGTAATTAGCTTTTAAATGTACAGACCTACAGAACTCCACAGGACTCTGGTCTCCTTTATTCTGGGCTGCCTTCCAAAGGCCATCCTTCCTCTCCCTTTTGATTGCCCATAATCCTACAAACACCCAGAGAGAATTGCTGACCACCTACGCTGTAGTATCAAAATAAGACTGCCGGTTTGTTTATTTTTCAAAGCAGCTTCCTTCAGTCCAGAGTCATAGGATCACTGTTACTCTGACATCCAGATTAAACGGTTAAAGAACATTAGTCATAAAAGATTTTTGGAAAACAGTTGAATAGGTATCCAAGGGTAAAATGTCCTTTGATTTTGGTTTTGCAGAATTAATGAGGAAGGAGATTTTTCTTTTAATATTTTATATTGCCAGAATTTGTGATCCCCCTGGGCTGTTCAGGCTGTTGGCTAGGTGGGTGCATAGCCCGTGCAGTGAGGCAGGTGAGTGCTGATCCAGAAATCACAGCAGCAGGGATTTATTACCTTAGTGAGGACTGTGCCTTCCACAGCTGGAGACTTTGTCATACAGCCCTTGAATGAGATTGTTCCAAAAGTCTGTTCTGATCAGCAATGCCTGCTAATTGCAATACAAGCAGCTTATGACATGCACCACTGACTATTCAACATCTTTCATTTTAAGTGAGAATTACAGTTTTTATAATTAGAAATACTCATCTAGCAGTATAACGTCAATAAAAGAAGATTTTGCTGAGACATCATATTTGATTGCTGTGCTGACTGTGGTCAGACATTGGAGCTGAGCAATTTTCAAGTAGATTACTGTACAAATAAGCAAATCTCTGAAGCCTCATAAATAATTCTAAGAGAAGAATGTAATTGCAGGTGCTGTAATGATAAGATAGGGCAGTTCCATGCAGCACATAGAGCATACAAGATGCAGCCATGGAACAGTGATAGAGTGAAGATAAGTCTGGAGGAGTAGGGACAGAAATAGGACTGCACTTTGCAAATAGGGAGCAGGACAGTGAGCTGTGAATGATCACTGGGTATACAAAAGGGGATACTTTTTGTTTGAAAATTAGACTATGATAATGCACCTCGGGAAAAATTACTATTAATCGTGAAATTCATTAGTGTTACTGCAACTGCAAGACATGCTTTACCTAATTATTACGTTTTTAAAATCTAAATTACACAATCAGAAAATTTACTTCTATGTGCATTTTTTCTTGCTGTATTGGGTCTGGGTTGTTGTTTTTTTGTGTTTTTTTTTTTTTTTTTAATTTGGGTTATTTTCAGGAAAATGAAAGCTTAAAATAAAATAAGGGTGGTGTCTGGAAGTCCTCTTTAGTCTTGTTAGCACAAATAATGACTGCTTATTACTATCTACATTTGGCAAGAGAAATAATATCTGATAGGAAGTTAAATCAATACAACCAATGGTGACATTCCTCTTAAATGTGATGGGCCAAATCCCTAAGACTTAGATATGTTGAAATGCAGATTTTTTTTTTTCTTAGATGCTTGTGGTTTGTGTTATGGTTGTGTAAGAACCACGCTTTTCCACAAAGACAGGGATTGATATGCCATTTCTAAAGCTTACTTAAGGTAATTAAAATATTCTCAATGACCTAGTTAACTTTAGCCAAGCTGATGCAAGTCTTGACTCCATTCACCCTCTAATGACATTATCAGAAAAAATATTGTGTAAGAGGGTAGGAAGACTTCAGGATGGGGTTCTTTACCTAAAAGCTGAGTTGTCTCTTTACCTAAAAGACAAGAACTATTGGATGCGTGAGTATAAGAGTCAAAAGAAGAATTGCCTGTGAGTTTTCTTCTTCAACACGGTAACTGAGATGGTAAGAACTGATACAAACTTGAAGTCCTAAATGAGAAGACAACTAGTACATTGAACCATAATGGTTCAATAGTTCCATACAGCAGGACATTTTTCTGCAATGAGTCTGCAACACTCAGGAGACTGCTGTTTATTATCAGCATTGCAGGGAGAGGAAGAATTCTGATAATATTAAGTACATAAATCATAGTAGGAGGATGCTTTTTCTTTGTAATCTGTTCTTCCTTGGAATGACATAGCCTTGAGGACATCCATGAATCCTGATCAGAAAGGCTGCTTTTTGTACATGTGACTGAATATTTGTACTTGTAAGGGCTGGTACAGTATGGAAAGGGAGAACTTTAGAAAACAAGAAGGTAATGAGGGATGTGGTGTGGAATACTGCTACCCCAAAGTCAGCTGATATTCCTGCCCTGACTAGGCTACAGTTTGGTTTATTCAGCATGTTTGAAAGCGCATATAGTTTTACAAGCTTTTGTAGTGGGGATGCAGGCATCCAGAATCTAACAGGTATATAGGTGCATCTCCCTCATTTTTGACAATTACTTGATATAATTTTATAACAAGTTCTTTGTTTTTAAAGAATTTCAGGCACTGAGAATACAGAGTGCGTATTTATTTCTAAGCTTTAAGTAGAACACGGTGTATTTTTTAATCCTTTCCATACTTTTCAGTTAAGTGTTCACAAGACTGTATATCAAATACAATACCAAGTTTTTCTATCTTTCTACAAGCCAATTTAAGTTTCATCTGAATTTGGTATATGTCTTTCACAAAACACTACATGGGGAATATGTGCTTCAAGCATTAAGATGGTCTATGTCCTTTTCTCCATTTACATTGCATTACATTTCACTTTTATTTTTCTTTGAGGCAGAGAGAACAGTTAGAAAATGTGTTGAGTGTGTTACAGGGGCATACAATGTGTTTCATTGTGCCTGGCTTCAAGGAATGTACTATAATGTTTGACTGCTCACAGATTTACATAATTTGAATACAGGACTGTTGTGTTGTATTTCCTGTTACTCAAAAACATTTGGGGAAAAGATTTTCTGTGTATAATTTTATTTTCATACTGATCTCTATTTTGTTTAAGACCATGTTTCATCATGAAATCACTTAATTAAAATAAATCTTCTTACAAAATCCACTTTGGAAATAACTTCTTTTATTGTGCCTCTGAATATACCGTAACATCATTATCTCTAGGTCATTTTATGCCATTTGCAACATTTCAAAACCTTTAGAGGAACCACAAGATACTCTTTGTGACATGACCTTTTTGAAGTCCTATCTGGTGGCCTGTGGAGTCTGGCATATTATAAATCATCATTTTGGAAGGGGAGAAAGTAAGGATTCTGCAGTTATATGCAACATAATTCGAATAAGAACTACATATGAAAAAACCCCCCTATGACAAATGAAGAAAGCATTAGATATCACAGGTAACACGTTGGAGAGGCCCAGGCTTTGTGTAAGAGGCTGTGCTTTTAACTGGAGCATCAGTGGCTGTAAGACAGGAAAGCACTGTATTTTCACAGGGAAATATCTTCAGGGAAAAATGGATTGTTCTGTCTTGAATAAAAGTCAGTGCTTCCTCCCCTCCTCCCCCCCCCCCCCAAGATTTCCTTCTACTTTTCTAACAGATAATACTAGTTCTGGTAGGAGATACTGGGCTTTCATCAGCACTTAGGCAATGGTACTCCCCACTAAGAGACAGGAGAATGGTGAAATGGCAAGTTGTCACTTCTCTTTTGTGTTACATAAAGTCTTCATAGAATCTGACGGTTATTTCTATTATTTTAATCTTTTTCTAGAAGGTAAATTTGCATTCTTTTGCTGATACCAGAGCTGTGAAGCATGCTAACCTAAATCACTGAAGGAGAGCTGCTTTGAAAAGAGGTCAGCCTTTCACACTGGAGCTCTTTCAGAATCTATTCTCTGTTGTCATTCTTGATGTGAGACTCATATTTTCATCCAGGTCACCAATAAATGACGCCACGTATTGCACAATTGCTCCCTTTCCTCTCAGTATAAACACTGGAGTCGGTATGGAGCTCATGCTGAAATCCAGAGACTTTGCCCACTGGATTGAAGATTGCCTTTTGTGAGAAGGTGGTGCAGAGATTGTGGCACAACCAAAAAAAAAAAAAAAAAAAAAAAAAAAAAAAAAAAGGTAAGATTTTTTTTTTTTCTAAATGACCTGTATTAAATAAGAACATGATAATTCTTTCTGGATAAGGGTAGTATCTGTATTCATTGATTAGGTCACGTCCAGAACTGGCTGTTGCAAATATGGCAGGATGTGTTGTGCTGATTCTGAGGGGGCTGTGGCAGAACATCATTCTGTGCTTTATTTCCTGTTTTAGGTTGGTATTTTGTATCAGAGAGGTTGCTTCACCTAGCAGTGTTCTGGTAGATGTCTGTAATATCTGTAGGGTGGTGTTGGTTATTTTATCCCCACAGAGTGAGAGAAACAACATTTGGTAAGCACAGGAGTACCCCCCCAAGACAGGCTGCTTTATGCTCTGATCTGAGATGCACTGAATCAGCCCATTTTTCAGCTGGCCTGCCACAGTCTGTGTGCTGTTTTGGCCTGCCAACCCCATGTTCTTTCCTCAAGCAAACAGCTCTGGCTACTTTGCACACCACCGATCACCCACTCTGCAGGGAGATTTGCTCAGGCTTCTTGAAGGCTGCAGTAGTAGAGGCAACATGTAAAAGATGTGCATCTTTTCCCAATGAGTTTTAACTGCAGGATGCTGGAGATGCTCAGGTAAGCCATTGTTTTGCATGTGGTGTTGCATTACTTAAGGACACACCATGCTGTGGAAGGACTGTGCTGCAAAGAAGCTTAAAAGCTTGCTGGAGTTACTCTTTTGCCTCATGTTTTTTGAGGCCTTTTTTGGTGCTACAGTTCAGGGTGTTGTCTTGTCAAAAGAAGCTACCACAAACAAGTTGGAGAAGGCGGATCAGACATTCCCAGCTTCCAGCTATGTGGCTCTTAAAGTTGTGTGCTTGTCCCTCACCCCCGTGACACAGTTACCTGCTGGGAAGGGTAAGTTGCCATCTATTCAGTCCAAACTACATCAACCTCGTGGCAGATTTGAGATGAAATCAGCACTCCTTGAGGGAGCTGAGCTTTTTCCATAAAGCTAGCTCCCTAAAACACCTGTGGCTCTGATCCATGTGAGCTGTACATCACAGCTTTGCCAGATGGATAACTGATCAAGAAGAAATTGTTGTTTTCATGAAGGCCTCTAAAGACTCTAAAAAGCCAGGTTTGTAATGGGTAGGTAATCAAGGTAAGCAAGAGAAGATGTAACTAAGAATGGGAATTATGAAGCTAACACCTTTAACTGCTATTTTTTAATTATCCCAAAGACCAGGTGTATACATTAGGAATAATAATAGTTCATGATCCTGTACTATTGTGACCTTCAGCCTACCATTACCCCTTCTCCACCCCTTGTTTGTCATTCTCAGTTGTGGTGTATCTAAGTAAAATTCCAAAGTCCTCAGGGTGGAGTCCTGTCAATTATACCCTTCTCTAAGTGCCATTCATGTTTCTATGGCATTATATAAACAGATAACCAAGTCTACAATAACATGCATGTCATGAAGCATTTTTGGCATTTACTTGGTTTTCAAAACTTCAAGGGAGAGTAGAGCAAATCTTGAAAAGGATTGGTAAAGGCACACAAGCAGCTAAGGAGACAAACATAAGCACTGTCATTTACTCCTTGGCACCACCTGCTATAATAACCTAAAACATCTTAATTGTGGTCATCATGTAATTTTACTCTGTGGATCATTTGGTATGTTCGGAATGCTGCTTGCTTTTCATACTGCACAAAGAGCACTCCTCAACAAAACCAATCTTGCCCATGTGTTGTATTTTTATTTGACAGATGTATTTGAGATTGTGTTATAACGAAGAAAAGGTGAGATCTCAAACTCTGCAGAGTTCAAGTCATGTTGTGGAACTCTGTGAGAGAGAGTAAAGATTTTAGACTGATTTTATCAAAAACACCCACAACTCAAAGTGCTAAAAAATCTAGATGGAAGTTCAAGTGAGCAGGAGTTACCCTTGAAAGGCAGCTTTTATTCTTAGCAGGTATATTTGTTTCAGCTACATGGTATAACATATTCTGAACTCTTCAAGAATACTTTCTGCTTTCTCAAACTGCATATCTTATCTTCATTTATACTGCTTTCATCTTACTGCAAGCTGTGACAATGTGACTTATGTACTTTACTCACCATTATCATAGCAATTACGCATTTCACTGGCAGTGCCATGGCATAAACAAAATTAACCCAGTACCTCTAATGGTGCACTGCTGAAATTAAATACAGAACTCTTAAACTCTTATGCTGCATTACTATTACCGCCTTCATGACAAATCTATTATAAAATGGATGTTTGCAAATTTCTGGAGCAGCTGGTTGGATTGCTTCAGAGAAAATCAATTTGACAAACAAATTGCAGCTATTTTAGAACTCTAACTTCAGCTTATTTCTAGACCATGCTCTGGGCTATTTTGAATCCTCAGAAAGGGTCTTTTTGAAACTACACGTTAAAGTCTTTTTATTTTTTTTTTTCTTCTGGGCTCCTTGAAGCACGAGGCTCTGAAGTCGCAGTTGCCACTTCTATGCATGAACGTCAAGCAGCTCCGTGTTTAAAAGCACTAAAAAGGGCTCTGCTCGCTGCAGACGTCGGTGAGAAGTGGCTTCCCGGGGTGTTTTCAGCCGGGCTCAGCCGGCGCTGCGGTCTCCCGAGTCCTCACCGGCTGCGTCATGAGCCCGACCGCGACCGGCCGGGCCGGGCCGGGGAGCGCACCCGGCGGGGCGGCCGCGCCGGGGCTCCGTCACACCCCCGGAGCCCAACGCTGCAGACGCGGTCCCGCGGCTCTGGGAAGGGGCGGCAGGACGTGCGGGCACACGAAGGGGCTGTCCCGGGGCTGTCCCGCCGTGCGGAGCCGGGCGGTGCCCGCGGCCCTCACGGGCCCGCGCTGCGGGAACGCGGCACCTGCC
>JAWWLV010000183.1:29612622-29629983 GCA_035041135.1 Platyrinchus mystaceus
CGCGCGCGGCCGGGCGCGGATTGGCCGCTCGGCGGACGGGGTGGGCGGGGCCGGGCGCGCGCGCGCGGCCGGGGCAGCCGCGTCCCGCGGGCTGCGCGTTTCAAACGGCGAGAGCGAGCGAGGGGAGCGGGAGCGGCAGCGGTGAGTGCGCGTCCGACCGGGAGGCTGCTCCGCTGGGCCATGGGTGCTGGGCGCTGCCTCCCCTGCCCGGTGCCGGGTCCCGCCGGTGCGCGCCTCCCCGCCCCGCGGGGCTGCCTGTGAGAGCAGTCGCGGCTGCACCGCGGGCACCGGCCCGGGTCCCGCCCTGGCGGCCGCCCGTGGTCCTTCGCTGCCAAACGCCTGCCCCGGCCCGGAGCGGGGACTTGTCTTCTTCGAGAGTAGTTAAATGAGGTGATTTTTTTTCTGCCTGGTTAAACTTCTTAGTTTAGTGGGGAGTTTTCTTTTTAATGAGAACCTTGCACATTTCTGTAAGAGCCACATTTCTAATGTCTGGTACACCTTGGTGCGATGTGTAACAACATAGGTATCACCTTTAATTTTTGAAATAGTTAATGTTTTAGAATTTGTGCCTTCTTTTATCCCATAGATAATTGGATCTCGTGGGTTTCTGCCTGCTATGAATATATGTTTCTCTCTATTCTTCGTGATACCGAGCTAAAAAAAAGGAGAGTTGTGGTGTCTTACCGGAGAAAGTCAGTGCAACATAAGGCAAAAGTTCTCCTTAATAGTTGCTCTGTAACAATTAGGATGTAAAATTACGGTTTACATAATATACCTGATAATGGTAATAAACTCATAATGGTAAGCTCTTAATCAGTTAGGTCAGTTATCTAATACAAATATTTTTGTGCTGAAGTACTGCAGTAAGGAGATAACTTCAACTGTTCAAGTGTATCTAGTGAGTACAGCCCTAGGGAGAATCATGTAAAGTTTCAGACATCAGAATCAGCCTCTTAAGTGATGAACTGTCATATAATTGGGGAAAAAGGAATGCATGTTTGTTACAAAGTCACTCAAAGACTTGTGTATTAGATTGTATTGCTGCCTTTTGATATTTTTTAAAAAAGGTATTTGATGCTTATCAAATGATACTTCGAAGATATTTTTAAACTGTGTGGTTTGGGTCTTTTTCCTGCTAAAGCTTGTATAATGATTTGAACCCAAAATTGTGCCAATATGAACATCCGTGTTCCAAGAATGGGAATGTGAACAATGCTGAATGGGCAGTGGATTATATTTGAATCATAACTAGTTCAAGTGCTCCCCCAGAAGTTTCTGATAGTGCAGTTCTGTCATTTGAAAAGTGAAAGTGTATTTTCTGAGTTTGCTAACTGTCCCTAAACTGTAATTTGCCTTGTGTTTTTGGGGGGGTTTTTCATTGCTAATAAAGGCAAATCTGCTCTTTAGCTTAAAAAAAGCCATCAGTTACAACTTCTGTTATCCTTCAGTAACCTTTTTCTGCCTTGCTTTTGCATTTTACCTGAAGAGATACTTCAGGCCTATAAATGTGAATGCCAAAATCTAGTATTTTTTTTGGTTTTGTTTTTTTTTTTTTTTAGCAGTAGCAGACTTAGTGGGTGTTTGTATCTTCATAATGTGCTGTTCTACTGGTTTATTAAGATAATTTAATCAGGATTACTACCTCATTTGATTCTAAATGATCTGAACTTGCAAAGAGTGCATTGTCCGTTTGTGCTGCTTTCTGACAATTAACCTAGCCTTAAAAACGAAACTTAGATGAGCTATGAATGAGTCTTAATAAGAAATGTGAACTTTCCCACTGGAAAAAAAACCACCTTTGTCCTCTTGTTACCTGTTCCTGCTATGTTGCAGTCAACAAACAGGAAGGAGTTTTGGTTAATTTCCACAGGGCTACCAGTTAAAAGTGTGAACTTAAAGGAGCTACTGAAATTTACCCAGAATCCAAAGAAGAGTTAAAGCTTATTTTCAAGGAAGATTAAAAAAAAGTTACATATCGTTAATAGTTAAGTAGTTATTAGCATTTTTATTAGAATTGAAGCCTATCCCTAATGTCTTACAGATATGCTCCAGGGGAAAAAAACCCCCAAGTTATCTCAAATGTTTAATTATTAAATTAACATGTCTTGATTAGTATTCCTTTCAGGTTTGATTTTTACAGTCAATAAATGTGTTGTTTTCTGGTAACAATGAAGTTACAGCTCTTCTAGTTTTATAGACCTAAACTCTAATATTTGTATACTTTCCTGTGCTGTAATTGTGGAATTTCCAATACTCTTATTTGTTTTGCTTTAGCAGGTGACTGGTAGGAAGGAGGGAGAGACCTGTTCTTGACTATGTCAAGAAGAAAGTCGGAGAGCAAAAGCCATTCTGGCTTATTAGACACACCTCTGCACACAGCAATCAAGACAGAGAATTTCCACAATTTTTATACTCTTGAATCGAAACAACTTGGAAGGTAAGATTGTTCCCATGTATTTTGTTTTAGCAGGGGGAATTTCTGCTGCAGGAGAATTCTTTGCACAGTGATAGAATATTTTTTCTGGCAAACTTTTATGGTAGTAAATGGAGAATGAAGTATCCTTCCCAGCACTCTTCTTTGCAGCATCCAGTGGGTTCTCTAGGGACCAGGAAAGAAGGTACAGTGAGACACAAGTTGCCAGCCTTTTCCACATCAAAGAGGTGTTTTCATAGGCATGTAGATTTGGGGTTATCTTCCTTTTCTTGCATTTCCCCTGTCTAGTCACACATCAGATTCCAGGTACATGGACTGAAGAGGAGATGACATAGTCTGATATAGACAAAGAATGGGGATTTTGAGTTGGTTGATCCAGTTGTTTGGATGAATTTTCTGAAGTCCATAAAACCTTTTCTCTCCCCACCCTCAAGCAATTTCGAACAACCTACTGTTTCAGAGTAGTTTTGCAGCCTTTTTCCCTTGCTCATGTTTGCAAGAGTAAAACAGGAAATAACAAAAAACCCCAAACTCTTGGTGTTTGTCATACTGTTTCAGACTTACAAGTGAATGTGTTTTTTGAAATCACTGTGTTAGTTCACACCTTGAACATATCCAGTGAATTAGGTGTAAAGCCATGCAAACACAATGCCATGGTCCTGTGTCCAAGCTCCTTGGAACAGAGGTGGCACGAGTCAGTCTCACAGTCATGCTTTGCTGGGCTACACAGCAGCCCTGTGCACCTGCAGCTTGTTTTGTCAGCAGAGATGATGTTCTGTGTGTGATTTTTGTAAGCCCTTTAGCCTTCATTGTTCTCTTGTTTTTTTTTCTTTTTTTCTAGTCTGTGCTTTAATTGGTAGACTTTTACAGAAGTGCACATTGCAGCCCGTAACTCTCCTCTTTTCTTAACTATTATCAGCTCTGCTTTTGAATTCTGGGCTCTGCAGAAGCAGTTGATATGCACCATCCTCTAGAACACCAGTATTGTTAAAAGGCTGGATTTTGTTGTACATACTTGTGAGATGATGTCTAAAACAAACAAAACTGTAGATTTTTTGTGGATTCCAGAACACTGGATTCTTTAGCACTCTGTTACATGCAAAACCAGGCATAATGTAAAACAAGTGCCAAAATGCAGAGAAAACAGAAGCATAGTACTATGTTTTCCAAACATACTTTTGATTTTTTCCCAGCTTGTGTGCATAATGTTTTCAGTGTATAAATGCTTCATAAGTGATGTAAAGTCCATCTTTGTTTGTAGCCCGTCTAAAAGATTCAATATGCTTTTTTTTTTCACTTGCAATTTTCTTCTTCCTCTTCAGATTATGCAGTAAATAGTTCTTTTGTTCTCTGCTTAAGCTTCCCAAGTCCCATTTCTTCCTCCCACACCCTTATCTGCTAGGTCCTTTGGTATTTAAGACACTGACTCACGAAGCTGGCAGGTTGGGTTTTCTTTAGTGGGTTAAGTAGTTTTGTCCCTGGTGTGTGCATGGCTTGGCTTCTTCTGAAGCTGTTAAATTTCTGTGGTTTAGAACTTGAGATATGAAAGCATCTTGAAATCAGTTTTTCTTGTAAAACTGCCCTGTAAAGAGCGATGGTTACGCAGCTGCTTTGCAGGCAACAGGGAGTGGGAACTACTCTGCTTGCTTTGGTGCAGCACTTCCGACCTGACTTCTTTGCATTTCTGGGGCATTTTCCACTGCTCTAAAAGACTTACTTTGTCTTAATTTTTGTCTTAATTGGCACACTGCAAATAGAGTATAAACAAGTGGAAATTCTTACATCATCAATCTGGAGGTGCTACTGACCCTTCAAAGCTGTTAAACCCACAGCAACCAGGAGGAATGTGGGCCAAAACTATGAGGGATCTTCCTGTTCTCATGAAACTCAACCAGTTCCCCTTTGGTAATTTTAGAGAAATTTCTGTGGTTGACAGGGTGATGTGATGTTAAAACAAGAATGTAAGTTGGGCCAGGGAGTATTTTCAACTTTGTTGTATTATGAAATTCATCTCAGTAACTTAAAATGTTCTGCAATAATTAGCTGGTTTGACAATTGGGAAAGAACCTGGCAATTTCAGGCTTACAAATATTGCTAAAATGAAGAGTGTGCATGTGCCAGACTGTAAATAACTTTCACCACTTAAATTAATTTTTCCTTTGAGTTCTGTACCCTTACCTTTCTAAATCTAGTGCTTTAAAAAAAGCACAGGGAAATCCTACAACCAATTTATGTAGAAATAAATGATGACAGAGAAGCTGTTTTGTTGAATTTATTTCTAAGTAAGTTATAGTAGTATGATTAGAGGTCAACTTTACATGTGTAATAATGCAGGTTTGTGCAGGTTGCTTAATATCTGGTTATTTGCAAATGAAAATCTTATTTTTTTTCATGAGATGCTCATACCTTTTTTGATTAAATACCAAAGTCTAGATTTTTTTCAAAAAAGCCTCAGACATGCCCTCTTTTTATTTTTATTTTTTAGGAAATATTCCTTTTAGGCCTTAGGGCTTTTACCCTAGAAAAAAAGCAAAGCAGGGCAACATAGCATTTTCTACTAAAGCAGCTAATTTAGTTAAAAAACCCCGCAGCTCGAATAACTCATACTGAGCTGTTCCATTAAGTTTGTTCTTAGTATGTTGTGGTAACAAAAATATGGGTGGAAAGGCTTTTTTTTTTTTTTCTTTACATAACTCTAAATCTTGTACTTTGTGCATAGTTTTATACTGTTTTAGCCTTTCAAGTTGTTTTTTTATAAACAATGTTTCTTGTATCATTTGAAAACACTTAGCAAGAATGCAGCTAGGCTTTTCTGGGAATGCAATAGTAGTGGTTATAAAGTTATGGTTTTTTTCAGGAGTTTATAACTTGTCTTAAAAACGTGCACCTTTTCCCCCTAATTTTTTAAAAAGATCAGCTTGGTGTTTTAAGGGCAGTATGTGGTTTTCTTTTAAAAACATTTCTTTGCCAGAATACATTTTTGTTTCCATACCTAAACAGTTGGCTAGGAAATAAAGCAGCACACTTTGTCTAACTATAATTGAGGAAGAGGATGCTAAATACTGGGTGTTTTTCTGTTAAGATGCTTTTAAACATTTTGCAGATACCTGGGATTTTTGTAGCAGTGCTACATGATTTGTGGAGGGAAATTCTCTTTATGACTCTAAAATTTTCTGCACTGAAAACCTCCCTGCCCCCCTCTACATATAAGTATGCTTTATTTTCTGTGTTCATTCAGTGCATTTCACAGGGGGTTTGCTTTGTTCATTACTGTGTCCTGTAGGTGTTATAATGTGGTTGAGGGTTTTTTAATCTAATATTGCCAACCTGAACAAAGCCCTGAGCAGCCTGATAAGATGTCATGGCTGGTCCTGCTTTCAGCAGGAGGGTTTGAGAGACCTCCAAAAGTCCTTTCCAGCTGAATTATTCTGTGATACTACAGTGAGAATGTCCCTGTAACCCCATACTCTGATTTAGTGTTTACCTAGTCTGTATAAAGGGAATTTTACAGGATCTCACCAAAGCTTCATCTAGCTTAGTATCCTTTCTTCTACAGTGGCTGAAAGTGAATGTTCAGGGAATATGTAAGAACAGGCCAAGCATGGCATTCCCCAATACATGTTTTGTTTGTTTCTAATTATTTGCCGTGCCCTCTTATTTCTAGTGGAAGTTTATGTACTTTTTATCTCTTGGGTCTTAATGTTTTCTCTTTTATTTTGTAGAGGAAGATCTGCTGTGGTTAGAAAATGTGTAGCTAAATCCACAGGCCAAGAGTATGCAGCTAAATTTTTAAAGAAGAGAAGAAGAGGTCAAGACTGCAAAGCAGAAATCCATCATGAAATTGCTGTACTTGAATTAATGAAATCCAGTCCTCACATAGTTAATCTCCATGAAGTCTATGAAACAGCAAATGAAATAATCTTAGTGTTGGAATAGTAAGTTTGTCTTCATCACATGTTCCACATTTGTAGTTAAAAATCTTTCAATATACTAATTTTTTGCATGAGCTGCCTGAATGCCCAGAATTACAGCAGTACACTGTATATATTATGCCAATATTTCATTAGGATATACTTTCTAAGCATATTTATATTTTTTGCTTTAAGAGTGTTTCAGGTAAGCTGTTGGGAGATAATGTTCTTGAATCCCATCAAAAGTCCAGAGTGCTTTGATGCATCTTAAGTGATAAAAAAAAATAGAATTAGCCAAGTACTGATACCAAGTACACAGACTTCAAAGAAGCTGAGCATGTCTGTGCTCTGTGAACTTCAGTTGACACTTGATGCTTTTTGGTGACTGCAGACTTGGGAGTTGCTTTGTGGGTTCTGAGCTTCTAAATTTAGTAGTTTTGTTGTTTTAAAACTGTTTGGCTTTTGGAGCCGTTTTGTAAAAAATTCCCATATTTTTTTCAGATGTCCCTGAAGCTTCTCATTAGCTCTGAAAAAAACAAGTCTAATTTGGGAATTGAATTTGAATTATCTCTCATATTTGTTGTACATTTTTCTTTGGAATGTAGGAGACAAAAAGGCAGATTTTGAAATTAGATCTCTCTAGGCTTTAAGTTTCACTTACAGAGTATTTGAAGTGCTGTTAATGTTGGTCTGCGTACACCATGATAAATCCCTTCAAATTTTCCAAAGAATGTAGCTAGATTCTATCTTTAAAAGCTTTTTTCCTGGAACTAGATGATCCCTAGCATATTATTTGTTGTTTTGTGAAGGTTAAAATAATAAATAATGTAGAAGTCTAGACAAAGTCCAGATGGCAGGTTTTGAACTTCTGAAAGTGCAAGTTCACATAAGAGCCATACTGATTTTCCTGCTTCTGTTTCAGCTCAGCTAACTCTCTCTTGCTTATTAAAGCTCTGTAATGAAACAGCTTCCTTATGCTACATTGGTGTTCATGGTCTAACTTCGTTGTAGTGTTCAGAAGTGTTGCAGTAAAGTGTTCCTACTTCAGTGGAGATTGCACACTTCAGTGATATTCCCCTGTAGCAGAATAAACAACTTTTCGTGTTCATTACCCATTATCAGAACTCTGAAGCAGTGCTTTAAAAGAGTTGCAAGAAATGTGTTTACAAAATAGTTTATAAGCATTTCACCTTCAGCTGTATTTCCCCCCCCCCCCCATACCTTTTCCTTGCCCTTGTTTTGTATTGTTGGGGTTTGGAAGATGTAGGAGTAAGAGTCAGTTTGTGTTAGTGCACGTTTTCCAAATAAAGGAGAAATGGATGCTAGTTCTTAGTAAGACCATCTTTGTAGAGGGAATCACTAAGGATGTGAATACTTCTTCAAAAGCCCCACCATGGAGGTTGCTACTCTTGTAATCTGAGGGCCAAAGGAGGAATCCAGGTACTTGGAGAGAAACCTGGCAGCTGTACTAACTCATTTTACAGCTGTAATAATTTCCAGGTCTGTCTAGTTTGTGCACTGAAGAACTAAGAAAGGCTCTACAGAGTGAGATCAGAGCTCTGTCTCATCTGCCATTTCCGGCAGTGGCTGTAGGACAGTGCTCTTTAGGAAGAGCTCAGGAGCATTTGACTCTGCCCACTTTTCACTCTCTTTGCACTGTTGCAGCAAACAGAGGTATTGTACTGAGAATACCTTTCTGCTTATTCTTTTTAGTTTATGGACCTGTCCCAAGTCTGTGAATGTGTTTTGTCCTTTTTTGAACCTGGTGATACTGTCTACTTTGGTGGTAATAAATTCCAGGTGTTCATTAACTTCTGTGTGAAGAAATATTTTCTTTTATCTTTTTCAAACTAATCATCTAGTTTCATCAGGTGCCTCCTAGTTCTTATGTTGTAGGATCTCATGAATAACAGTTTTTGTTTGGCTCTAAACCAGCTTTAGTGTTTTTGTAAGCATCATTTGTACACTTCCCCACAGTCTTCTATCCAAACTGAAGAGTCAGTGTCTCTTTGGTTGTTTTTGTTGTTGTTGTTGTTGTAAAGCAACTGTCTGTCCTCTTACTTGCCCTTCTTTGTATCTTCATTAATCCTACATAAATGCAGATACAGAAGCGGAACTACATGCTAAGGTTTTATACTGAGCATTGTTCTCAGTAGTCCTCCTGATGATAGCCAGGTATGTTGTTTTTGGTTTTGACTGTTCTGCACATTGGTCCGATTATTTCTTAACAATTGTCAGTCAAAATTTTCTGAGCTGTCCCTTCTAGTTCAAAGTTTGTCATTGTGTGGGATTCCATTAGGTTATTTATCTATGTGCACCACAGGTCATCTGATACTCACGTTTCTCTGTTGTGCTGAATGTGCTTGTTCATGTCTTCCTTGAACTGGGAAGCCCAAACCAGGATGCTGCATTCCAGCAGTGGTCTGGTGTGCTGGGTAGTGTCACTTGCCTCAGGCTGTGCTCCTGCTATTACAGCCCAAGGTGCTGCTGACCTTTCCTGCACTTCAACTCTCACTGTCTCTGAGGACTCACAGATCTTTCCTGCAGATCTTTCAGTTCTTTACCCATCTGGGTGTCCACCCATCCAGACCATAATGCAACTTGGATACAGAATACTGTGGGAGACAGTGTCAAAACCTTGTTAAAGTTGGAGTAAATGACATCCACATCTCTTCCCTCATCTACATTTTGTCATAAAGTCACCTAGGGGAGATGTTACAGACACCTCACGTAGCAGGTTTATGACTGTGTTTATTGATGTTGTCCATCATCTAACTGTTTTATAGATTCTATCATTTTGTTGGTAATGAAGGTTAGGCTTACTGCTCTGTAGTTTTGAGGTAGCCCTTTATTCTTAAGGGAGGGAAACTTCAGGCAGTTAGAGCAGGCTGAGTAATGATTTCAGATCCAGCCTGAAAGGAAACAGCTGACACTGTGGCAGAGGGTAGAAGTGTTACTAATAAACCACGTGCAACACGGTTATTTCCATGCTGCTTTACGCTGTACTAATAGGGTTTCCTGGAAGCCTTTTTCTGAGGAAGATGAACTTGAGATGCTGAGTAAAAACATGAACCTTGTCAATCTTATTTTTGAAATCTACCATTTGTACACTAACAATGAAGTGACAGAGTTCAGTCCTTGCATTTCAGAATATTCTGTGTCAGAGTTCTGGAAGGGACTGCTCAATAACTCACTAGGCAACTGTTTATTTAATCAGCAGTAGCATGCTAGATTTTCTTCCTGGTACCTCTCTGAGACTTCCATCAGAATGGCAGGAGGCAAGAATGCAGTTTCCTCACTCCAGAAATATTCCTCAGCAGTCTAGCTGTTACTGAGTTGTAGTTTTTACATTTACACCACAGCCACATCATGTAAAAAATAACGAATTTTACTCCTGAGTTCAGAGAATAGGAATACTGCTGGGCTTTCTTGCTTTGAATTATTTATGAACTGGTCTAATGGAAGAAATTTTAGATTTGACTTGAAAAGAGAGGCTTCCTTGATTAGGGGATGATGATAGAGCTCATCTTCTTGAAGTCATCTTCACACTTGTTTATAGGAAAGCATACTTGAGGCTACTAGAGCATTATGAGGTTTTCAACCAAAGTTCTGTTTTGCTGTCTCAACTGCTTTTGCTGGCTACTAGGAAAGGAAAAGCATCGTCAGATTTTTTTTTTCCCTTTTCTAAGTGTTTGTGTTTTGGCATAATTACATATAAATATAAAAAAAAAAGTAATAATATTTCCAACCTCCCTGAGATTACAAATATATATATATATTGTTATATATAACATTTTTCTTTGCTCAAGATTCAAAATTTAAATTTAACATGTAAGTGTTCTTGAATGTGTTTCAGTGCTGCTGGAGGAGAAATATTTGACTTGTGTGTCCCAGATCTGGATTACAGAATTGGTGAAAGGGATATTGTAAGACTTATAAGACAAATACTTGAAGGACTTTGCTGCTTGCATGAAAACAATATTGTTCATCTTGATTTAAAGGTAAGGCTGCAGCAGACTTTTTATTTTAGTACTTCAATTTATTATTACGTTAATCAAAGTAATTTGTTAAATACATAACAAAGATGAAGAGAAAAAGGAGTGTGTTAAAGAGTACATATTTTTAAATAAAATTTAGCAATAAGCATTGCATAATAGAACCTGAAATGTCATTTGAAACATTGAGCTGTTTTGCAGATTGCGTTTGATTAATTGAGAATTAAATATTTTCTATTCTAGCCTCAGAATATTTTGCTGAGCAGCATCAATCCCCTTGGTGATGTAAAAATTGTAGATTTTGGTATTTCCCGGAAGCTCGAGAATTCCAGTGAACTGCGGCACATCATGGGAACAACAGAGTATCTGGGTATGGAGGAGCTGCCTCACAGTGTCTGATTTGTGCTTTGGAGAAAACCAAACAGTTCATGTGATATGCTTATGAACTTACCAGTCATTACCGGGGAAAGAACATTATAGGACAAAGCAACATGTTTTGAGCTGTTCTGTTTTTAGAGTAGTTAATGAATATTTGCACCAGAAATTCCCAAATCATATCAATAAGTGCAGCTCTCAGTTCATGCCATAGCACTTGCTGTAATGCCAGCTCTGACCAAAAAATTTTGGCTGTTAAATACTTTTGATTAGAATTGAAATACAGCATCAGCATGCATAAAGAAATGTTCTTTGAGTTAGGAATGTTGTTTAGTATGATGGTTTAATAAGATTAAAATACTCCTTGGAAAGGGAAAGATTGCCATTAACACTTGGCCCTCTGTGAGGCACGAGTTTCCTTCATGATTTGCCAACACTCAATTTTAAGAGCACTTCAAACTACAGTGAATAACTTGCTATCTAGCATAGGCTAACAGCCACTGATCCTAAAATTGGCTTGGTCATCTGCTTTTGCATTGTTAACATGCTGAAGGCTTTATGCATTCCCCTTAAAAAGCTATATACTTCAAAACCTCTTAGCAGATTGTTTTATGTGGATACTTCTGATTAGAAAACATCTTGAGACTTGGCTAGGAATAGACTTTAGGCCATGTAGTGCTGTTTAAGTGTGAATCAATCAAACGTCCATGTGTCTAGTCAAACAGAAATAACTTTTTTGCACTCTTGTGGTTTGAAAATAATAAACTTAACTATTGAAACTATGTTTAGTCTCATAATAATGGTTAGCAAAAAAATGCCAGAAATGTACTATATGATTAAAGGCTGTTTGGATAATACATTTATTAAGGCATTTTTCTTTTCTCCATCTCTTTAGCTCCAGAAATCCTAAACTATGATCCTATTACCACAGCTACAGACATGTGGTAGGTGGTATATCTTAATTCATGTTATTGGGGTAGGTGGGACCACTTAACAGCTTAGGGGCCAGATCTGGACACTGATGCAGTTTTTTTATCTGGCTTCCAAGAATACCCTGCTGCTGGACTGACTAAAAGAGGAGAGATGGGAGGATATAATTCAGGGCTTACAAGGAATTACTGTATATGGGTCTATTGCACACTTAGAAGGGAATGCCAGTGGCTTCTGAGCCTGGAGTATAGGTATTTGTTCTAAGGGAACAGTAACAGTGGCTGGGTAGCATACTTTAGGTATTAGTTACTCTGGGATGACAAGCTTCAGGTATTAGCTTCTCTTGGACACTCTTTCTTCCCCACTTTTGTATTGTTAAATAATTTAATTATACAAATGATAAAAAGGATTTAACTTTCTACTTTTTATCTTTAGAGAAATACCTGCAGAATGAGTCATAAAAAATGAGACAAATAACCTTAAAGTGATCCACAGCTTTATTTGTGGCTTACTAATTTTATGAACTATGTTAATTTAAGGACTAGCTTTGAGATGTTTCCTTAGAAACATGAAATATTCATATGCTCTTCTTTGAGCATCTTAATAATTAACATTCAGTTTTAAAAGTGCAGATTAGAAATCTGTCTTTCAGCTGTTCTGTCCTCCAGAATCGCTGTATGTCCAAGAGAGGGCTGTGTAAAAAGGATGCATTTGCTTTCCTAACAATCTCAGTGAAAGAAAAAAGGGTGTATTGAAAGTAAGAAATTTTCAAAAATGCCTCCACTGAGATATATACATAGCTCTGCTTGTGTGTGTTTGTGCATACCTGCTTGAATCACATAGAACTGAGATGTCACGTGATGCTTTTAATTCTCTAAGTGTGGGATACATCGTGAAGTTTGATCTGCAGCACCATAAATATGCAGGATGTATTGTTCAGATGTTCTGGTAGGATTATACATTGTGTTCTTATCTCAGGAACATTGGTGTAATTTCATACATGCTGCTGACACAAGAATCTCCATTTGTGGGAGCTGATATTCAAGAAACTTACCTTAATATATCTCAAGTTAATGTGGATTATTCAGAAGAAACATTTGCATCAGTTTCACAGCCTGCCAAAGACTTCATTCAAAAACTTCTCATAAAAAATCCAGAGTAAGTAACAAACTCCTCCAGGCAACAGTCTTAAATTTGTGGAGCACCTAGAGAAAGTGAATGTTAATTTATATGCCTAATACCACTGATTCCTTGAAAACCTAATGGCTGAATATTCATTAGCATCCCTATTTACAGTGGTCAGTATAAAATATAGGACTTCAAAAGCATGTGCACCTTTATATATACCATGTTGAAAGCATTCCAAGGGACTGTGTTCCTTGATCTGATGAAAAGCTTACCAGCTTCAGGGGAAACTGTCAACTAAATTTAGATGTGTGTTGCCACTGCTTAACCTTAACTGTGTGTTTTGTAGCAGTTGAGGTGGTGGTGAAAAAACAGTGGTACTGATGCTTTAGTGTCAGTTTTGCTCAAGATTTCTTAGCTTGTGTCAGAGTTATTTTAATGAAGGTTTTAGTATGTATGAAATGAACTAAAGCAACTTTTTCCTTTTTCCTTTTCAAAGGGAGAGACCCACAGCAGCAGACTGTCTGTCTCATTTGTGGTTGCAGCAAGGGGAGTTCACACTCCTGTGTGGCCCTGAGGAAACCTGTTGCTCTTCTCAGGTGTCAGGACACGCAACAAAGTGCTCAGAAGAGCGGAATGTAAAATCCAGTTGTAATGGTACCTGTAGTGACAAGGAAGACAAAGAAAACATTCCAGAGGACAGCAGCACACTCTCCAAACGTTTCCGTTTCGATGATTCATTGCAGTATCCCCAGGACTTCACGACAGACTTCTTGTGTTAATGTGTAATACAGACTTTTATAAAATGAATTCATCATAATCTATTCCAGTGGTGAAAATAAGATTATGGCTTGCCAATTCATGTAGCATTGGCGTACTGGAAATGCACTTTGATTCTTTTATGCTGGTGCCTCCTTTTCTATCCATTGCTGGCAGTGGATTTAACTCCTGAGAAACTGGAGTTGTTGCGCCAATAAAATGAATTATTTTTTTTAAGAAGATATAAATAAATATTTTTGCACTTTTTGAGTTCTAGTCAAAAAATGACGCTAGACTGAACAAACAGAAACCTGAAAATGAGTTTGTTTAAACTCAACCTCTGCCAAACTGTGGTTGAATACATGCATGCTTTTATGACTCTCCTTAATAAGAAATTGGTCTGAGCAGGGAAGCTCAGTCTGGCTGTCTTACTGGACTTAACTTGTGACCCTTCTCATCACTTTTAAGTAGAGGTTAAAGTTGGTATGGTTTGGGACTGATAAATCTGTTGGGGCATTTGGAAAACTGTTTTCCCTCTGGGACAGATAGTAGTTATGCAAGCGTTTCTGCCTTATGGACCTGGTCCTCTTAGGGGTTGTAACGCACACTCTGTGGTTTTGCTGTGTTGGATCTCTGCAGCTCCTGAATAGAAAACGGGTGTCAGTCCTTGTGCTAGTGGTCCTTGGCTTCTTACCAGTAAATTATGTTTGAAGCAGATGAGTTTCCTATACTGATGTGAATATTTGATGAAGATATTAGATTGCTTTTATAAAACCTCTGAAATATTATCTATCTGTACTGACCTTTTCCTTATCTTAAAAAAACTTCTCAAAACAACCAAAAAAACCACAAAACACCACCCTCCAAAACAACAACCAAAAGCACGCAAAGGAGCCCCAAAACAGAAAGCCTCTTTATAGTTAAAAGCAGTAACTGAATAAACTGAAAATAACCATTTTTGCAAGCGAAGGTGCAATTAACTTTTCTCTATTTCCCTCTAATATAGAAGTGCAGTGCATCCTTGTCAATTGTTGTTGCTCCTAACAGCTTCATGCCTGCTCTGAGAAATGGACACCAGTGTGTTAGTATTTAAAGACAAATTACCTGATAATTGTTTTAAGGCTTTTAATTTGGTTTGCTCAGTGGTATTTTTTTAAGTTATGTCCCTTCCACTTCCTGTTTCTAGGCTCTTAGGAAATAATGCCTATGTAGTGAGTCTTGACTTAGAGCAAATGCCAGTGGTGCCTTAAACAGCCTGAAACCAATACTGACAAAATAAATGCCTAATCATAACAGAGGCTGGAAGTCTTTTTGTGCAGGGAATGTATTTAAACTCCTACAGATATTTTGAAAGTAAATCTCACTTTAAAGTATTTTTGGGATTTTCCACTCCTCAGAGCTTAAATTTAATTGTCTTTGATTTGGATTTGTTTTGTATAATAAAATACCACCATCTGATAATATTTTTCAAGTGTGCCTGTGGATTTGTCAATAGTTTGGCAGATTGGTACTTCGGAAAAATAAATGATTGAGAGGGGAACTTAATGAGTGATAGTAGGTTGTATTTTATCTTTCTTCACACAGGGAAAGAACAGTTTTTTTACAAACAGATTTCAATGTAAGGTATTACCATAATGCATGGGTGAATTTGGGACTGTTGTCTTAATTTGGGTGACACTCGTGTCAACAAGTGAAAAGCAGACTGAGGTGTGAGGCAGGTGAGACTGTCTATCAGCTTATGTTTGCCAGAAGAAGTAAAAGTTTTCCAAGACTTAATTTCATGTGAAGTAAAGTAACAGTATATTGAGCACATACAAAGCTCCGATGCTGAGGTGTAAATGAACCACACTCAGTCTCCTCCATGTATTAATTCTCATGTAACTTTTTGCAGTGGTACTGAGAGTATAGGATTATAAAATCACTCTGCAGGAGGCAGTTGTTGGATTGCATTCAGGTACTTTATACCCTTAGTTTTCAAAGTCTTTGGCTTTTTTCAGTTGGAGTCTTATTTAACTTTTTGGGGGTTTTTTTCCACCAGTATGGATTCCAATTTGAATTGGGTAAATTAAAAACACAAACATATTTACACAGAAGTTGAAGTTCAATTAAAGTAAAGAAGACAATGTCAAAAGCTGTAAAGGCAAAAAGGATGCTTATAAAACTGTTACACTTTCAAATTCTGCAAAGATATTACTGAATTGAAATTACAACTATTTTTTACCATCTGAAAAATCTAAAAGCATGTGCCAGCACTTTATGACATTGTTATTACTAAAGATTTTTATCACAGTATCTGATGTTTACATTTCTTACTACTTTAGAGCTAACTTACCTTTAAATAAATGAAAATTGGTCTTTTCCAAGGAGTTTAAGTTTTGAAGACTTTATTTGTACTTTATATAAACCTAAAATATACCTTGAATCAGGCTTACTTTGGATAAATGCATTTGATTTATTTGAAAATACTATTGTGCATTCATAACTTCAACTGAATGTAAATACATACACTGCAGGCAACTGTTAGTCTGTCTTGCTTCCTGCCATATTACTGGGAATTTCCAAGTGTTAATGAGTGATGAGTAACATTTTCAGATGATTGATGTCATACTTCTATGCAGTTCATGACCTTTTTATATTAAAAAAAAATAAACTTTGCTTTTTTTTCTGCCAAACTTCTGTGTTTTCATTCCTTCACAGATTCAGAGAATGGTTGAGGTTGTAAAGGGGCCTCTGGAAGTCACGTTGTCCAACCCCAATGTGCTCAAGCTGTGCCATCTAGGCCTTGTTGACCAGAATGATGTGCAGCTGGCTTTTGCTCTCCAAAACTCCATCTCTCTGGGCAAGCCTGTTCTGGTGCTCAGTCATCCTCACAGTAAAAATATGTTCTTGTGTTCAAATGGAGCCTCCTGTGTTTTAGTTTGTGCCATTTCCTCTTGTCCTGGCACTGGGCATCTCTGGCAAGAGCCTGCTGGTGATATTTTGCCCTGTGCCCCTGCCTGCCCTGTGGAACAGTGCTGGCTCCTGTGCAACTCAGTGTCCACCAGGTTCTTTTCCTGAAGGTGTTTTCCAGCTGGATGGCTCCACATGTGTCAGTGTATGGGATTGGTCCTGCACGGGTGGAGAACTTTGCACTGTGCTGCACTCCGTGAGGTTCCTGTCAGCCCATTTGTCCAGCCTGCAGAGTTCCCTGTGGATGGCACCATGACCCTCGGGTATATCAGCCACTCCTCCCCGGGTTTGTGTCCCCTGCAGCCTTGCTGGGGGTGTGCCTGCTTAACGAGGATGTTAAACAGGACTGTCTGTGAGGATCTTCTGGGAGACAGTGTCAGAGGCCTTGCTGAGGTCTAAGTAGGCAATGTTTGCTGCTCCCCCCTGTTACTGGCCAGTCATTTCACTGCACAAGTTTATCAGGTTGCTCATTGTGACTTCCCCGTGCTGAATCCATGCTGACTAACTGATGACTCGTGAACTTGGCAGCTAACTTCTTGGAACTGTTTTATATGTGTCTGGGTTTTATACATAAAAAGTTGATGCTCCTGTATGTAATGGTCTAGTTATATCTTGCAGTGTTTACTGAGGTGATACCTTTTATGTTAAATTCTAATAGCCATTGCTGAATGACCATGTGATGAAACTTAAATGGAATGTTTGTTACACATATTAACCTCCTAGGGCACTGATGGTACATTTGTTTCATTTTCAAGTAGATGGCTGAAATAAAAACAAACAACCAAACAAAACCAACAAGTTGCCTTTTGTCTCAGTTTAAATGAGACACAAGGGTATTGCCGAGGATGGGTTATGAGTCAAGACCCAAACTCCTCCTCTAATC
>JAWWLV010000183.1:29644446-29654614 GCA_035041135.1 Platyrinchus mystaceus
AAAAATCCATTGCGCAGGCTTGAAAGGTGGGAACACCTTTCCCAGATCTTCGTTCGCGAAGACTGGCCATTTACCTACCTTTACCAAACTGAAGCAATGACTTCTGTTAATAGTGGCTTTTTTGAGCACCTGCATTCTGATATGCAAGGAAAAAAAGCTTCTGAGTGGTCTTGGAAGAGGGAATTAAAGGAAGAAGAGGACAATATCTGCTAATACAAGGAGTAAACCTTGCAACATGTCTGAAGACTTGAAAATATTTTCTTTTTCCAGTAATAAAGGAAATCTTCCATTTCCTGGGAAAAGAAATAAGGCTTGTACTTACTGTACCATTTATCCTCAATTGGTGAAAGACGTCCAGGAAGGGAGACAGAAATTCTAATCTTACAGATTTTAGATTTTTTAAAAAAATTAAAGCCATACTCAACAAGTCTGTAGTTAGTGACTAAAAGAGGAAGTTAGCAAGGGTTAAATAATTTTGCTTTTGGAAATGTCTGTTAGAGAATTCTGAGTCTAGATAAAAGCTCTTGTGCTGGTCTGTATCAAGCCTTTTCAGCACATGAACAGGCAGGAAAACCTGTCCTTCCTGTAGCTCAAATTCTGTTGTAGTGGGAATACTACTCATCTGGCTTCAGTCCAAGAATCTTCACTCTGCAGTGGAAAGGAGCTTGTATGTAGTGAAGCAGTGGAGAGGTATTTGCATCTCCTGTCACAATCTGTCACAAATCTGTGGCAGGGAGAAGAACTCTGTCTTCCAGCCTTCAGTGTTCTTTCTCTTTTCCATTCCTGTGTTGTAAATCAAAGACACATGACAGTCAGTCAGTGACCACGTCAGAGGCCAAAAGTAGTGCATCCTGCCTAAAGCACTTCAGTGTTTTCTGGGACAGGATGCCAGGATCATTTAAACCACTTGTTAATGTGTTCACACATACATTCACACACATACACACACATGCTGCCTTTCAACCATTAACCATGCCAGTTAATTGTTTCCAGCAAATAGTTGTACATAAATCAAAGGTGCAAGTTTCATTTCACTGCTTTTGAACTCTCTGTTTACTGCTTTATTCTCATAAATAAAAAGAATTCCTACTAAGCAGATGATTATCCATATTTAATGTTTGAACAGTAACTAGTTGAGATGAGAGATCTCAAAAGCATAATAATCTGTTAAGAGTCACCAGTGCCAGTGTGTTTGGAGAGGAACAGCAGGATAGCAGGTAGAAGAATCTAAAGCAGGTCTAGATGAGTTTTTCTCCATTCAAATGGAAGCTATTTCTCCACAGAAACATGCTTTGGTGTGAATGTATTACTAAGGTTCATTCATACTTTTTAATTTCAATTCAGTAGGGTACTTCATCACATTTAAGGACTGTCATGATACAAGTGCTTTCCTTAATTGGGCCTTTCCTGTTTACCAGCAACTTATTAGCATGAAAGGAACTATCAATTATTGTGTAAAAGAAATAGGCTTACTGAACACAGACTATAGCCAAAAGTCAATAAACTGAGAAATTACAGAAAAATGCGTTTTCTTGTTAACTTTTCTGAATTGTAGGTGCATTGTTTCTAACTGTTGTGGGACATAAAGCTGTTTTCCTACTGCAACAGTGACCCTTAACCAGAGAAAATATATTGCATACATGTAAGTAGACCTTTAAAACACAAGGTGGTATTTTCCTTTTCTTAATGTGAAATGATGTAAAAAGATAAGGACTATTTCCTGTGTTGTAGGTGTAAAGTAGTGCATGTTGCTTTGTTTGCAGATACTTGTCATTGCTGTTTTACATATGGTTTTGGAGAAGCAGGAAGAAAGCATCCCAAACACAAAACCCCAGTGAGCTACCAGTGAATGAAGGACATTGTACTACTATTATACTGAGATGGAACTTTTTAATACAGAGGAATAAAAGGAATATAATAAGAAGTACAAGAAAAAATAATCATGAAATAAAATAATCATAAAAATGAACCAGGCATTCAACTTCTTAACTTTTAAAAATTTTTGCAGGCACTAGAGGATTTTCTGGAACACGGTAATAGATTGAGGACATTGCCACCTTGGTGCGAGGAAAGCTGTCTAAGCAGAATCAAGTGACTCCAGGAGCACTTGTTGTGCTTGATGTTCATGCTAGGAATGTTCTTGCATCTCCAGTAAGCAAAGAAGTCAAAGATGAGAGTGACTTTGAATGGTTAAGTCAGCTTAGGTGCTACTGGGAGTTAAGTGATACCTCTCAATCCTATTAGAAGGTAATTTCTGTTCACAGTTTTTCAATTTCTGCTTCCCTGCTCACACAGAGAATGGTTGTGCTACTGTGAGAATTTCTGCTGATAAGAGAATACCTGTAACAATCATTTCATGGATTGCTAACTAGAACAGCCAGTAGCCAGACATAAACAGTTTCTAATTAAAATTACTTTTTTTCATCACTGCTGAGTCTCAGCACATTTGCTGAATTTGCAGGGAGTATTAGAGTCAGAATTTGTTCGCTCAAAGATTGTATTTTGGTTTTGTGATTCTGCAGGATTGCTATAGGGATGACACTTTTCAGTTAGAGATTTTTTCTGACATTGTCAATAATATTTTAGTAGTGCATTATATTTATTGGAAAAATAACAATCTTTTTACTGGATAGCGGTAGGATACAATATTTTACAGTTATCAGGACAAGATTTCCTGTAATACAAAAGACATTGCACATGAAATAAAAAAAATGTATGTAGGGCTCATAACTTGCCAGAGTAATCAGATAGACCATAACTACAGCTATTGGTCACTATTGCTTCTGTTTACCTTTTAGAAAGTCCATTAACCTTCTAAATAGCTAAACAAGACAGTTTTACTCTGCAATATGGTTAATAGGATCTTTTTTTAGTTAACAGTTTAAAAACTGGTCTTTTTGTTTGATACTTTAGTATATATTAATTTGGGTTGCATTGAAACAAGTGCCTCAGAGCAATCATGAGTCTGCCATGCAGTTGTTTTTAACAGCATTGGGCCTGTTAGAACTTGGGAAATGGTGTTGAGTTATGGGTGTGGATTTTTTTTTCAAATGGGTCATAGCCATGGAGTTTTATGACAAGTAAAATATGACAAGTATTAAAAAAAAAGAAAGTTAAAATGCATTTGATTAAAGGGATCAGTCTACCAGTAAATTTAACACCAAAAGAGAGATGAAATTACTTCTTACTAGTGGTGTACTTGTGGCAAATAAGCAGTAACTAAGATTAATTCATATAAGATACGTGGTGTTAAAGTGTAGAGGCTGATTCTTAGTTCTGAATTTTTCTAAGAAGGCATGGAAGCAACAATCTGTTCAGTTAGCAGATGAAGTTAATTTCTTTTTAGAGTGTTGCACAAAATTGGGACATTATTTGTGTCTTTGGTAGTAATATCAAGCCCAAAGGTATTTTTGGTTATGCATTGTATTTGATGCATTGAAAAAGTGTGCTTATTTTTTATGTTGTTTCCTGATTTGAAACATCTGGAGCTCACATTCAGCAATATTCACATTCAGCACTGGGCAACTGAGGTCAGTGTGCCATCTGAAAGTTGAATCATGGCAGGCAGTGAATGCCTTCATCTGGGAGGATATTTTGTTACTCAGATAAAAGATTAGTAAATGCATACTTGGTAGACTTCTCAATTTGAGAATAACTTATTAACATTACAAGTACCAACTATTAGAAAATTATTGGACTTTAAAGGAGATCTGCAACTCACACCAATATGAGAGGGGATTCACGAATTATGAGGCTAATACTTGTCAAATTCTGTTTCAGTTGGGCATGTGTGTTTCTTATGGCACAAATCCATAATGGATTATAAATTGTGATCAAACTGGACAGAGTGTGGAAACATAACCCTTTGCTTTGAATCATTACTTGCTATTACAGTAAAAAATTGTAGAAACTGCATAAATCAGTCAATATCAACACAGAAACAAGTGATTAAGTAAAAACCAATTGTCTTCAGATAACAAGTTATGAAAAGGAATATTGCATGAGCTACTGAGTTGCTGAGGTTTCCCTTCATCTTTTTTTTTTTTTTTTTTTCTAAAATAATAACCATGGAGTGAAGGGTCTATCTTTCAGATGTTTAATTTATTCTTTGACTTTATTTAGAGTGACAAAAATGTTGCATCCAAAAAGTTAAAGTTGAATCAAGATGAAGGAAAATCAAAGATTGCTATTGGTCTGAGAAAGAAAGAAGCAGATCTGAGGGAGGTTCAAGATAAATTGCTGTACTCCACCAGACACAGGAATCCAAGAAGAAAAGAGAAGGCTGACTTGGAAATCAGGTATATGATGCAAAAGGTGAACTATTGTTCTACTGATATCCAGAGGAGTTATTTAAAATTTGTTTGTCAGATGGTATTTTCCCTTTTAACTGGAACAAGTCGTACTTCTAGATAACCATCTTTTTATTTTGGTTTAATGGTCCTAAAGTTTTAAGTGGGCAAAGCATGAAAAATAAATGCTTTAGAATAATAAAAAATGTATATGTATTAATTTACCAACTGATATCCCTCTCCTACATCCTCACTCATATCTGCTTTCTTGTGAGGAGATGAATTTTCAATGATTTTACTAAATGTTTGGATTCATCTATTAACTTGCAAGTTAGCACATTAAAGGTTTTTAAAGTTTATTTATGCCTTCTGTGCTAATGCCCTGTTCCTGATTGGTAATTAGCTGCTTATGTGTGCAAAAATAGGCAACATTTATAGGAAGATCTTTTTTTTTTTTTTTTTTTTTTTAAGATTTGCAGTACATCATCTTCAGCTTCCTTTAGAAAAATAGAATTGGAATTTGAAATGGAGTCAGTCAGCTCTTTGTGTGTTTCTTGTGCATTCTGATATGGTTTGGAAGTAGAGGGGAGGGATAAATTACCCAGGCAGTTTGTTACTGTGGTGTAAATTGGCTGCTATGGTTACCAGAACAGAGGATTTAACTGCAGCAAGAGTTGTCATCATTTTCCTCCTTTCCCATGTCTGAAATGTGTCTCTACTAAGGAGTAAAGAATTCTAATAGAGAGGGATTAAATTCCTGTTAAAATACATTTTTTTGCTGGATTATAAACCTAACTGGAAAGATGGCTTGTTTAAAAACTGATGACATAAATGCCAGTTATGGATTCACAAGGACTTTTTTTTTGCAGAAAAGAATGTAACTACTTTTATGAGACAGTGTTTTTGGTTTTTTTTTCAAGTGTTTCTGTTTCTCTTAAAACGTAGATAATTTCCTTGGCTGTTAATATTTTCCATATTGTATACAGAGCTATTTTGAATTGCATGTTTTTATTTCCTTTATTTATTGCATAGTTTTCTTCCTTTATTTGGATGACAGTGTAACTGAATAGACTTTGCTGTGCTGGTCCTGATAGTAGTTTTTGTTCTTTAAACATTTCCATTGTAATAAAAGGTGTTTTCTTTTTATTTGATGAAATTACTTAAGAAAAGCACAGGAAAATAATCTTTGGATGTTTTTAAAATTTGTAAAATGTCTCTAAAGTGATCATGTAATATAATCAGAGTTTTTTCCATTTTGAGCAGCAAAAAACTACAACAAACAGAACAATTGATTGGTAGCCTTGGGGATGAGAAAACTCACTGGCATGAGACTGCTTTGGAGCTGGGAATGCAGTACATCAATTTGACTGGACATACACTTATTTCATCAGGAATTGAACCTTACCTAGGAGTCTTTACATCCAGATACACACAAGTGATAAGTACAGTGATTTTGTCCTTTTTTAAAATAATCTAAATTTCATTAATTTTTCTTCTCATAAAAATTTTATATTTTTAAATTCTGCTTGCATAGAATTCATAAGTGGAACTTTTCTTCTTTAAAGCAACAGTAGTTCAATAACAGCAGAAGCTCAAAACCAGCATAGGCTGTTACTGCCCCATCCCTGTAAGTGTTCAAGTTGGATGTGGATCTGAGCAACCTGGTCTGGTGGAAGGTGTCCCTGCCCATGGCCAGGGGGATTGGAACCAGATGATCTTTAAGGTCCCTTCTAACCCAAGCCTTTCTATGATTCTATGATTTGTTCCTGTAACTCTTAGTGAAATAAACAGAAAACCAAAATACAAAAAGATTTTTACATGGCAGATGATTTTATATGTAAGAAATTTTGGATGTCAAAATTACCCTGACTCTGAGCTTTTTTGAATATCAAAACCTGCCACTGAATTCAGCTGAAGAAATTGATGTCCATTTATTTTGAAAGTCAAGTGCAGGGTATCAAAAATTGCTAAAAACTAAGAGAGAAAAAAAAAATCAATGTCTGTCATTTGAACATAGAATTTAGATATTATCCTTATTTCCCCTTTTCCTTCAATGTACTTACTTTGGCCATTTTCCTTTATTTTACACTGTTCTTTCAAAAAATTATTTTCTTAAAAATGTCCATGTTGGGATTTTATTATTTTAAAACTTTACAGACTGAGAGTTTATGGCAAGGTTATTTATAGCGTAAATAAGTAGTCTGCAGTTTCAGACAGAATTCCAAAGTATTTAATTTTCAGTGTTCTCTTTTTATGGTCACAACCTGCATTGTGTATAATATTGTGCCTGGGTAGGCAGGAATACTTCTGGTGAAACATCTTAAGGGGCAAATGTAGGTGCAGATGTAAATGATATTCATAAAGGGCAGAGACATCCACATGGTTGTTCACAAAAAATGGATGCATAGTGCTTTCACCTGACAAGTTTAGTTTCATTCTCTCTGCCTGTGTGGTTTCTTTCTCTGTGCAACAGTAGGTAGGGATTCCTGGTTTCTTTTCCTTACTCCCATGATGGTGCACGCACATACTACATAGATATCTCCACCACAAATTGTTGGATAGCATAAACACTTTTGTGCAGTTCTTCATTTCATCTGCTGCTACATTTTCTTTTCCCCTGCAGTTGTCCTAAGAGAAGTTGTTACAACAGCTTTAGGAATATCAACTTTGTTTATGCAAACTGATGAATCCTTCATTCACCCCCTCTGTCGATGTCTCTAGACTGTTTCCTTTAATGTTGCATTTCTGTCTGAGTTTCTTTTTTTTTTTTTGCTGTAAGGCTTTGCCAGCTAATTTTTAGTATAGAATACTACAATATATTTCTCTGACCTTGTATGTAGCTTTCATACAAGATTGTGCCTTTCATATCAACATGCTACTTCCATAATTTTTCCTTCTTTGGAAGCATTCTTCCTAGTCAAATATGCTTCTTGGTTTACATATTTCAAGGTGTGTCTTCATTATTATTACACATCATACAACACCTCTAGTCTACACAACTGAAGTGACTGAGATGATAAAGAGAATTACGAAAAGCTGTTGAAGTGTTTGTTAGGTTGTTAAATTTGGTCAAGTCCTGACAAGTGCAACCCCTGAGGGTTAAATAATGAAGATATTTTTTTCCAATAGAACACATGCATTTGTCCAACACTGATTTTATAGCATAGAAGACTACTGCTGAAATGGTAAATAAAATCACGCCAAGGCTCTGAATATATAAACTTATATTTCAAATACAGAAATCATATACAAAGGCATATTTAGAGATTTAATACAGAAGGATGAGTTTCTTTTCATTTTAAGATTCTGATCTTGTATATAGCAACTGTTATGGGAAATGGGTTGAAAAATACATTTTTATTAGTTTGAAAGTTTTGTGAATAGACAGAACTTCATTTAATATTTGTTTTCTTCTTATTTAGGTGCAAAATAGAGAGTGGGTATTGCTGTGTAAAACAAAAGACATTCCTTGTTCTGTTGATTTTTCCTGAACAAATAACCTGGGGGAATGAGTGGAGATCAGAGCTTGGAATACTGCTGGACTACCTTCTGACATGTTTCTATTGATAATGGCATCACTGTCTTGTAAGTAAAAACAAAAAACCAAACCCCCAACAAGTAATTTTTTTATAGATAGTTTTCTACTGTATATTCAGTTTAATGACCAACATTATTAAATTACTGTAATGTTTAAATCTTTAAGGAATACTAATAATACTTTTAAATTTGTAATGTAAAATTTTTTTATCTGTGAATTCACTCCCTCCTTTCTGACGCCTATAATGATACTTTCCCCTGCCCCCTGCAGCCCCCCACTCCTCCTTTTGTTTGGTTTGTTTGTTTGTTTGTGGTTTTTTGTTTTTGTCTTGTTTTGTTTTAACAAACATGCTGCATCCTGGATTCAGGTTAAGACATCTTAAAATGCTTCAGGAACAGAGTTCTTAACACTATTCTTGATGTGTAATCAGTAGATATGGAAATAATTCTTCTTTAAAAATATAAAGGCTTTTAAAGAAATATGCTGATATCAACTGCTACCAAGAAGTATCTATAGATAATGTCTTGATTACTTCTCTTTAAATAGTTTTCCAGTTTATCTTGCCACCTGCTGTGAGATTTAAACATTCTGGCTTGCAACATATAAAGTGTACAAAGCCCTGACATTTTGGAAGTGTTGGTTTGTACACTGATGAGCTGAATTATCATTTTACTCAGGCACAGTAATGAAACAACAACAAAATACCCATGTGTATTATTAAGGCCTAAGGGAGGTGCTAACTGTTAGAATGGAGAGAATTTCTAGTCCCCTTTCTTACAGAGGATGATCCCAACCATATACCAGTTTCTTTCTCTTTTTGTTGCATTTTATTCTGTGTACTTGTGAACTGCGTCAACAGGAAAAAGTGAGGTAGGCCTTTCCTGCAATAACCTCTGATTTCAGAAATGTGTTGGTATATATAAATGTCACCATCAGTGCAAACATCAGTGTTTTGTCTGACAATGTACAGCATGGCAACTGACCCTCTTAATGTTCTATCATCTAGAAATACCCACAGCTCAGTTGCAATTAGCTTTAGATTAATATGCTACCAATGACTGAGATATGGATGGCACCGACAGCTTTGTTGGATACCAACCTGGAGGCTTGAGGAAGATTTTATCTCACATTTCAAAATTAAGACCTATCATTATTTACTATTAAAATGCTAAGCCTTGTGACCACGCATAAGCAGTTAAGATTTTAGTTTGGACTTGTGTTTGTTATGACCATGAACAAAGAACCTCTCAGTTCTGTCCCCTGTGCTTGCCAGTGACTTCTAGCTTTTATTCTTTTTTGTTCTTAGCACAGCTGAGGCAGAACTGACCGTGGAACAGTGTTGCTTTACCTGCTTTGCCTCTTGTGATGGCTACCCATGTCCTTCACATCTGTTCATTCTGTTTTTTGCATAATGTATTCTCATAGTTCTTTTCCATAATCAGGTTAATGGTCATCAAGTCTATGATAAGATGTACCTACCATTTATGAATCATTTTACAGTATGCTACAGCACAAACTTAGCAATAGAAATCCTTAATTTTCACCACTGTTTACATGAAAATTCTCCTCACAGTTTGAGGAGTCTGATGTTGGATAGTGCTGTGACTGAATACCTCTTTTGCTGTAGAGTGAATGGTAGGTTTTCACAGATAACTGAAATTGTGTATTAAAGGTTAACCTTTGGAAGTAGAGATGTGTGGATAACACTTCAGCTCTGGCAACTGGACAGGTGACAAAGTGCAAAATTAAACAGGTAAGACAAAAAAAAGGCCCTAGCTAAAGAAGCTCAATGTATGTTCATTTGACATTCAAAATCAGCATTGACTGTAGTTCTGGAAGCAAAATGTCTTTTGAAGTTAGAGGATATATGCTGGGATTATGATTGTATGTGTAACTTTTTTCAAGTAATTACTGTATTAACAATTCAATCACTCAGGCTAAACAGCCAACAGGTGTTAATGAATTCAACACTTGCACAGTACTTCCTACCATTTAACTTTTATAAAGCTTTGATCAAAATTCTTTTTTGAACTAATGGAAGGATGATTAGCATTTTAAAATTAAATAAGGAAAGCCCTTAATTTTGAAAGGTGAGATAGAATCTACCTCAAATTGATGATACATATTATGCCTGTAGTTATGGGTTTAAGGCTAAATATTAGGACCATAGGAACCATACAGAATGCAACTCAAGCTTTTTGTAACAACAAATTTTCTAAAAAGCAGAATTAGTGAGCAATCCAAGGATAATTTGCATACACAGGTCTGGATCTCAGCCCCCACGGTGTAGGGGCGCACCAGTTCCTAGTTCCTTATCCATGTTCGGAGCCATTTCTGACGG
>JAWWLV010000183.1:29654714-29711339 GCA_035041135.1 Platyrinchus mystaceus
GCAGTGACTCACAGACAATGCAAAAAGCCATTTTTGACCACATGTTTCACTTTAACCTTAGAATCCTCACTCCTACACACAGGGACTGCTTATGCACTGCCATCAATGAAGAAGGATTTTATAGAGATGAAAGCTCTGTGTGTTTGGCTGTTATTAGAGAACTATAATTATTCAAGTATTTCATGTTTCTTACACAGTATGTCTGAAGTGGGATATGCCGAAAATAATATGCGACTGACACTTTGAAGAAATTAGGGAAAGAAATACTGCAGGTTTTAGCTGAGGTCTTTTCAAATGTTAAATTCCTGTTTTAAAATAAGAACAATCAAAATTATTACGAAAAATTACATATAGTATGGTTTAAACTCTGCTTAACACACAAGTTTAATATGTTCAGTTTACAGTTGCTGCATCATCTTGTATCATCTTATGCTTAAAAACACCTGGCTATATATCCCTTGGGTCTCCCTTTGGGTCCTCATAAGTGTCTGAACCACCTAGAAATTAAGCAATTCTTTCAGTACACTTTTGATCCATTGGTGAACACTGTTACCTACTGTGAGATTTTATTTCTAGTACTGCTGATGCCACTGCCTCATCTGGCAGACACTCGGGTTTTGAATGCTCTGTTTGCTTCTCTAGAACTACTGTGTTATCTTATCTGTGTGTATCAAATTATTCAAAATACTTTTAAGTTTACAAAGTCCACACTTTAACTTTCTTCATATCTGCTTTGATATCATGCTGTCCTGGTAGGTTACAAGTGTATCTCCTGAATCTCTCAATGCATTTTACCCATGAACGCTTTCTTCTATCGTGGGTAAGATGGACAGGATCCCTTTCAGACGACCTGTTTTCCTAAATCATTCTACAAGGGGGAAGAAAACCATCCCCCTTCACCTGGTGAGTGGTCACTCCCATGTACAGGTTCTGATCCGTAAGGGAGAAGGAACCTCTGTAGTATCCTCTGTATAATCTCGGGCTACTGCCACTCATGGTACATTTCTCTTCCAAAACTTCCTCTCCTAGATTTGTGCTGTCTTTCTTCCACAATATCCATTTTCATTAGTGGAAAATTCCATTTGTTTTCACTTGAAAATACTCACTTATGCATATGACTGTATTAAAGCTGTTCAAAGTTTCAATACTTAAAGAGTGATATTATTATTTTGAAAGTGTTATAAAATTAAATGTGATTAAACTCTCTAGGAAGTAACTCTTATTCTAGGTACAGTCCTTGAAAGAGGAAGTTTGGCTTTGGTAAACAAAGAACTTTAAGATTCATTTACCTCCTCTTAAATTCATCCAGGATTATACTGAATATGTGTTTACAACGATTTCACACTGACACACTTTTGTTCTAATGACAAAAAGGAATAAATTGTCTTAAGAAGTAATTTGAGGTAAACATTTGAAGAGCCTATTGAAAGTTTGTATTTTTCCCTTCAGCAATGCAAGAAAATGGCCTCCGCTGACAGATCCTTAGAACAAATGAATAAAGGACATGGAAAAAGCCAATAGTTTGCATATAATCAAACTCAGTGAGCCTTAGTTTATTACAACACGGAAAACTGATTCAGTTTGGCAACCCTGGAGGGTTAATGACTAATGAAAGTGTAAATTACAGAAGGTCCTGGAGGGGGCACAATTAGCTAAAAAATGAAACTAGTGAGTATGAACATTATAGTTGAGGAAAAGAGATTTTTTTTCCCCCTTTGTTTTGAATGAAATGAGTTCTACAGTAATTGAAGCCCTCACCCCAGGTTATAAGATACTTCTTAGCACAATATAATACTCAGTTTAATTTATATCTTTTAATTGCTTTATGAGAATTGCCATTTCTTTGTTTTCAGGTTAGAATATTATTATTTCTAGAAAGTAATGTGGTTTTTTTTCTTTTCAAGAGTATAAATACCAGATTGCTAGGCTGTGATCATTAATGATTCTCATGTTGTCTGCAGCATCTTTATTGCAAGTACTCTTATTACCCTCAAAGAGAAATAAAATAATGAAACACATAGTTACAATTCAATGTATTTTTCAAAGGCTAACTGGATTACAAGTAGAGATGGATTGTTTATTTTCCATTATTTCCTTCTTGATTTTGACATTGTCATATGCTTATGGTGAAAACTGAAGCAGACTTAGTCATCCAAAATGATTTCTGTGGCATTTAGTTAGCTGTTATTTTGCTTTTTAAAAATGGTAGCCCTAAACTACTGTTCTAAGCCATTGGCAGCAGTAACAGTGATAGTATTTTAGTTGCTTTCTCACAAATTTATATCATACTACAGAAAGAAATTAAAAGTACATTTCTTTGATTCATTTTTCAATCACCTGAATACTCTCCTTATCTCTAGATAAGGAGAATTGGTTAATATTTTTATTGTTTGCACACTGTAAATACACATTACTCGTATGTTTTGTAAAGAACAATCAATCAGTAATATAAAAGCCAAGAATGTCCTACTAATTCTTATGTTATTTTGAAGTGTTACTGGAAAATATAGGAGAAGAACTTGATCCTATCCTAAGGCCACTTTTGCTCAGACATTTCAGCAGTCAGGGAGCCTTTGCCTTGGAGAAGACACTATTGAGTGTGCTCCTGAATTCCACTTTATATTACAACTAAGCAGGGAAATCCACATTCTCTTCCTGAAACATCTGTTAAGGTGCAAATTTTGAAAATAAATGTGTAACTCTGTTTTAATTTTAAAATGGTTCCTTGGCTAAAACCAGGGAAGAGTTTCTGGCATTTGTTCATTCCTCATTCCTTGCCAACACTTTTTTTTACACTGGTGGATGACTGGTATCATCTTAAAAGTGTTGACATTTCTTATATCAAATACTTCACCTTGCAATACTGTCATTCTTTCTTATAGTCAAGAATTTAATTAATTAATTAGTTTTATCATCTTTCTCAGTCTGGATCTCCTGATGCTATTTAGTCACCTTTTATTATGATACTATTTAAAAGACTTAATATGATACCTCAAATGCAAAATCTGCATAAGCTTTTTTATCTGTAGTATAGTTAGGGTCGGGGCAAGGTCTGGGCAATCCAAGTTTAGCATAACTGTTAAATTAGAGATACCTCTAGTAATCATTTAAGTCAGATCTTAATATTGTGGTATCATATTTAAATGTACCTTTGAGGTTCTCAATCTTCTGTGAAAAGCTTTCCCCTTTTTAGCTATTATAAATCACATTTAGGTTTCAGAATGATCACCATGCCTGAAATACAGGAATAGCCCTCTAAGTAGTTCTCTGACAAGGGATTGGTGACTTTGGTTACTCGGAAAACGCCATAGTACTTCTCCACATCTTTGTTCCTACCTTGAAAAAAGTATTTGAAGTAGTTGTGCAAATTTTTACACTGCATTTCTACCACCCAAGTGGACTTTTCCTTATTTTTGCTGAGGTATTTGAGGTATTCAAACTTAAACCTTTATAAAAAAATAGATGGCCTCTTGCTTTGAATATATTTGTATTGTAGTGTATTAAGAAAAATACTCTGTAGAGTGGGAAACTTATTTCAGGTAACCTTTGGAGATGGACTCTTGATTTTGGCCCTGGTATTCATAATGAATTTTAAAAATTGCTGCTCTTTTCTGTCCCTCTCAAGAGGGAACCCTCACATCCTCTGAAAATCATGCACTGTTAAGATGTAACTGCACTTAGACGGCTTTTTTCACGTTATTTTGCTCACAAAATGGTACATGCATTTAATGACTGCTTTGGGGTAACTGACCAGAGAGTGTATGAGAACAGAGGAGATCTAAATGATTCGTAATAGGTCTCCAGAGTGCACACTCTTTAAAGTGATATTAATGGAAGGTTGTTCTTTTTCTGACACCTGTAGGCTGAAGATTCTCAAGGATCATTTTACCTACTCACTTTATGTGAATGTCTGTCATTCCCTCTTTGAGAAGGACAAGCAGCTCTTCTCTTTTTGTCTAACAGTAAATCTCCTGAGATATGTAAGATTGGTCAGTAATTTAAAATAATTTGCAGTTTGATATGACATCTATCAAATGAAATATACAAACTGTCAATAATAGGAACATGCAGGATAAGAATAGAAAAATAAGTTTATATATTTATTTATATATATTATGCCTTTTTTGTGTTTTATTTTAATTTTAATAAGCAATTATAAGCATTAAAAAAGATTCTGTAGAATAAAATAAATATATAACAAACAGGTATGGCAAAACTGAGCTAGATGATAACACTTTTCTAAACTTTTTTTTTTTTCTAAACATCATTTAAACCAAAACAGTACTTACAGTTGCCTGGAGTTGTTTCTTTCGGTGTAATATGGAAAGAATTAAAATTTTAGAAACTTCTGAAATTTTTATATTGGAGAATACATAGAAGTGAATTCTTTCAAGAGCTGACAGTAATAACCATGGGACACTGTTCTCCCATTCCCAGGGACTTGATCAAAAAATTCAAGCCACTAAAGAAATTTAGAGAGAAGAATGGGAAATTTAATAGGTTGATATTTCTTTTTCTTTTAGTAGTCGTTTAGAAGCTTTCTGAACTAATGCAAGAATTCAGATAAATGTATTGATTTACTATATAATGTACTAAACCCATTAGATTTATTTAGTCCTGAGAGCAGTATTTTCAACTTTGCTTTAATGAGAATGAATGGAAATTTCTATTTGACTCAAGGCATAGGTTTGGACAATCTGTTTCCTAATCCATGCACCTGGCTTCCTCCAAAGTCATGGGATGAAATTTGTCAAATAGAAAATTTTCCAAGCTCCATAAATATTTGTAAGGATTTTACATGACTAAAGGATGGGTGGAAGTTGGTATCTGACAGCTCAGTATGTTAACACTCCTGTTTGCTTGCATCCATGAGCTGATTAATTCCCTGAAAATATCGATTCTGTGAAAAGAAACTGCTGTCCTTTTACATGGTATGTTCTTACATACATGAATGGTGGGTAGTAGTAGATTATTGCTAGTTTGGCAGGTGGCTTCTGAATAGCAAGTCATGACTTGGATTGGATTTGGATAGAAAACAAAACCTGGAGTGGTGATAGTGAAATTTGCTGAACTTAAGCGACCGCTGTCCTTTGTCAGTCTATACATTTGTTTACCATGCTTTGAGGATGCCTTTGTATTCTATTATGTAGCATGCTACTTTCCTGGACAAGTGTAGAAAACCCAGTTTTTGCCATGTAGAGAAACTAGAATAGGATTCAGGAGACCTGTGACTCCCTGTTCTCACAGTGACCTGATATAGTCATTGATGACTTACTTTGTCTTTATTGAATCTCATCGCTAATTTCCTTAAAATGTTTGGATTAATTTTACTCTTCCTTTGGGCACTTTCTTAATATTTAATCTTACTATTAATTGCTTTTTAAATTTTATAACATTCCCCCCCTTCAGCTTTTTTGATATGGAAAGTGTTCATCATGCACATACCTCCTGAACAAAGAATTGAAAAAGTTATCCTTCTTTCCTACTTGTACCACATCTGACCATAACCACTTTGCATGTTCACATAATACTGTCTGCTTTTGCTAATTCATCAAACCACTTTTATTACTATTAACTTAAATGATGAAAATTTATCACCAATATTCAGCCAAATGATCCCAGATGTCTTACACCCTTTAAAAAAATACTGTGTGTTTTATTCATTGTAAATATCAAGGCTTTAGAAATCCTTTCTGTTTAAAAAAAATAGGCTTAAAGTATGCAGAGAGAACAGAATAGTTTTTTGTTTGGAAATACTCATAAGTCTACAGTGAGACACCTTAAAGGACACCTAAGCAGTTCTAGCTCCTTACTTGACCAGATTACAGGAAATGGGCAAATAGCCAAGATAAAGCTTTCTTGGGGCATTTACAAAAAAAGATACAGCAAGCTGAGGGCTTTAGTTCTTCTTTGGGAAACAGTCACTTGGAAAATGAACAGACAAATGATGGCATTTGAAAGAGCTGGAGAGAGGCAACTACTTCATTACGCATACTGGGATTACAGCTTGTTTTAAGCAATACATAAAATAAGCAAAAGGTGCTGACTTTCAGAAGTAAGGAATCGAGATGTGTGCAATAGCTATGTGTGCATTAACACAGACAAGCTGAAGTTAATAGAAAGTCCATCATTTAAGTGGCATTCAATAAGATCTACAGAATCATGTAATCAGTTAACTGATAAAGACTCTAATAAACAGTAACACTGAAGTTAAGAACAGTTACTAGACCTTCCTGATGTAGAAGACTTGCTGTGCCCTTTGTTATGTGAAAGCACTTCCATTACATATCTAGCTTTAATACTACCACTTACACATGGATACAGTAGAATTTTCAGAAATGCTACTTAACAGGTCTTGGGAAGATGCCTTTTTCACAGTGGAATTATTATTTTTTTTTTTTAAACTGGTATAGTTTCTCTCCAGTTAATATGCAACCATCTCTTTTTCCTGTCTTGTGAGTGATGCACAAATTTAAATAAAGGACAGTTTCATGGATGCTTGCATGTCTGAGAGAGGGCACAAAATCAGCGTTACTTGAGCCACTTTAGCATCTGCAGCCATATAATGAATGTGAACGTTTTTCAAACTTTCTTGTAAGACAGTTGCTTTCAAAGGCAGGGGAGTCCTGACCTCCACTCACTACTTCAAGGATTCTGTGTATTTTATTTGAAGTTCTATTGTTATTCTAAGTTCTATTGTTATTCTAAGTTCTATTGTTAAGTTCTATTCTGACTTAATCCCAAAGCTCCTGATCCATCTTGTCTCATGGAAAAGCACAGAGTTTTTGGCACAGTGGCACAACTCAAGGGAGTCTTCAGTGCAACCTTCACTCCTCAGGGTTTCCTGATTCACTCTTCAATGCTTTCTAATTCACTCTGTTTTCTATAAAGCTTGCAAATTTTTAGCTAAATTCTTCAACAGCTGTTACAGATGTAATTCTGATATACCTATTTTCCCCCATATATTAATGTAAAAAGAATGCAGCATTTTGGATTTGAATCTGAAACTAAGTGCCTAGAAATTCGGGAAGGAGGATCCTAGGCAGAACATGAGCTCCTTCACAATTTGTTAAATCAAAATTACTCAGAATGAAATCTGTGCAAGTCTGACTGCATAGCTCTGTACCCAGCCCTCTACAGGCAAGCCCAAGAAGCTCAGCAGCAGAGCTGCAGTACCAGTTTCCAGAAAGGCATACCTAGCTGGGACTGTGGTGCAGGCTAATAAGGCCACACAACAACTGCTGTTCCCAATTTGATAATTGCAATAACAAGCTGGATTGTTCACAGGCCATTTACAAACCAAAGTTCTCTGATGCATTGCTGGACTTTAATTTTTCTGATTCTTGATTTCCTGCAATCATTTTCTGCATTCAGCTGCAACTCAACATGTAGTTACCATGTAATACTGAGATGTGATTGTCATTAATATTACAATGATAACCATATAATCAAAGACTGACACTAGAATACAGTTCTAACAGAAAGAGGGAGGTGAATTCAGGTTTCCCCCACATTTCTTTGCTTTATAGAGGAGAACTTTGAGTTACTATTGCTTGAAGACTTAAAAATTACTCTAACTTCTCTGCTATAAGAGAAGTTTCTTAGATAAACCTATAATTAAAGTGGTTTTTTTTTAAAAAAAAGAAAAAGATTTAAGCATGCCAGCCTCATTGCTGTAACTGAAAACACTTCATGGAATGATGTGTCAAGTTAAAAGATAATTTAGTCTCACTACAGGTAATTCACAAATGCTTTAAAGAACATTGAAATACATGTTTTTAAAACCCTCAGCAATTAAGATTTTCCTACAGAGTGGCAAGACAAGTTGGGAGAGTTCCAAAGGATGCTTATTGTTCACCACCTGACAAACCATGTACGAAACTTTCACCTTATTGAAAAAAGGTCTGTCCATCTTAAGAACCAAAAGTATTTGCAAGCATGTATTTCAACTGTGTTGTCTGCAACCATCCTACAATAGCCTCTCATAAAGGAAAATAGGGATTACTAAGATTTCAAAAAAACCCCAGTGAGTTTGAAATTAGAACAAAAAAGCTTTTAAAAACAGAATAGTAGGCCTTTAGCTTTTGTTAAGTTTCAGTGTACACACCAAAATCCCCAGAGCTCTTCCTCGTTTGTGACTGTCTTACAAACCTTGTGTCTTCCCTTATTCAGTACACCTGCTATTTTTGCTGGATGTCACTATTTGTGACAATTTTGTCTGATCCAAAAAGCTAATGTAATGGTAAGCAGAAGTGTAGATAAAGCAGGTGCTTAAAGCAGAGGGATCCATTTTGTTCTGTGGAAAGTGGTTTGAAGCAGAACTGTTCTGATTTGAGTGTGTCTTGGTATAAGCCTTTAACAGATATCACAAAAGGTACTCAGAGTTCTGAATCTTTATTAAAAAAAAAATCAGTCTGCTAAAAACCACAATATAGGTATTTGCTTAGACATTTTTCATATATTCACAAGTCAGTGGGACTCCTGTTAGTCCACAACTAAGTTTAACAACAAAGCATATTATGAAAGACAGGAGTCACTATAAACATCTTTTACCTCTGTTCCAGAGATCCTATGAAGGGAATTCTCTACAGAAACACTTCCTCACACAACTGTTTAGCTTTATATTCACACTCAGATAAGGATGACTGTTTGTACCAAATCAAAGAGAAACCCTTAGAGTCGGACTTGACACTTCACTTCTCCTGGTCTTATTTTGACTGGCAGTATGAGCCTTCTGAGTGCTGAGTGGATGGATCATCACTGAGAAGCAGGGGTAGTGGTGGTGTGTACTGATGCTTGGAGACAAAGTAGTCCACAAGATGCTTCCTAGTTGTGGTGACTTCTTCTTCAAAAGAGTTTATTATGCGTCTGCCAATTTTGCACTTAAAGCAAAGCAAAAGATTGAGACTTTCAACTGAGCAATTTAACTGTCCTGTTCAACTAGATTAAAATCTTAGATCCTCAAAACCCCACAAATTCTAGCTTAGAAGTCTGCTTTTGTCTGTGGCTGTTGGAATAGTGCAGAGCAGTTTGGCAGATGTGTCATATGCACCCCCCCCACACTTGATTCAGAAACTCCTCCACCAGCCTTGCCTGTAAGGCTCAGTTCAGTGACCACTTCTGGCTATGTACAGTATAACCTTTTTCTTTTAAAGTAAAATGTGACCCTACTGTTTACCTGTATTTTACATCACATCAGGGAGGGAGACTTAACTTTGATCTTCTGGGTGAAGAGGCATGATCTCACTCCTCAGGACACATTAGGATATCAGTGCTTCAAGAGGGCAAACAGGCCTAGTGGATTGCCCTCCAAGCTATTGGTGCCAGGATTCTTGGGCACAAAGTTTCCCACTTGAAGCTGCTGCTTCAAGTTTTCTATACAGTCTACTTAGAAATAAAGTAATATTATGACCAAGACCCTTTTTGTACCTTGAAACACTGCTCTAAATCATTCACAGTTCAGGTTGGATAACATCAGTCTCACTCTTAGTCCACCTTTTAAGTTATCAGACCACTTTCACTGCACCATGTGATCCTATTCTTATGCATTTTAATCTGTTGCATAGGGACCTTAAATGCTTAACCTCGACAGTCACCAGATATATATTTAATACAGAATATTATTAGCAAAGCAAAGACCTTATTTGAGCAAACCCACTAAGAAATAAGATGTAGAACCTTTCCTGCACCTCATCAGGGAGCTTTGGTCACTTGATTCTTAGTACCCATGGGAGTAGGGCTCATGTATCAAAGTTAGATGATCTTGATTAACAGAGCAGCTCAGTTCTGTGTGCTTTTTTACATGCCAGCACTGTGGCATGAAACCCCAGAAACAAGAAGGAATAAAACTGGTTAACTGTAAAACGTTTGACACGGGCTTTAAAGTTTGGGAGATTAATTAGCCTGATTTATATGTAAAACTAGACATGTGAAGCAATGATTTGGTTAAATTCTATCTTTTCACATGTGTTGTTTATCCCTCCTGAAGATGATAGAGCTGCTCATTGTTGAGCTTCCTGGATTGATTATTGCACCCAATATATTTTTTTCTGCTGTAACAAGTTGCTGGAAAAACATTTCTAAAGGAAACAGGTTTGCATCCAAAAGGTAGAAAATAGACTACACCGAGAAGTGTTTGGGTGCAGATTTCTTAGCCAGTAGAGCATGTAAATCATTACTTCAGTAAAAGTCATGTTCTAACCTTACACCATCACTCCTGGCTGATGCTTGGAAATCTTAGAGATAGAAGATCTTGTTTACATTCTTGCTTTGAATCTTATATGAAGATTATTTGGTTAACACTTACAATGAATGTTCTCAGCCGTGTCATCTCCAGCATGTAGTATTCCTCCATTGTCAGGTCTTCAAAGCTCTTAGGAAGGGATAAAAATTCACAGATGTGACGTCTCCTGTGTTCCTCCCTGCAAAATAAACCCAGAATAAGTATATTAAACCCATAAAAGTTACATTTCCGGAGATGAAGAAATCTGAAGTGACAGGTCTCTTCAGTACTTCTACTGTCTATCAGCAGAAAAAGTATCACACAGAAAACACAAGAAATAGATCTAATGGATCTCAGAAAAAAGCTAGTTGAACTATTTCAAGGTTACTCGGTAAGATAAACTCCCAGTAGGCTTCAGTTCTGTGAACTGTCATAGAAGAAATTGGTAACTTTATAATGACTAAGGGAATATTGTCAAAGAAGTCTGGAGAAATACTTCCAGAACACTGTTGCATCTGTGCTTACCGCGGGTCATCATTTTGTTCCCAGCCTTCCAGTTCTAACAAGCAAAAGAAACATTTTGCCACATCCGGTTCATTTGCGTTTGGACAGTGGATGAATCCCGCCTTTGCCATCTGCAAAGGACAGTGTAGACGTTTAGAGCCTTGTCCCACACACTTGCTCGTGTTTACATGAGCAGACTTAATTCTGAAGAGCTTGCAAACAACACCTCTCCTCACAATGTCTATCAGCACAGATCTGGCTGAAAAAGAAATTTTAAGTGTGGGGACTGCAAGCAGGTAAATAAGCAATTAGTAAAGGAACAAGGAATAGGCTACAAGTAGTGAAAAGATTTCTGCATAGCTGTGGTATCTGCAGGCTACTGGAATAGCTTTCTTGTACCAGGTAGCATCCAGTAAATGCCACAATACACAGGTATTTCTGTAGCAGTGCATGAGATCTGCCACACTTAGGACTTGAAAGAATATTTTCAGAGAAAAAAATATCATGGACATAGAGAATCTTTATATATAAATTATGTGTAAAATGCTACATCTTGGAGTTCTATGTTTTCCTGTCACTTTAGAATCGTGTCTGGTCAGAACACTAAAAATTAAGTTTGTTTCAGTTATCAAAACCCTCTCATGTAACTCTTGTAGTATGACTCATCTGAGATCCAGCTTGAAAGTTTCACGTGTGCCTATCTAGAAGTCAGGTAATTGTTTTTTTTTTTTTTAAGCTCAAGACAAAGCCTGCAGGAACATAAAGTTTTCTAAAGTTTATATGAAGTAGCCATCATTCTGGTACCTCATCCTTCCTGCTGGATGTGTACTTTTCCAGTCTCATGTAGGCTGCTTTGCCATGAATAGAAATTTGCAAACAGAAAGACTACATAATACTAGAAATTACCTTTTCAGTGACAAGAACAAAAAAAAAGTAACTATATTAAGTTCTGCAGCTAGACTAGTGGACTGAACAGAAAAAATCCTACAGTTATCCTACTACAGTAGTTCTGAGGAACAAACAGAGCAAAGTTGGGAGTATTAAACTTTTCATCTTCATCAAGTTTAGTGGGCTCCTCTTGAGCACAAATATACTTAACAGCAACTTCACATTTAGGCACAGTATATAAAAAACAAGGCACAGGAAATATAACCATTTTTCAGACTTACATTCTCCGGAGTGCACTTGCAGTTTTCTTGGAAAGGCCACTTTGTGAAGGTTTTTAAACGGTTCTCGTACTCATACATCTCCTTAAAATCAGTTAAGAGCTTAGAAGCTGAGCTAAACTCTTTCAAGAGCGTCTCCATCTACAAAGCCCACAGTTAACAGAGCCCAGAGCCTCTCTCCTGCTCTCAGATTTAAAGCATTATACTAATTGGTGACATATTGCACCTGTAAAGCAGGCTAAGTTCTAAAGAAAGCAAAACCACGGGTGAGTTCATGAGCAGGACAATCAAGAGAAATGAAGCTGCTGGAACTTCTTCCCCGTGTATTTGGCCCCACTATATATTTTTTTCTCTGAAAGCACCTGTGCTAATTGCAGATTTTATAACTGAAATGTTAAAAACTTCACATTAAAAATTTTAGTTACAAATACAGCAAATTTGAATATGAAATTTTAAAAAATATTATCCTCGGTGTGACCAGAGGGGTTGAATTAACATTGCTATTTGAATCCTTTAGTGTTTCTTAGACTTCATTTTCAGATATTAAATCTTAGGATTTTCTTTGTAAACACTATTGCATTTCTTTAAAGAGGAGGTGGTTGTTTTAATAATATTCTAAATATTCTATTCTATTTTAAAATATTTTAGAGTATGTCCAAAGATAGAATCAATAATATTTTGAAAAATTACATCTGTAAGGGTTTACAGGATGAAAGTATTAATCTGTCATTTTATAAATTGTCTCTTATTTTGGTACAGAGCCCAGTTAACTTCAGCAGGAATTTTACACACCAGTGTGTTCAAGTCTGCTGTATGCAGCAGCTTTCTAAGCCAAGATCTTAACACCTTTGGAAGGTGCTGTATTATGAGACTTGAACAATTTAAATCATCTCCATAATACAGATGGAGTAAGTGCAGAAAATAACCCAGCATGTCAGTCTGTCCAGATGTGGTGACAGAAATGAGATTAAGGAACATTTGCACAGGACTTTTAATTTCAGCTCTATTAGAGCATCTTTTTTGCCTGGATTTACACATGCTAAATCAGTGATTCCTCTGGGACTGTACTTGTATCTGATTTTATATGCAGGGATACTGTCCTTGAAATCTATATTCAGATGTTTAGAGTAGTATGTGTTACCCAAAATAGGGCAATTTAATTCTATTTTTCCTTTTTCTTTTAGATGATACAAATGGTACAAGAATTTATCATTCAAAGCCTGGGCTGTGCAACCCCTGATATTTACACTTTCTTCTGGTGCTGACTCCATGACAGCCCTTCTGTACTTTACTGATGATCAAGTATTTTAATATCTCCATAGTTGATGTTTGTGTGTGTATGTGTGTACACATGTGTGTATGTTTGTGTGAAGCAAGGAACTTTATTTAAATAAAAGCTGAAATGCAAAAGTAAGCTAAAAAACCTGGTTTTAACTGCCCAAAAACACATTAAAATTGATCTTCTGATTCTCTTTAACACAAGGCACTAAATAATGCAAGGGGATTTTTTTCAGGAATGAATAATTTGTCTATTGTTTAAAGGAAATTTTAGGTTAAATATTTTTGGCATATTTTATAATCTTGTGAAGTCATGAACTATATAACTAATTTGTGTAATCTCAAATATAAAATGCAAAAAAGAAAAAAAACTGTAATGGTTTAAATGTTTATTGTAAGCAATCTTATCTGAAAATGCTATTTTTATTCTAATATGCATTAATTGTAATATTAAATTAATTAAAAACATCATAGTAATACAGGACCTTAGAATCTTGGGTGACATTTAGACATCAGAATTGCAGAATTGAAGTATGGATTTTTTTCACTTTGACTGTCATTATTATGGCATTTAAACCAAACAAAAAAATCCCCAACAGCCCAAATCAGTTCTTATGTAACAGAGTACTGTCAGAATATTAGAAAGTTGCTGGTGTTGGTCAAGATGTATTTCTTGCATTTCCTGACTATTATTCTGCCAGATTTCCATGCTTTTGAGAATGATAGACATACTTCAAGTCTCCAGCCACCAAACTGCAAAGGTATCTTGCATTTTATAGTAGATTGTCTACATCTTTCAAGAGCAAGAGCATATTGCTTTCAGGAGTATTTTGAAACTGTCAGGATCTTATAGTTCCAGATTAAATGGATGAGTAGTTGGAGCATTTCACTTGAAGATAGGCAAGAAGTTTTAGTGAAGTGGAATGGCATGAAAGATTTAAACTGTATTTTAAATGATAGCATACATTAAATATCTGATATTTCATGTCCAATCCTGACTTTTCCAACAGCTGCAGAAAGCCTGTTAGTAATGTTACAACTCTGTGATTCAGTTAAAGCAGACCCTGATGACTGTGTATGTATGATCTGGGGGAAAAATCTCCCAGATTAAATAGTTGCCTTCCACTGAAAGGAAACCAGTTTGGATAACTGGCAATAGTGCAGTAAATTTAATTTTTATTTTATTGCTCGCCTCTTACTTCTTCAATTGAAATTTGTGGTGTGGCATCAATAACACAGCTCTCTAGTTAAAAAAAAAATTAAGACTGAGAAAATCTTCGCCACTATTTTTACAATTAGATGTCCGTTTGCAAGCATATTTTACATGATTTTACATTATTTTTCTATAATTAATGTAGATCACCTAATTAAGTTGCATATTTTGCTAAATTGTCTCAATTGAAAACCAAACCAAACCAAAAGTTCCTACACAATGTTTTTGTGTGAAGGCCATAAATCTACCTTGATAAGGAGAAAAAAAAAAAGCAAAACTATTGTTTGAGCAATGTTTTGTAATACAGCGGTGTAAAAAAAATCACATAGGTGCATAGTCTCATATGCATAGTTGCATGCCATATTAATTAGATATAACAAATATAGAGCTTTAAAAGTAAAATCCCTTGGAGGGTTTAAGAGAATATTTAGAACTGGTGCTCACGAAAATTTAATGACCCTGCTGAAGGCCTTTGTGGGTCAAGAAGTTACCCCTGACTCACAGTCAGTCAGTGACCAGAGCAGGAGATGCTGAGCTTTGAGTGACTCGAAGACAGCACCACTGTGCAGGCAGGACACAAGAAAAAAAAATAAAATGGTTTCACCAGCCATGAATTATTAACAAGTATTGCATTTGGTTTTAAGGCTGCGTTCAAGACATTGCTGCAAGGCCTCTGCTTTTTCCACGCTCTGGTGCATGAAAGGCAGAATTTTGGGCGATTGGGTTGGAACATTCCATACAGCTCCAATGTGACTGACCTGCACAGCAGCTGCACACCTTCCTTGACCAGTAACTGCTCACAGGGGTCACCAGCTCTTGCTTGCATTTTCTAGGACTGTGTGTGAACGTACCAGTGCAGGCTGGATGCTGCCACAGCCACAGCTTAGTGGGGACAGTGAACTGGAAGCCAAGGTCTACTTGCACTTCTGGAGTACCATGGTTGGTACATAACAGATGTGGGAAACTTTCAAATTACAATTCAGAAGTTCTGCCATACAGAACAGAGCAGCATTTGTTCTCTATAGTTGCCTTATTCATTGGAATTGTAACCAGTCTCCAGGCAGGAACTGTGGATTCCATTCTTGGCAATGTTACTGCAAGGTGTAAAGTATCACACTAAGACACTTAATGGCTCTTTGTGATTTATTCAATAACAGGGAGAATACCAGACCCTTGACTGTTTCAGATTAAAGAGAACCTTCATCTATTTTTGTTAAGTTTGGCAGACAGCATTTCCTTCCCTGTTTGCAGAGTTAGGTGTATTAGATAGAAGCCTTCTCTGAAATTTGCTAGCAATACATGGCACTTCTTCATCCGCCAGCTTCCTAAGCAGCCCCCTATAGCCAAAATCTGTTAAAGTTAGGGACGGGGCAGGGAGGGGATGGGGGGGTGTGTTATTTCCAAACCACTGTCAGCCTGGAGTTATTTTGGTTATCAGTGGGGTTAAGAGGCAAATTCAAGCAATAATGTGGTTAACAGGCAAGTGATTCAAGCAGCTTCATGGAATTGTGTTTCCTTCCTGAAGGAGAGTGTGGGGAGGGGGAGGGAGGTGGGTTCTTATGGGGATGTCCTATGACCAGAGCTTAGGAACAAATATACTTCCTACCAGGGAGGGGGACATTTTTGTTTTCCTTCCCTTAAAGATAATAACTTCTATTTAGTAAACATTTCTTGGTACCTTTTTTGACCGGTTTTCCTCATCCCAGTTCTCAGTGTATCACCCATTCTTGCCTTGACTTTCTGTAAATAATTTACCTGTTATCACTCATAATTTGTTCTTTTTTATGCACCTAAGAGGAGTCCAGTTTCTCCCAACCTCAAGGCTTTAAGCATGTTTGATTTTATTTTCTAAAAAAAAAATAAAATAATTATGAGCATAGCTATGGCCCTGTTACAGCATACATTTATTTTATGAATATGCCAAACAAGGAGAGATAATATTGCAAGATTTTTCCATAAACTTGTACTCAGGGGAGTTCTAGCTGCATTACCATGGAAATTTTTGGTGCTGTTATTCTTCAAAAGCAGCAATGCTGGATGACTTGAGGGATGATTATTTGAAGATCTGCAGGTCAAATGGTTCAAGCATGAACTAGCAGAAGTAATTAACAGCTTTCAAACTTTCCAGTGAGAATTCCAGATGACTTCCAAGTAAATTACAGTGATAGGGATATGCTGCCCAGAGAATTGCTAGGCTGCTGCTCAAATCACTGTCCGGCTTTCTTTCAGGAGGTGCCAGCTGATGTTCTTCACTATGTGACTGGAGAATGCAGTTATGGTAGCAGCGTCACTGATGACTGGGATCGGCTCTGTAAGTGTTCTAAACATGTTGCTGAAATAGAAATTAGTGTTGAGAGGAGCTGAGAATCCTCTGCTAATAATAATAATAATGATGGGAAGTTTGGTGTTGTGTATCTTGGGAGTGGAAGCAATCTGCTAAGAAAGAGGAAACAAGAAAGAAGTTTTCAGAGCTATCTGGTAAAAAACAAACAAAAAACCCTGCCAACAAAAATACTTTGGCCAATCCAAGGCTGTCCGAGATACTTTATTCTCTGCTGCAGACATGGCTGAAGCCATGTGAGAGAGCAGACATTCCACAGTGACCAAGTTACCTGCCCTCAGTGTACAAGACCAGTGAGAGAAGAGGGATCCTGTCAACTACAGGCCATTCCACCAACTCTGTCATTGTCACGACTCTCCCTTCAGACACACCATAAGAACACCGGGTCAGACAGGGTGTGGAGTTACTATGTCAGCTTAACTCATAAACCTATTGCAATTTTGGGAGGTAGGGGCATTTTCCAGATCACTGATAAGGAATGCATGTCAGTCTTGAAATGCCATGTAAAAAGAGAAATCAAAATGAGTTTTTTTTACAATGTTGCATTTGTGCCTTTCATGAGATTTGAAACAGAGTACTAAAATACAGAAGCACACAACAAAACCTTATAAAAGCCAACAAAAATATCTGCTCCTTGAATAGCTTTTATTTTCTGAAGGCTCCTTACGTATAAGGAACATACATAAAATGAACACAACACTGTTGACAATGAACAAAACAGCATTTGATCATTTCCAGCTTTATAAAATCTTAAAAAATGATCTAGTTATAACAAAAAGACCAATAGCTCAGCAAGTTATCTTATTGGACCATAATCACATTTTAAACCATAGACTCAGTTGTTAATGGGGAGAGGAAAGAAAAATAAAAAAAATAATAAAAAAAAATCACACTGCATCTAGCAACTACAACATTTTCTAAGCATAATCACAGCGGATTGAGTGCAATGTGATTTACATCAAAACTCATATGGGATGTCACACAGTGACAGCATTGTAATATACAAGTAACATTTATGCCCTCCAACAAATACAAGTTAAATGAGACTCTGGATTCAAGCAAAATGGAATGTTGAAGCCCAGTAGAAATGTAGTGGAATTCAGATTGTCTGTAACACAAGAGTACATTAGGATCTTTTGGAATTCAATACTGGCGGAAACATACAGAAGTCACAGCTGTTACACTGCTCTGTTACATTTGCAATAAATATTAGAAAATAAAAGTAAACAACCTATATTCCATGAAAAATACAGTACCTACCTTCAATGACCACGTTTTTCCCTTGTCTGAAGATGGTCTTGGAAGGAAGTTAACTATTTTCCTGCAGAGGCAGTGTATTAAGCTATAACCATATTCCAACTAATACAAAAGTAAATATACTACCTGAAATACAGAAATCTTCATTTGAAAAGAATGAAGAGAAATAAGCTTTAAAAAATGATTTGACAAAACATCAGTTCAGCTGCATAATGACCCCCTTATACTTGACAGAATTAACAGAAAATAAAAACTAAGTCAGTTTAATACATAAGAAACACAGATTGTATAAACTTAGATCCTCAGAAGGTATCCAGTGAGTTAAGTCTCTTTGAAAATGGTACTCAGTGACCAAACACGAGCACTGTGCTAAAATGTCACCCAGGAGCTTTACACTGCAGAAATTCAGGAATCTGAAGGTAGCAACAGTGTGTTTGCTAATTAGGGTCCAACAGTAAACATTTCCGCCGGAGTATGGAATGGGGGAAAACCTGGACTGGATTTCTGCCAGAGTATGGAATGGGGGAAAACCCAGACTGGATTTCTTCTGGAGTACGGAATGGGAAAAACCTGGCATGGATTTTTCAGGAGTACGGAATAGGAAAAAATCCGGACTGGATTTTCCCGGAGTACGGAATGGGAATGGGAGAAAACCTGGACCGGGTTTCAAAAAAAAAAAAAAAAAGGGTTGGACTTGATGATCTCAGCAGTCCTTTCCAACTCGGCTGATTCTATGATTCTGTGTTTAAATAGCAAAAACTAAAACCTGAGTTCAGAACATCAAATGGCTGCCTGTCTGAACTCTGGGCTTTTGGCTTCTTCACTGAAGAAACTGCACCCTTCTTTGAAATGGACCCTTAATACTGTTTCCTGATACTGAATTAGGAAGAAATACTGGCAACTGACTGATTACTTTAAAATACATGAGCTGCTCTCAGTAAAAGCTAACGTGACCAATGAAGCTTCAAAAGTAAAGGGCCACAGGAAACACATTAACTTGAAATGGAATGAAGATACCAACTGGCTCTCATTAAAGGCGTTAGGATCAGTGTTCTTAGCAGCTACACTGGCACCAAGCAGACCGAAACAAAACTTACGGCACGTAGTCAAAATACAGCTTTTACCTGGCATACACATAAAATAGACAAACTGTATGTTTTAAAAAAAGCTACTACCATGCTTAGGACTGGTACTAAAGAATCAACTTGCACTCCTCACAAACTCACAATTTTTTTTTAAGGAGATGGGTACAAGAAGAACTAACTCATATCTGGCAATATACGCATATCAGCACAATCTGATCTAGGACAGCTGGTCCCAGCAAGTTAAGGCCCAAAGTTTCAGTCTATTCTTCCAAATGACACATACCATTGTTATACCACATCTGCTTTTTAATAATCTAATTTAAATACCAAAATTGTAAAAAAATATCTTAGAAATGAACTCCTTTATACTGGAAGTAGAAATCTTCTTACATACTCTCTACTGCCAGAAATGGCTGGTGTTGCAATGTCTGATAACAAGGCATTGTAGAAACACATTTGATCCGCTATTACAGTTTTGTAAATAACCTACCAGTACAACATACACAGAGCATAATTTAACCTTTGTGCCCAGGTTCAGTAACTAGCATCTTGAACTTTGGATTGTTTTAACATGAAGAGAAGAAAATAGTTCAAAATAATAGTTTTAAAAAAATGGAGAAATTCCCATATGGATTCTTTGTTAAAAGAGTTTGCACAAATTCACAGCCACAATTCTTCAGTAGTTTATGCTGCAAGTGGCACACAATACATGTTTAGCATCTGTAAGAAAGAACCAGAAATAGCTCAATAACTCCAACGTCAGGGATTTCCCCAAGCTAACACTAATTCTACTGCATTTTGCATTTTCCTACTAATATCAAGGAACAAACATCAAATAAATCTTAGTTGGGAAAAACATCATCAAACTGACCCTCGACAGAAGTCACACTTTGCAGAGTACATGGCAACAGCCTGCCTTCTTACACAGGAGGATTGGAATGATGGAGTGAGCTTAACACGTCTTGTAAGAATTTAAACAGTGTTTAAGCTTCAGGTTTCTTTTTAAAAATTTAAATTGGCATAGTGGTTTCCAGTCGTGTCCTGCTGTAAGATTTAATATTTCAAGTCACCACTATGCAGAAAAATCAGCACAGAATTAATATATATATATACACACACGCACACACACATATATATGTATGCATATCTGTATATATCTACATAGATCTATACATATATAGATACATATATGCACTACTCAGGACTTATGTGGCACTAAAAGCTTGCTCGGGTTCCTTGCAGGGGTTTGAGTTTTAGCTGTAACATCTTCTGGGTTCTGTCCAAGTGTACCAATGAAATGGTATTTTCCCAAATAAGAAATCATTCACTGTACTTTTTCTTTCTTAAGCAAGCAGTGCTCACTATTACAGTACACTGAACTTGGCCTTCATTTCTCACATTTTTTATTTCCTAGGTGTTGATCACTCGAGTTTAGAAGTTGCATTGGGTGACCTCATCTGATTTGAATTAGAAAAAAGCATTAGTTAATCTAGGCAGAGATGAATGTCCTGTACTTGTGTAAGTAGTGCAAGCCACCGCGTTTCCTCCAAGCAATGTGCATACAGCGAAACAGTGCAGACTCAAAGCCATACAGCAACGTTATTGTAACCACAGTGATTACCAGAATTAGGTCAAAACTGGATGTCAAGCACAATTTTGTCTTCATAGAGGGCAATCACCAGCATGATGGCAAATCCAAGAAGCAGGCCTAGATTCTGAAGAACGAACTGCCCCACGGGACAGTAGCCATGCTCTTCATTATCTCCATCTCCATGAAGCATTTCTGGAAGCTAAAAGATAACAAAAACAATTTAGGAAGTTTTTTTCACCTCTATTCCATTTATACATGAACAAGTTTACAAGATGATATTGTCAAGAATAAACACTCCTGGGTTCAATTACAAAACAACACACTAAAACACAGCTTAAACTCTACCTAACCACTACAGTCAATAAAAACATAATCATATCATGTCATTACAAAACAAACTAAAAACACCTTTCCTTTTTTTTTATTAAGCTTTTACTGGATCACACATCTAATTGAACATTAAGTTCCTCAAGATAAGGACCAGCCCAGCAGTTCTGCTCTTTTGAGTACTTCTACTCAATTAAAATTGTCACGCTCAAGTAAATGTAATAAAAAACTTTGCCTATTTCTACAGTAATTACATTGCTATAAATATACCCTTTATAATGACTTTGCTGATTAACTTAGCCATTCATTTGTCATATTAGATGGTTACACATATTCATACACACATCCCTTTAAAATATGGAAATAATAGCTACAGGCAGTTAAAGAGAAATTCTTATAACTGTGAAGTTATAAGAAATTATAAAAGTTCTGGCTAGTCCTTTTGTTCCTCATTTATGAAGAAAAGTCAAAGATTACTGACAAAAGCAACAAATAATAATGGACTTGGAAGATGTAAAAATAAATCTTACAAAGTGTTTTACAACACACAGAGAAGAGAAATAGCATGTTTACAAAGAAATTAATTCAAGAAAGCAGGAGGTAAAAACATAGGAATTCCTTCAAGACACACTTAGTACAGAAAAAGATACCACAGAAGAAAACGGAAACTTCAGGTAGTACACAGCACAAGTCTATTTATTGCTCTTCATTAGATGGGCTAGAGTAGTTTTTGCTATTCTGAATACCTCAATTCTGCAGAGACAATGATATCAAAGGTGCTAAAAAACTAAATATGTTACATCCTTCTGGTCTTGTATTACTGTATGTCTAAAAGATACATAACCTGACAATTAATTTGACTCACTGAGTATTTAAATATATACAAAAAACCCTGAACTGGTGTGAAAAATGACACATTACATATACATATCAATTGACAACTGCATGACAGTACATATATAATAGACCAGGCAGCTTAACAGTAAGCACTATACCAAATTACAAAGCACTGTTAAGTCATCAAAATAAATGCAGTAATCATTGACTTTACACTACTAAAGATTACTATACAGTTGTCATGCTAGCAGGCAAGATTTGTTGCAGAATTATTTTATTTTTAATAAACCAGAGTTGTTTTCACCAAGTAACACAAAATCTAATCAGCGAATTGCAGTGGAATTGCTGCTGCCAATTCTCACCTTCATGTTTTTTGAATGGAAGATCTGTTTCTATAGAAGTTGTAACTTTAACAGAGACAGAACCTTGCTGTTCTGAATCTAAGGATGCTCTTAAGAATAATGAAAGAATACTCTGGTAACTTTTTCAAAACCTAGGAAGGGCACAGTGCTCTGTCTCCGTTTCCAGTCATGGACATGAAAAGGGAGAATAGGATGAGTAGAAGTGGAGGTCTTAGCTACAGGTAGTGGCAGCACTCATGTATTCCCCAAACTGTGGCACTGAACAGCAAGTAGAAGACCCCTCCCCTTTATGATAAAAAGAAAATGATTATTTAACTGTAATCAGTACTATGGGCACACTCCCCACCACTGCTGTCTTCAAAATACTTCTTTATTTTGACAGTAGAAAGGGTCCTGGAAAGACTCTGAGAAGGAGGGAGGAAGGAGACTGTGCACTGCAAGAACTTCTTACTGGCAATAAAACCCACCTTCCATCTTTGAGATGTAGCCCACACACACATTAGCACTGTAGGAACCTCTTGCATATTCACATTTACCTGGTGAAGAGGCACTGCCCAACTGCTGGACACAGTGCTGCTTCAGCTCTGCTGTCCCTGCAATGCTGCAGTAGCTATGGGAGGTATGAACAGAACTTCTGAGAGCAGCTTGGCAGGCATGAAAAAGAAATTGTTCAGAGAAGTCACAGATGGTTTTTTGAAATCTGGTGGAACATGCTCTGGATAAAAAAAAAAGGCTTCACCTTGGCATTACTACAAGGGGCTTTAAAACTGCTGGATATTTACTTTGACAGCACTGGAGGAATCAAAATGTCTATTCTTCCTGTGTGTCAGGTAACAAGGTCTTTGAGAAGAAGCAGATTATGGAAATACCAAGACAAGAATCTGGAGCAGTTTCAAGTGTGCCTTGCAGAAACTTTGCTGCTCTTGTTTAGTCAGACCATTGGGCTTTGACTATTTGGTTGCTACTATGATGACTGAGGAAAAGAAAAAGGAATAAAGGAAAGAAAATACTGCCTTCCTTTACACATGATATCTTCAGTCAAAGGAAGAACAGGAAATAAATATCAGCCACAGGACTAATATGTAAGTGATATTCCAGTAATTATAGGCTACTGTAGTTGCAAGTTGCAAGAAGGATCCCTCTATGCAGATGTTTTATTTAACAATTTAGCAAGCCCTGAAAAGAACTTATTTACCTATTAATAGAGTAACTGAGTTACTCAAGTAACTAGAGTATATTTACAAATTAAAGTCTCGATAATAAATTGAAGAGCATTATACCCCAAAAGTGGAAAAATGTCACCATCATTAGGCTTAGAAAAGACAAGAAGTGAGGAAACTGGCTTATTTAAATGAAGCTCTGAAGCTGCTTAGGAGAGAAACCAGGTCTGAATATCTTTTGATAACGTGCACAACACTATTACTGCCTGAAGGATCTGGATCTATGGTGTACACACACTAAAGGTAACATACCTATAAGTTCCTGAAGCAGTAGCATTTTCCCATTTCTTTAAAAGCTAATCACCACAAGAACTATATATTACCAGCTGCTCATGCCAAAGGTTCATACTGAACTTCCCAGAATATAAGAAGATTAAATTTTGGTGAAGAACAACCCTGAACACTAGACTGATCTCCAGCACATAGTGGCCCAGCCACAGAAGTCCTAGGTTTTATGCATGTGTCGTGGGTTTGCCAGTCAGCCCCCCCCGGGGCTGAAAATAGTTTTGCCAGGTGGATTTCCGGAGCAAAACCCCCAATCAAGAGTTTTGGTAACGCCTCTGCCAATTACATTTTTAAGAAAACGGAAGAGAAGGCTGTGAAGCAGAAGTGATAAGGGCCATGAGGTTACACAGAGAAGAAGGAGCCATGTAGGAGAGGCAGCAAGGCCCCAAGTGGGGCCAGGCCTCCCTCCTCCCCTGGCCATGGGCCGGAGGCAAGTTGTGGCATTGAAGGCCCCCTGGCCAAGACATGTAACAGAAGCTTTAATGAAAAACTGCCTGGACAAAATTACTGCAAGAAGAATTCCAGGCAGAGAGATAACAGAACCTTCCAAGGTCGAAACTGGCAGCAGGAGAGAGAGAGAAGCCGAAAGGGGGGTGAGTTTTTTCTTCTTCTCCTCCCAGCTCTCTCCCTTCAGCAGGGAAAAAGACTGAAAACTGAAATCCCTGCTGTCTGTGGAAGATTAACGAGAGAAGAGACTCTCCTGCAGCTCGGAGAGAACCTACGCTGGAGCAAGTTGGCTTGGGTAGGACTTGTGATCCTGGTAAAGGATCCATACTGATGCAACAGAATTTGGGACCTCACAGGAAAACAGGAATGGGCTCAAAAGTCATTATTTCCTGTGACACTGTGAGAAGACCATGGCAAAGCCAGTGTCCCCTGTGCAATCCATGGAGGACCCCCAAGAGGCCTGGGTCTTAGCCAGGAGGGGGTAGACCCAACCCTGAGATCGACACAGGAGAGAGTGAAAGAGACAGTTCCAGCTGCCACGAATCGGAACTGTCGTCCTAGAGATAACAGAAGAAAAACTTTCAAACGCTGCAGAATTGTTTTTGGAAGATCTGTAGCTCTGAAAGTGAAAAAGAAACTGTTTTTCTCCTCCTGAACTGATCTGAAGGGGAAAGGGGTACTTCTGTAAGTATACAGTATTTTTGCTTAGTTAGAATTGTTGTATATTTATAATTCTTTAGTTTTTATTTTATTAAGTAATAAATCCTAATATTATTTCCCCCACATCAAATCTCTTTTGTCTGCATAAACCTTCTCTAAACTTACAGCAAGTGTGTTTGTGGGGGGGGAGTGAAAAAAAAAATTGGCCCATGGCCAAACCCACGACAGCATGGAATGCAAAAATGCCACAGCACCATCCCAACCTTACCATGTCCACCAAGGCCACATAGAGGAACATGCCAGCAGTGACGGCGAAGATCCAGAGGGTGATGTTGTTGGCGTACTGCCCCACGGCCGTGCCGATCAGCATCCCGATGTACGCCATCATGGCTGACAGCAGGTTGTACACAATGGCCTGCTTTACTGTCATACCTGCTTTGAGGAGCACAGCAAAGTCACCTGCAACAGGGACAGAACACAGGGGTTTGGCATCAGTGCTTCTCAGGAGAGTAAGTAAATAAAGTAGCTTACACTCACCAATCCAAGGAACTGTCAAAGTAAAAATGCTGCTACAGAGGCTCAAGTCAGACTGAGAAACAGAAAATGACAACTCTTGTAAGAAATGTATTTATGTGCAGCAATCCCTTGATTAAAGTATGATTTAAAGGTGCCTATTCATCATGCTGATTGTCAGAAAGGTAATAGTGATTAATCATGAAGGGTAAATGGAGGAGACTAGATCTGGTCCTCCCACAGAGAATACACAGAATCACAGAATAAGCCAAGTTGGAAGGACCCACAAGGGTCATCGAGTGCAAGTTCTGGCCCCGCATAGGACCATCCCCAAGAGTCACACCATGTGCCTGAGAGTATCATCCAAATGCTTCTTGAACTCTGTCAGGCTTGGTGCTGTGACCACCGCCCTGGGTAGCCTGTTCCAGTGCTCAGCCACCTTTGGGGGGAAGAACCTTTTTCTAATATCCAATCTAAACCACCTCTGACACAACTTCAGGCCCTTCTGTAGACTGTAATGATGTCTCCCCTCAGTCTCCTAGTCTCCAGGCTGAGCAGACCAAGTGACCTCAGCCACTCCTCATATGGCTTCCCCTCAAGGCCCTTCACCATCTTCAACATCCTCCTTTGGACACTCAAATAGCTTAATATCTTTCTTGTACTGTGGTGCCCAGAACTGCCACAATGCTCAAGGTGAGGCTGCCCCAGTGCAGAGCAGAGCAGGACAATCCCCTCTCTCCAGTGGCTGGCGATGCTTTGCCTGATGCCCCCCAGGACATAGTTGGCCCTCCTAACTCATGTTCAACTTGCCATTGACCAGGACCCCCAGGTCCCTTTCCAGGAACTGCTTCCCAGCATCTCATTCCCCAGTCTGTCCGTGCATCTGGGGTTGCCCCACCCCAGGTGCAGAATCCAGCACTTTCCCTTGTTTAACTTCCTATGGTTGGTGATTGCCCAGTCCTCTAATTTGTTGAGGTCGCTCTGCAGGGCCTCCCTGCCTTCGAGGGAGTCAACAGCTCCTCCCACTGTTGTGTCATCTGTAAAGCCCCTTAGTATCCCTTCCAGTCTTGTGTCCAAGTCATTTACTTCACAGAAGTTCTTCATGGCACATAAAACCAGAGGCTTAGTTTTTATCAATACCTGTGAAAATTCCTCTTAGCTATATACACCTCATCCTGCAAATTCAGGAAGAGGATAACAAGGCATTAGTCCCCGCAGAAGGTGACAATGAATTTGAATTTGAGCACTAGAGAAAGGAAGAGTTACATTCAGAAAGAATGACTATATATCATGCTGAATCAGTTTTCTAGTTTAAGACATGCCAGGTTAACTTATTTTATTTTGAATTCAGGACTGCTCTGCTAAAATTGGTGATACAGGTAGATATTCTATAAAAATCTAGATTTCTGTCTTGTAATCAGCTCTAATCATTTTACTCCATTCATACTGAATTCTTGTGAATATCAGAAATCTAAGATGATATACAGTCATGAGGGTAATTAACAAAATACTGTCATGTCACATATTCTAGAAATAGATCGCTTAGTCTAGAATCAAAACATATCAAAATAAAAAAATAAAAAATATGTACAGTGAACTACTCACCTCTTACAAAGGGTTAATTTAATCACATTATGCTATAAAGTTATAAGCACACTAATATATATTGTAATCCTTTATATACTGCAGCAGCTTCACTTAACTAATGATTGTACAGCACTGATGTCAAACCATGAACATCTGTTCTATTATTTCCCATCTGTGCCCACTACTCACCTATAGCTCAGTAGCTGCCTATATAAAATGCTTTCACTCATCACCTCTAAGGGTTTTTGAAGTACTTGTTTTACCTCACTTTTGACCATTCAGAGCTAGCAGTTCATCAAGTAAGCAAGCTGTAAGAATGTGCATAGTTCAATATAGCACAGTTTTGTAATATGTAAACTTGTGTTTACCTACGTAACTTAACTTTGTGTAAGACAAGGCCACACAGAGTAGGGTGAAATTCTCTATAAAATGCAGAGGTATAACACCAAAATGTCAAATGTATGCCCCTAAGAACACCTTTTAAAATGTGTTCAAAAAGCTTCACAGAACTGCTGTCAGTAGATACCTGCCAATATAATCCTTCATCATTATGTACTCTGAAGCAACATTGCTCCCTTCCACTCTGAAGTTCTGGTCACCCCTGCAGCCTCTGCATTGCATTATGCTTATCACAGTGAGTATCACAACAGCTTTTAGACAAATACTTTATACAGATGAAGAGACTGAACACAGGGTTTCTAGACTTAGTTACCTAATTCATGGGGAAGCTCATGACAAAATACTGCTATAGATGTACTAATTCCTCCTGTCAGTCCAGCACTAAAAGCTGCTCCTAGAAAAAAAAAGGAAAAATAAATTAAAATGATATTCAACTATTTTCAAGTCAGAATATCAACAGACCTTCCAGAGATGAAAACCTTCTGTTAGAATGCATACTCTAATATTTTTCAATATGTCTAGGCCCTGTCTGTATATAAATGGGAAGTACTGGAAGTATCTTGGATGTGCATCACCACTGCATGCTTTATTACTCAGTGTATCTGAAAGACAAATCCTGGGAGAGGAGATCACAACTGACCAAAGCAGACACGTAACGGCAACAGGCTAATAAACAGCACCACTTTTACATTTTTAGGAACTCTCAAGTATATGAGGACAGTTAGGAATGCACATAAGCAAGAGTCTAAACCTCTCCTTTCCAGCTTGGAAATCCAAACTCATATTTAACCCATAACCTCTCTAGTTCCTTTCTGCTTATATGTAGAGCACATATCAGCAATATTAATAAGCCAGACCTGGAAAATAATAAGGATAAAAACATTGCCATAAATGTCTTTCAGCAACTTTTGCATAAGCTAATTTAATTTAATTAACTTTAAGTTCATACCTTAAATAATTCTGAGATGAGAAAACTGGTACTAAATTTCTGTACTGTAGCAGAGAAAAGCACAAAAAGAGCCTGCAGTGAGCAGTCAAAACAGGCAACATAAAGTAGAAAGAGAAGACACAATTTGAAGACAGAGGGGAAATTTAACTTTCCTCTGGATTACTCATAACTTGATACACTAAAAATATGAACATGCTTTTCTAAAATCTACATTTTACCAAAGAATCAGCTGTTTGGACTTGACACAGGAATATTTAGAAATGGAGTTTCAATACAGTGAAGTTCTCAACAGTAGTCATAGTAATCCTTTTGGCCTTAGAAACCATTGTCTACATGTCTTACCTGTTTAATATGAAAATGAAGCAAAAAGTTATTTTTTAAGGAATTTAGTTTTTTTAGAAACTGTTTTGAGAAAGTGGAGAAGTGGTAGTAGATTCCACTGTTAACTACAGACCCTAACAAGTAGCTTATCCCCCATCCTTCAAAATGTGTGTTCCTCCTGCTAGTAGTTCAGAACCTTGTGTATTCTTAGCAGCTACTTAAGTAAAAAATTAAAAGTAGGCACTTCAGTACTCTCACTGTCATTTTGACTTGTATGACATATATTCAAACTAATGCATTTTACAGTTCAAACTACATTTAGAGCATTATGTGAATCACAGTTGATTTCATAAATCTAATAAAATCTGTTTGGTACTTCAGTTTGTTCTGCATTCAGCTAAAAATAAATCTATACTGATCATAAGCAAAAACCAAACTTTGCTTAAATAAAAATTAAATTATCCTAAGTAGTACTTGAAAAAAATTATTTCTGTAACCTGTCTCATAGTGTATTTTTATTTACAAGTACTGTATAATTCTACGTGTTAACAATAATAGAAATAGTATTATTATTATAAATAAATATAAATGAAAATAAGACTGAATTTACTTATAATTCAGAGGCAAATACTAAGATCCAAACAACAAATGTGCATTACTGTGCTCCATAAATCATAAAGAGGTTTGTCTATACCTATCTTTACCTGGCAGAGAGATTGCTACTGTCACTATACCAATACAGTAATTTTGGTGGAAACAGCACAAAATATTAACAAAGTAGTAACTATTACAATTGACAGCCTTTTAATTTCTGCCCTGAAGGAGATTAAACAATGCCAGTAACCACAGGTGCTAACTGTAGGCCTTACCTATGATCACTGATAAGTAATAAAATATTACCAAAGCACTAAAGGTAAGGAGAAACTGTTGAGAAATACTGAGTGCTTTTGCTTACCTATTGCTAAGCCATCACTAAAGTTGTGAATGCCATCTCCCATAATTACCATCCAAGCAATATTAGCTATCCCAGTATCTTTCAGGTCTTTTCCAGAATGACAGTGGCCATGGGAATGATGGGAATGTTTGTGATGCCAGTGGTGACTGTGTTTTCTAGCTATCATTTTATCTTCTCCATGGCTGTCATACTCTGAGTCATGAAGATCATGCTCTTGAGCAGCATGTGAGACGTCGTTGTGAGAATGGCGCATGTTGTTGTCCTCTTCTACAGACAAGAAGTTTTTGGGAGGGGATTCCAGCTGGCCATCCAGATCAGTTAGTTCTGTTTCATTCAGTCGATCTTCAGATAAAACTGAGTCATCTGCTCCTACATCGAAGCCAGTTGGGAGAGACACTGTGTTAATTCACATTTAACGTCACCAGCAACTGCTGCATCACTGAACTAAGAATTAACTGCTCTGTGAAAGCAAAAAAGTATTTTAACACATCCCAGTCTAGTAACTTCGTTTTCAATATTCAGCCAAAAAAATAAATCTCTCACTGATACATTTTTTCACTAATTTGCATGTACAGTATATAAAAGGCAACATCACTGAGTCCATAGCACTCTAAGCCAGTTTTAGCCCAGCCTAGGCTTGTATCTGCAATTTTGCTACTGACAAAGTTTATGGTTCCACATTGGCAAAGGAGAGTTGCCAGGATGGTAATAATGTCTTATATGCTGTAGATGGAATCTGAATGGCTCAGGAAACCTTAACTGGCTACTGCCTACACATGCCCCCACAGGTCACAGCTCAGCCTTCACTGCAGTATACCATGACCTGCCAGCAACACAAAAACTAGTTACAGATCTGCTGTATTGCATGAATCCTTGCGTCACACTTGTGTGCTCACACAGTGAGCTTCTTCAGAGTAGCTCATTACCCTGCTAGCAATCAAAGCCATTTGATACAAAGTGAAAACAATGCAGAAGGCTCCCACAATGAATTTTAAGTCTACTAATATTTCCAAAATATTAATAAATAAAGTGGGCAATATATGCTCCAGGAAAGAAAAGCAGTTGTAGGACAAAAAAAAAAAAAAAAAAAAAGGCAGTTCTGGATAATTAGCTCACAATAATTAAAAAAAAAATATTTCAGAGTCAAAAATAAGCAAATCGTCAGTGGAATTAAAAAAACTGGCACAGAGTACTTAAGCAGCAGAGTTCTAGATAAACAGGGTCTTAAGCATCATGTGGAGGTGGTTTAAAAAGAAATGGAATGGCCATTCAGGTCAGTGGTAGTGGCACTGCAGTTCAAAATTCAAATTCAGCATGGGCTTCCAGTGCCTGCAGTACAAATGATTTACTGAGCAGCAGAGCACACTTTCACAGTAAGTGTGTTACAAAACCAGTACATGCTCCATGTTATCAGAAGCAAAACTCCTCTGACTGGCCATTAAAAGGAAATGAGGACATTTCAAATATATTTACCACCATCCATACAGCTGAAAGTCTTTCTGTGTTCTATGTCAATGTCCCATATCCCACTGAGTGGAGAAGGCTGCAGTCCTAATTCTCCCTTCTACAAACCAATCAAACTAACAAAACTGATTTTGTACAAATACAGCCTATGGACTCTTCATCAACAAATTAATGCAGCAGCCATGCAGGCAACAGAACGGGAAGGTTACGAAGCAAAGCCCTTCTCCTTCTCTCACCCCTAGGGGGACACAGAATTCCTTTTGGGTGCACATTGCCTGAGCATTCACAGACTGCCATGAAGGAACAGTATGCAAAAGTTGATTTGGATACTTGAGGAATATTCAGGATACTCAGCTGTATTTATGAAAAGAAACAGATTTTGTTTAGCCTCCTCAGCCAAACGATAATTGGTTCAGCTGCTGGAATCTTCAAAGTGAAACAGATATCTGCATTCAGGTTGTGTGGGTGTTCATTTTTGATCTAATTTTTGCCAGGGCTGAGCTATTCAGGCACAGCTGAACCAAAAAACACCCTGAAAACAAATAAATAAAAAAACTCCCAATGAACCACAGCCACCGAAAACCTGACTGCTTCAGAAGTCTGAGAACCATCTTTATGGCATATTAGGAAGTGTTCAGAGTGCTCTCAGATCTAAGGAAAACAAAATAAAAAAGATTTAATAGGGAAAGCCTATTAAGTCTTATTAACAATGATTTGCATAATAGCAGCAAAACTGTACAAGAGGTTACATGCTAAATACCAAACCAAAGTAACATGCTGTTACTCTGAATCTCACAATCAGAGAAAATTCTGAAAATAAATGCCAACCTGCAAGGGGTTTCAGCTGAAGCCAGTCAGCATCTGGTCTATTATTTAATTTGTGATCAGAAAGTTTCCTTCCAATTGGTGATTCTTCAGTCTGGGTTTTTTTGCACCATTTCTGCTTACTCTGCAACAGAAAGCAGATAACATCTGTTTTGTAAAATGACATTGGTGGAGATAAAAGGAACTGAAATGTTGTCCAAAAATCTCTTCTGAAGAGACCAAGTTACTCTCTCTTAACATGTTTAACAGAAGTATGTAACTTCAGAACACTGAATTAAGCACAGTCTTAATAGGCAAGGCTCAGCAACAGTAGCTATCCCACTGGGAATTCTTAGCTACCTACCACAGAATCTCACACACACAGATATTTCACTTTAGTAAGGCAGTACACTCTGACAAGGATTGCTCTCACAGACTAGAAACACATGTATGCAGCTATTATATTTGCTGATTTTGTTCAAGAAACACTCCCCCAGGTACCTGCTCTCCTTTTATACCACCATCATGAGAATACAGAATGCTTCCAGCACTAAAAATCCAATCGTTTTTAGAAAAACAAGTTAAAATTCGACTGGCACTTTATAGAAAGCAGGAGGTCTGAAAACGCTAGCATTTTCTGCTGTAGAAAAATTGAATAATTCTGTTACTCCAGCACTGTTAGCTAATAATACACTGCTAAATTTCTTGTAAATTGTCCAACAGTTGCTATGTCCTTTCTTACACACTGCTTTTCGTATTTTTGGGGGAAAAAAAAATCACAGCACTTTTGAGGGAGAGCTGTAATCTCTTTTACTTAGATTCACCTCCAAATGTATCTGGTCAGAAAGCTGCAACTTCACCCACCAGATTTCTACACTGCCCTCCCAAATTACTGTGTTAAGAAAAGCAACTTCTTCAGAATAGGGTTTTCTCACATGACATGGGACAGAATAAAGATTAGCAGCACTTGTTCACAGAATAACAAATCATCACACAGACAATTCCTCCATTCTCAGAAGATAACTTCAGGTACTATGTTTGGCATGCAATTTCAGTACGTACCTTTTGTTTATTGTAATGTTTGTACATTCTTATACAATGTTCAATGATGAACAAAACATAAATGCCTCCAAGTGCCACAAGACCTTTCAGCACTGGATCATTTTCTTCTAGGAAGCCTTCGGTCTGCACTCCATGTCCGTGGGCATGTCGATGGGAACGCTTGTGCTCATGGACATGACCTTGACCATGATGGTGACTGTGGTTGTGCCCTCCATGGGACTATTAGGAGAGAAAATAATAACACAGCACGACCTGGTGCAATCAGGAGACTGAAATGGCTCTGAGTTCAGACTAAAAAATATGTCACCTTGCCAGAACAGTAGCATAAAACCCCACCCTTTCTTTTTTTCCCCACCCTAACATACTATGCCATATAAATTTTTCATTAGACTATTCATTACCCTAATCGATTAAAAAAAAAAATCCATCTGGGAAATTTTTTGGGGCAGTGGGAGATCATCTAACTTCAGCTTTTCTCGCAATGCTGATGATAAAGAGACAAACCATCAGAAATATCACACAGAATTACCATTCCTATGCTCCCACTCTAACCAAACCTTATGATTTTTTTTAACCATTATAGGCCATAAGAGACTTAATTCTGATCTGAAATACAAACTTAAAAAAGAAAAGCCTAAAGTAAGTTAGAGGTTACTTTCTCCCCAAAAGCTAGTAACCATGAAGGTGAATCCGCAGGAAATACTTTTAGGTGGTACTGATACACAACCAACTGTCAATAGACAAGAGACAGCAATACTGCTAACTTTAAAATAATCTTGTTGGGCTCATGAGGTGTTTTAAAATACTAACAGCAGTTTAAAATAGTGACAGCAGTTCAACTATGAATACGTAACTACTTTTTCTTTCCTTTTTTCTTTTTAAAGAAAAAAACATTTTCTTTTTGCTAACAGAACGTCTCTAACAGTGTTTCAGGATGTCCCTCATAGTCCAGTCATTTTACATCTGCGTCAGTGAACATTTATTTATTGACACTATCAAACAATTTGTTGAAAATTCTAGACTCATTTACAGTTAAGAATAAAAGGTAAGGAAACAATACTTACATGTGGCAATAGATGGAGCAGTGCATCTCCACTCATTGTTCCTACTGCCAGAGCTACCAAGAAAGTTAGAAGAAATTTGAAGCACCATTGGTTAATGATGGGAACCAAGATCACCCCTAGCAAGGAAAGCAGGCTAATGACGGTGATAGAGATGATACCACAAAACCAGGCTGTGGGAAGAAATGAATACAGAAAGGTTATCAGAACACCTGTAAAACTTTCAAGACTGATTAATGACTTTCAACTATCTCTTAAGCAGGTGACACTCCTTTAACCTAAGCTGTGTGATTGTTCATTCAAAAGGTGCTGAAAAATATGAAAGCAGTACTGAAGTCCACAGCAAAAAAATTACACAGATTTATTCATAGTACAGTACAATATATTGAAAGACATCAGAAAACAGTTAGCTAAAAGAAGACCAGCAATTCTTCCTGATTGTTAGTTCCAGCCTCAGTTTTGTAGCCCTTAATAAAATACAAACAGCAAAAGATTTTATATTTGAACAAGAACACCTCCACTACTTGAGCTTAGACTGAGTTCAGTTTAAGTTAACAAACACTAATGCATATTTAGAATTTGTTTTTAACGTGGTTCTGATGCAAAATTTATCTGAAATTTCCTCCTCTGTTTGGAGTCATGTTTAGTTTGGCACTATTTATTTCACCTGATGCTTTGAAACATACATTAATAAGAAGTAAGACAACTTTTGCTCTAGAGTCAAATTCTTCAATAAGAGCTTGAAGAGCTGAAAGCAACTTGCTATCAGTGAAAAGCAGCACTTATTTTATCTGAGAACCTCTATTGTTGTCACTAGAAAAACCAGTGATGATGGGATGTGGTACACCCAACATAATCCTCTTAATTAGGGAAGATGAGCAAATTTCTAGATGACATGTAAAAGAAGGAATTACACAAGAAACAGATCCTATAATCAAAGACACATGGCTCTTGCAGTCAGCATCTCACCCTAATAAAATATTTTCTTTAAGTTTTAGCCTAAAGGCTTCAGGTTTTTCCAGGGTTTTCCTAGCTTCATTTTTAACCAAACATGTCTACACAGTTTGCCAACTTTAATGTAAGTCAACAACTCCTGATTCAAAACCACTAGCATTTCCACATTTCAGAGTATGACCTGACTTCCCTTGCATCTGTGAAGGTCCACTCATTTAGGGAAAACATCTGGGAAAATGGGAGAGCAGGGGGTTGATATGGATAAGAGGAGAAGAGAGGAGGAATGAATATATTGTAGCTGCTAATATTAAAATGTCAAACATCTCAAGAATTCTATCTGTACCAAAACCACTACAGAATTGATTGGACAAGACTTTGCCAATAGATTGTGGCTGTTGCAGGCTTGGTCTAGTTCGACACCAAAGCTTGCTGTTTTAAAATTTATTTTGGGATTTTCATTCTTACAAAGTCTGTAATTGTCATTCCACAACGCTGCACAAAAGGAAACAATTCAGTTCAAATGCAAAGGGTACAAGACCACATCCACCAGGAGAAAATGACTGGAAAAAGCTTTAGACAGTATGCAGTGTGCACTGACATACATGCATATTGAGACAGAGGGAAAAAGAGAGTTGCTGAAAAGGCAAAGTCTGCCATCAGATGAGGAACTGAAAAACAAGAGGTTGAAAAACGGGAATACAAAAGTAGGTCTAAGGTGGACCTTGAGGACCAAAATACTGTCACTACGCAGGCTTGGTTCATACTCAGAGCACTTCAGCCACGTACTCTGGATTAAGAGGCTCTGCTGAAAAAAACAGCATACGTGGACTTGTCATTCAATGCTGAATCATGCATGCATGCACAAGCAGCCCAAATATGAGCCATTTGGCAGGACACTGGACCTCCAATCTGGACACATTATGATGTCAAGTGCCAGGTTAGATGATCAACAGCCTTACATGGAGAAAAATGGAAAGGAGATTATGCAAACTGGCTTAAGTTTCATGTATCATAGCATAGTTTTGGCAAACACACCTCTGAAGGGCTTACATACTACTCTTATGAATGATACAGTACCTAAACATGGCATCATGATTAAGTCGGGGCAAATGAGAATTAGAACACGGAATCTGTGCACCTCTCGGATCCCCTCCAGGGAACACTGCCATGTGCACAGGCAGAATTACAAGCTGTAGCTGATCTGAAATACTTTGACTCATCGGCTCTAAGTGATCTCCACCTTTAAAAAAACTGCTCACTGTTTACTTGTATCACTTCTACTAGTTTGATTCATAGTAGGATGTGTGTTTCCTTTTAGGTTAAGTTGCTTAGGGGCCCTCAGTGATGACAATGTCACCTTTTCCAGCAGGTACACTGTGAAAGCTCAGTTGTATGCATAAGGCCTTGAAATTCCTCCATTAGAAGATGTTACAGAAACTATCTCTAAATTACAGGAAGAAAACCCAACATAGCTTCATATGGTTTTGGTTGTCAGTAAATTACTTTGCTTTAGAAAATGCACTATCAGAGGTAAGGGAAACCTCACAGGCAGGTATCAGTGAGTAGAAGCAAGACTGGCCTGTTTTTTTGAAAGCTCTACTTAAAACTAAAGAAAATCCCCCAAAACCTTATGCTTAAAAATGACTGCGTCCTCCTAACTTTGGCAAATCATTCTATCTAAAAATGTTTATATTAGCTCGTGTGAGCACACATTCTCCTATAACCTGCAGGTTCAGTTACTCTATGACTGAAATTAGTCCTACACCTCCCACACTCCCCACATTCCAGTTAGGATTTGTTATTTTGTGATTCACTTCCTTACTTAAAAAGGAAAAATTATTATTACATCACTAAAATATTGCTGCAGTTAATACAAGAGTATACAGGAAATTGTTATGATTTATTGTTACCTAATCAAGCTGAGCTGGTTTAGGGGTTACTGTTTATGTTCACAGCCAAATCAATGTTAAAATCCAAATTTTAACAACTAACTGGCAAAGATGTTATTTATACTCAAGGTATCAGATGACATAAAACATGTTAAATATTCACGATAAGCTTCATTAATTTTGCAAATTAAGTCTCTTAAAATGTTAAAGGCCTTCAAGCTGAGTTATTCATCAACTCCCTTTCTCATTACAGAGAAATAAAATGTGTTCTTTTAAAAAGAAGCACTCAACTGTAGCACCTTTCTAATTAAACCTGTCCAAAGCACGTGCAACATGATAGTTTTGTATAGGGTTTCAACATTTTAATTGGCAGAAAATGCTTAGGGCAACTCTAGAAATGCTCTTGGTGATAAGGCAGGGGTCAACTCTTACTCCAATGAGACTACCCCACAAAACAATGTGCTGCCATATGAAACACACAGTGTATCTGGTTTACAGCAATCTTTGAACAGTTAACAAGATAGCAGATGTGCCCCTATAGGAGGTGTATGCATAAGAAGTTAACTATTTTAATGACTCCAGAATTGTTAAGAAAGAACAATGCATACTTTCCAACAGTTATCAACACCTATGAGAATGCAGTTACTTCAAGCTTTATTTCTAGTGATGCTAATAAGCACCTATGTACTAATCAATATTCACCACTACAATACTTTTATTATCAAAATACAGACACTACACGCAAATTTTTTTCATTTTTAATATTTCACTGCATCTAAACATCAACAGTTCCACTACCATTTATAAAAGATAGCAGTACTGAATATGTATTTTAAAAGTACATTCAGTTATGAAATCACAACAACGAATTCTGCCCCTAAAGTAACTGCTTTAACAGTAGTAAAAATATTTTTAGCTTAGAACTATGGCAAAATGTCCAATGGTAAAACGTTAGGCCTCAATGACAGAAAATCCCCCCCCAAAAAAGAAACAAAAATAAGCAAACATAAAATAGTGAAAATGACAGTGAAAAAAACATACCTCCTTGATCCATGGTGACCTCGGAGAACCTGTTTATACCACCTAACAGAATGCTATGTCTCCTGACTTAAAGGATGATGTTGCCTCAAACTTCTAGTATGTTAAATTTCAACCATTCCTTTACAAGCAATGATAAACTGTATGACATATCAAACTGAAGCTTTAAATTGCAAAATGATTTAGAAAGCTTTAGATGTTAACACACCTACCTGATGCACCTGTTTTATCTTTATTCTCAATTGATGCATTTTTACTTTTCATAATATCTTCAAACTCATCATAATGTACAATACAAAGCCTTCTCTCAATCTGGTATAGCAAAGCAGGACATATGTACACGAACACTTCAGGAGATATTAGAGAGCTGGTTTCCAGACCATAGTACCGTAGCAGCTGGGTAGCATTTAAGCACTGCAAGCAAATTGTACAAACAAATTAAATATAAAAGCAACTATTTTATTAAAAGCTACAGTTATGGAAAATATAGCATATTATTTGAGAACACAAAACAGACAGCAGAAACTTTGGCCCAAACACACCATCAGTGCTAAAACATGTTTTAAGCTGACCTAAGTGGTTTATGAGGGGAAAGAAACAGTAAAAATATCTGGACTACAAATTCAAGTCTCCCAACACCTACATAATTTTTGATAAATATTAATGAAAATGAGTTTCCACATTCTTTACCATTACACAGTAAAAGCAACGACGAAAGAGCAACAGGTAAGGAGTGGGAGAATGTAAATCCAAAGGAGGTTTACTAACACTTCTGTTTATCTACCAATCTTCTGTGTTTAGAGTTTCACTTCTTAATTCAGTTTAAAACCTCTAACTTAGCACTCCTCACTCCATTCTTTCCTAATCTGACTTCTAGTTTAAAACTATGGTATCAGAATATCCTGCCTATGTAGTAAGGGGCTATTTATGGTGCTGGCAGAAATAATGGATGTTGAAAGAAGAAATAGAAGATCTTACAATGAGCACAGTGCTCCAGAAGCTACCACTACAATTGCTTCATAATCTCTCAGGACAAACACATTAGAAGCATTATGAGAAGATGCAGATATTTCCTTTAGGAAAGAGTGTCAGTGCAGCTTTCAAAAATGTTAACGATCTCAGATTCAGAAAGAAATCCAAACCCAGTGTGTGTCGTGGCAGTATTCATCAATACTGGGAAGGGAAAAAACCTCACCTGTAAGCATCATATCTCAGAAAGCTTTTAAGGACCAACTTCGTACAGATAATAGGCAAGAAGATAGATCTCTGAGAAAACATGGGTGATGGGCAGACAGAAATGAAGACTCATAAAGTAAACTCAAAACTGTGGCAGTGACCTCTAGCATTTTCATTCTGCAACCTGTATTATACCATGGTCACAAGCATGTTATTTGTGGGTATGCACCTTCAATTACTAGGTAACATTTCACTGCACACAGCAAAAAGGAACAACAGCAGAACTCAACTTACCAGCTCCCCATTTCACACTCACCTCTTCCCGATCCTTGTGACTACGCGTTGAAAAAAGGGCACGTTTCCTTACGCTGATCTGCTTGCGAGGTGCCTCTCGCTTGCTGGTATTTCGGTGCCCATTGTCACTACCTAAACTGGCATCTTGATGTCCATGACTACTAGAACGATCACTGCTGTGGTCATGATGGTGCACATGCAAGTGAGACGCATCGTGTACGTGATCGTGTTTATGAACACGATTGTGCTCATACTGATCACCGGGATCATGATCTGGGGTGTAATCCCAGGTAGCATCTCCCGAAGTCTCGCTGATCTTCTTTTGCTTCTTTTTCTGCTTCCGCTGTTTTCTTTCTGGCTGATCCTGAGTTGTGTTTGTCTCTGTTGAAGGTTCATGGTTCTGTTCCCCATGCTCACGATGACTAACTGAATCATTTCGAGAGTGATGGGTGCCATTATGGTCATGGCGATATGGACGAGAGTGGTGGTGGTGGTGACGGCGACTTTGGTCATGAACGTGTTTGCCATCATCTTTTACTGATGGCACTACTGTGTCTCTCTCAGCATCACATTTATGATTTCTCTTTGCAGACATACCAATCATGGTTTGGTTTTCTGAATCTGAGTGGCTGTGAGGATGGTTATGAGAGTGAAAATGCTTTCCTTCCTGTACTTCTAAAGCATATAAGTGAGAAACATGATCATGGCCAATATCATCATGATTTATCATCACTACTTTTACCTCTCCTAAACCAAGGCTTATTAACAGTTTTTCCAGGCCAAAAAAAGATAATCTTCCATTTTCACCATAACGATCAAAAATCTTTTCAATGTAGTATTTTTGCTCATTTTCAGCTTCCAACGTTGAAAATTTACTCGGCATAGATTCTGTTCCTCCACTCTGGAAGTACGATTCATTTGAGATCTGATAGTCATTATGGTAGTGTCCACGATCCTTTTTAGGACCATTGTTATGTCCATTTCCATGGCAGTGATTGCACTGATGAAAGATAAATGTCAGCAAACAAATGATGCAAAATTTTGTGTGCATGTGTACCTTCATCTCTGTTTCCTACAAGAAACACAAGGGAAAGCACTTAGGTGTAAAAGCAACCTCAACACTTGTACTACATATCAGTCTGGTACTTATTTATGCCAACTGAATGGCTCAGAAAACTTTTTATATACTGGCATTAAAAGAATAACAATTGCAGTACTTTTACTGCCAAAACTGTGTTAGTGTACTTTTCTTATCCAACAATCAGATAGATTCTGTGTATTTTAGAGATGCTGTTTTACATACAATACTTGCAGGAGGTGATTACAAGATTTACAGCATTTACAGTCAGTCATAACACTTTTGTGTGTATTTTCAAAGGCATCTATGCTTATGATAACCTATAATATTGAAAATATTTTCAAAACCCAAGTTATAAAAGAATAAAAATTGTTTTAAAATAACAATACTGTATTTTCTTGTTCATGGGGGTGAGAGAAGACAGTTGAAATCCCATGCATCACTTGTTCTCTTTTGTGCTGCTAAAGTACCTCCACTAAACACACACACTGCACAGTTCCCTATTTTGAAATCAGCCATTATCAATTCCTAAATAAGTTGTCATTAACAGACTTCAGTGTATTGCTTAAATGTTCATATTTTTAGCACTTTTTACTTACATGGGTTTACTGACTTGAAAGATCTACGTGGCCATTCATTTAAAAGAAAGGTTATATGGAAAACATCTCCCTATGCAACTCAAAAAATACTGTTAATTCTGACATTGTCTAGCTTAAAGTAATTAACACTGATTTTTAGAAACTGTATCACCTAGAAAATGTAGTTTTCAATGTAGTATTACATGTAAGAAACTTAATATTCAACATTATATTACGAAGAGGACACTGCAATAGTGTATCTTGTGTTTAGAGTTGACAACACTTCATTATTATACAAAATACAACAGCTGTCTTGTTTACATCTGGTAGCGCATATATATATATAGCATTGGAACAATTATTATAAATGAAACTTAAGAAAAAATTCAAGTGTATGTAAAAATGTTATCAAATTAGAAAACTAAATATAAACCAAGAACTGTACTTTATGACTTCTGTTTTCTAGAGCCTTACTTTGGGTAGAGAATAACCTTTAAAATGCATGTTTTCTTTTTAAATACATAATCATATAAACACCACCAGGGTTTTTTAGAAACCCTTAATTTGTTCTGCTTGGTACCAAGCCAAATAAAATGTGTACCATTTTTATCAGTTCTGCTAGATAAATGTAGTAGATAATCTAGCCCTCCTATCAGCAAAGGAGCAGACAACAAGAAAGTAGCATGAAACCAAACCAATCTGAACAGCAACAGGATGATTAAAAACAGTTTAATGGGGTTGACTAAAATAGACAAAGGAAACAAATACAGAAGTAGGGCTTTTAAATTAGAATATGGCTGCTAAGGAAATCAGAGCTGAGAGAAAGGACATGGACAGAAGGTCCATCCACCCTGTTTTCTGTATACTCTGATGCTACCAAGACACTGCAGCAAAAGCAAGGATGTAAGAAAACAGGAAACAGAGCAAGCATGCTTTCGTCTTCTAACACTGACAGCAGTTTTAGTTCCTTAAGTGCATCTTGACTAGAGCTGGCACTGACCCTCCATTCACAAAGACACAAGTGATCTGGTGAACACTTCCTAAAATGACACTGACTTTCAGACAAGACGCAGTAAATTCAGTTGTCCTTCACAAGCCTCCCACTAACTAAAATGTGCTTCATGAAATTGGTCAGGAAAGTGATTTGCAGCAAACCACAAACATTTAAAGTCTATCTTAATTTCCTAAAATACCAGCTTGTTGATTTGTGCATAATTACTGGCAACCACATTATTACACATACAGACACAGAAAACCTGTTGGAAGCTCCTGTACTTGCAACAGGTAGGAAGAGAAAAGGAATCAAAATAACTAGGAAGGGAATACGTTCTAATGACTTTATATGGCAAATAAATGAATCAACACAGAAGATTGAGGGAAAAAAAAATCTCCTGAAAATTTCTACAAATATAAAATGTGAAAATTAACTTTTCACTGGAGTTTCAAATGCTTACAAAATTCAGAAAAGGCAGAACTGTCTTTTGCAATACTGTACCACTTAAAAATGTAAGACCAGAAGATTATCTGTCAAATGGAGGCATCTGCATCAGAACTGGTTCTAGGGACATCAGATAGTACATTACTGGTTTATTTTTATAAACAGCTGGTCAATCATCAGACTATAGTTTTTCTCCAGCTCAATTCCCTACAGTCCTACTGATTTAAGAGCTGTGACAAACTTTCTCAAGTAGTTTATCGTGATGAGTTTATCCCCCAAATTTACTGGGATATTATTTTTATAAAGTCTTTTTCACTCATAGGCTCTGTTGAAGGCATCCCTAATGTTCTTATAAATACATCACAGGATTAGTAAAAAAAAACATCAGAAGCATCTCAAAAATCTTCCAGAAGCTTTTTCCATTTTCCTCTCAGGAAACCGGTAAATGCTGGTACCGATGGAGTAGAATGAAACAGGTTGCAAATCTTTATCCAAGAGTCACTGGAGTGGGTCAGCCCTCAGACTGTATGATCACCTGGAAACACCTTTAAACAAAGGACATCTGCTTCTTCTTATGCAGGCTGAGAACCTGGACTCTGACTTACAGCATGCCAGGAAGCAGAAACATTCTGGCAGTAATCAGGAGCATGACTGCTGACAGATCAAGAGAGCTCCACATTTCTTTAGGAATATGCTGATTTTCATCAACTGAGGATTTACAATGTTGAATGTCACTTAATGTGAAGAGAAGGTTCAGGATTTGGAACAAGCAGTCAAGGCACACACAGGACCAACGAAAGCCCTGGGAGAAAGGCGAACTTCTACGTGCCTGCACAGGAGATGGCAGCAACAGGTAAGTACATGCTGTTCACTGTAATGCTCCAGCCAATCCTTCAAGAAGCTTTTTTACTTCAGTTTCTCACTACTGAAAAGAGCATTGCAAGGTTAGGTAAAACTCAGTTACTCAAAGGATACTGTTTTTTGTAGGCAAGACAGCTTTTCTCCCCCTTTGCTACGTTCTGGTAATATAACCAGAACAAGCAAAGTCGAATTACTCTCATTTAAACAACCACGATCCAGACTAAAATATCTCTATCAGGAAATTCATGACTAAAGCATGATCGTAATCCTTTTCACAACCTCATGATCTTTTTCATGTGACGGTCTCATACAATACTACTAATACATTACTTGGAAACTTTAGTCATGCATCCCTAATTGTGGTGTTTAGCTTTGAATGGTACCTTTTCTCCATGCCCTAATGGTTAAAATAGTTTGTAACCTCTGATCATGATTCATTGCTGAAATACAAGAGCTGAGCATTATCAGACCAATTTCAAATTCAAATACTTGTCTCACTATTTTCAATTTAAATAGTAATAACCCTAGTACAATATTTTTGATCTTCTATTATATAATACGCTGTATCTTCTATGGCAATTCTTGTTACAGAACAAAGATGCTTAAAAAATAAATGTACCCATAATAAAAAGTCTCAAAAAGAGCAACCATAAAGAGTTGATAATTTATTTGTTTCTTTTTAAATAAGCTTCATTATTCTATAGGCAATTATAAATAGCTGTCATATTTAACCTCTCAGGCAGTACTTGTATGTGTAAAATACTGGAAAGCTGAAGTCCAAATTCTATACATTTCAGTGGCACAAAATTCTATTTAGCTGATCTCAACATAGGAACATTAAGACTCTCAATTCCCTTCAAGAGAATATGGAAGGGCAGCCTGAGGACAAGGCTACACCAAAGCTGAAAAAGATTCTGCCTATTACTGCTGTCAGCCTTTGCCTAATTCTCCTCACTGGTTTGATTCCCTGCCTCCCCTTCTGCCCTCCACAGCTCCCTGATGGGCGGGCACCCAACACAGGGGAGATACGAGGGAAAATATCTCCTGGATGTTGTTAAGAAACTACAGCACTCTAAAGGGCAGGGCTGGAAATAACAGCACCTGCTACAAGAACAACATGAGTCCTTCATGACACCTCAGGCAGCCCCACCCTAACCCACGCTCCAAAGTCAGAACCACGTGTACATGTGGAAAAGATGAGCAGTGTGCCCCACCAGCAGGTATTTCAGAAATGGCTCACAGTGCTGCCCAGTGCACCCCCTCCCCATTCGTGAGGGCAAGCAGGTCACTCACACTAAATGCAGCATGACTGCACATCCATACACAAGACTTTTATATCAGAGGCTTGAGGTCACAGTACCTGAGCAGTACATAAGCAAAGAGTTACCTTCTCTGCATGGAAAACTCACCATATGTCTATGCTAAACCACTGTCTGCCTACTATTTCAACTGTTCTTCTTTATATAGTACTTTATTTATGGCTTAGAGCCTGGAATATAAATGTGATTTTGGGTGAAATTTTATTTATCAGCAACTGCTTCACTGAAATTAGAAAACTAGTTCAAGAGTTAGACTTTACTTAAAACAACAAACTTGGATTCAAATTACGTGGTCATACAAAATACAAACTCAATTGAAAGCCACATCTATCATTCTAGTGCTTGCAACCCACGTACTACAGAATTTTTGTTAGTGTACAACACTGACTAGAATATTTTAAGTGCCCAACTTTCTTCCCCCAACTGGTTTTCTTGTCTGCTCCCAACAATTTTAATAACCTGAAATATTTGTAACAGAAATGCACTGATTTCTCCCCTTCCCACGCTCCGTCCCAAGTTATTTCAGTTTTTCTCCCTTATTGTTCAACTTTCTTCCTTGTTTCTCTGAAGAATGTACTGCCCATCTTTAAAAAACATCTTTGACTCCTTTAAATTACTCATCTTGAATGCCCACTCTAAGTAAAGTAACTTAGCAATATTTCATGGGAAACTAGAAGCTAGAAGTTCCACACCAAACACATGCTAAGGTAAGGGAGAACCCAGAAGGACAAAAGGTGTTAAAAATAAAGACAAAGCAATATTCTTACCTAACTAAGACATTCTCTCTGTTCAGCACTGAGAAGTTAAGCACTTGTGTAATTCATTTCTATTAAGAACTACTCAGAGTAAAAGCTCTATGAGAAATACCAGTTTTTTAAAAAGAGAAATATTTATTGAAATAAAGTTTCTGACTGCACAGTTTTTCTTAGAGTTCTTGAAAAATTTAATGCCTTTCTATACTGCAGGCATTCACTCCAATGTGCATGCAGGAGAAATGTCTGCAGTCCCCCTTCCCCCCGCCCCATCCCAAACTCATATTTGGTTCAAAAAAAAAGCCTGGAATCTGAAAATCCAAAAGAACCTACTCTTTATTTCCTAAATTTCACATTTTCAACAAATACTAGAATACAAATTCCTATTAATCTAGCACACATTTTTAAGATAAATTATTTTTTAAAAAATATTAATATGAAATCAATATATTGTTGTTACTGAAAGACATTTTAAGAAAGCCATAACAACATTTTAATTAAATAACAATCTCTTTTTGTTTTATCAGTCTTAAACTGCCATTAGCTTCTGCATATACAAATGGGAAAACATGCTACAAATCTAAAAAATTAAAATTAACCATTTCTAACTTCAGTTCTCACCCATCTCCTGTATTTTCTTCTCTCTTCATTTTCAGTGAAACAGGTTTGTGGGTTTAAGTAAAACTCATTCATTTGAAAACCTACAGCCCAGTAGGAGGGGCACTTTGTAAGAACAGACCTTTAACTAATTGATCCAAACCCTATTTGCTAAGTTAATACCAGATAAGACTTAAATAGTACAGAAAGCATTTATGCATAACTGAACACACCATGAAAACTTTCTAAAAATCTCAGCTGTGAAGTATTTGAAATGCCAAGTCCCAAGCAAACTAGAAAACGATCCTAAACCAATACAGTAGCAATCTACTGGCTCAATTTGCCAGAAAGAGGCATTTATTTTATTTGGAATGGATAAAAAATGGACAGCCTTCTTCAAAGGGACAGTTAGTTATTTTTAAGAAATTGCTGAGAACAGGCTCTTTCTCAGAGCTCACAGGAATATAAAAACTTCACAATACTTGGAAGCTTTATAGGTATTAGTTCTTCTTGCCATGAATTAATTTTCATAGAGAAACTGTATGTAGTCCATAAAACAGATATTAATGCACAAAATCTATAACAGAGCTATCTTGCTTTTGTGCTAATATTCTACTGTTCAATTAGACCAACCAGACCTTACAAGGATGAAATACTTGAAATACAATCCAGTAACACCTGCATTTTAATATTTAATTTTTCTACTGAAAGTAAGCAAATGTTTTGGTTAAGGCTTATGTTCAAAGAATATTTTAAGACAGTGTTGCACTTAAATCAGCAGTTCTGCCCTCCCCCACTGCTTCACTATTTCATTCCCTTTCCCACAAAACTCATTTTTGTATACCAGCAGATTTGTTTGCTGATCAGTTCACTGTGCAGCTGTACAACCAGATTCTGCTGAAAAATAGCCTAGAAAAAGAAGATCATTTTCAAGACAGATTTTTTCCTATCTGGTTCACTGTGCAGCTGCACAAACACCACAGTCCACACAAAAACCAGCCACCTTGCTCTAGGTGGGAACACCAGTTACAGATGTGCAGTCTAACAGAATATTTTGATTTAGCCCAAATAAAACAACTGGCCACCTCAAAATGTACTCAAATAACGATGAAAAAGCAACACTGGACATATTTCCTACTGAAAGCTTTCCGTTCAAAACAGAATATAACAATGTTTCCAATAAAGTGTTAAAACCAGTTGCAGTATTTTATTCTTACTATAACTTAAACCACTATAACTATTTCACCCTTGCATTATGATACAATACTTGTGGTATGTTAAAAGGCATGTCTTTGATGTGTGCTTAACACCTACACTATTATAATAAGAACCCTTCTATCACAGCTACAATCCAAAAAGGAATGATGCATGTCTACTATTAAGCCGATGACTTCTCTCACTTTAAAAAAAAATAAAAATAAATTTACAAAAGCTATCAATTATGAAAGTCCACTGAAATATGGGATGAAAGAATGCTTCTCTTACATGTGCTATGCCAAACTAGTGCCTGGCTGACTACGAAGGCCATCTCTAGAATTACGGGGTTTCAAATTCTTTACTTGACAACATATACCACTGACTCAAATCTGCATTTTTTAATAGATTTAATTAATGAACCACCATCACAGACTTTTATAAGGCCCTCTGTCAACATGCCATTCAAATTCTTGTTAACAAATTCATTCAGTCAAGAGTACAAACCAGAACTACTACTAAGACAATAGGCAGCTACTGGAACCATTCACATCTTGAATTAATGGACTCCCAAATGTGTCTTTGTTCAGTAATTGTGGGAGACAAAAGTGTTCATGAAGATGTCTTGTCAAATTGAAAAATAACACTTACCCTATCTGACACACAACATAAAATAGTTTTATATATCTCAACAGGCAAATCCACCAAGAAAATGCCCAGCTGACCCAATACGTGTCATGTTCACCACATTCCCAATGAGGCCTCAACAGAAGACATGAAATTTTCTAGCTCTCATTTATTTTAGCCAAGATTATTCTGAAAGATCTACATGGCTACTCATTACAGGTCTGTGTGATGATTGAAGCAACCATTCAAACTGATACAGATACTGACTGGCTTCAAAAATCACTTACTATGAACTACCAACCTTTCTTAACAAGGTATTAAGAGAACTTTGAAGGGACAACTTTGGGTGAAATAATGAAAATATATTAATACCCAAGATTACTCTTAGTGCAAGATTAGACACAGAAGAGGGGAAAGGAAGCACAATCCTTAGAGCCTTAACTTAAAATGCAAGCAGAGATGGCTTCTTAACCAACCAAATTAGAAATACGAATAGGCTAAAACTGCAATCTTAAAAATATCATTATATAGATGCACTTCCCTGTGTCCATCACCTTGCAATTGCAGGTACATTGCATTAGCAACACAGACAGGTAAGGACAGTGGGAAGTGGGGCTGCCTTTGCAGAGTTTCTAAAACTACGCTGCAATGAGATCCATCTAACCTACACCACAGTGTGTAGCATCATAATTTGATCCAATATCAGTTCCTTTTGCAGTAACTGTAATTCTTCCTCTAGTATCTCTCCTGAAATATGGGTGCTCCTTTATAATATTTCTTGAGTGTAATTTTCTTCCTTTCATTATAACTTTAATTACAATGATTTTTCTGGACTGTTGGTTTGGGTCAATATTAGTGTAGTCACCACCCTTCTCCGTGGGATCACTGGGCCTATGTCACTCCTTGGATCATTGACATCTTTCATCTTTATTGATTATTGTTGCTACTGGGGCTTTCTTCATTTTACATGATCCTATTAGTTCTCTAGACTCTCTGTAATTTCCATAACCCATTTCTGTAAAGAAAGAACACTTTTTATCAGGAACCTACTACTTCAATAGATTCTCCTAATTATATGAAACTTGTCCACTTTAGTTAATATGCAAATGAACCAACTTCTGATTTTTCCAGAATTAAAATTTGAAATTGTTTCTACTGCCATACCATGATACAAAAAACAGTTTAAAAAAAAAAATTAAAAAAAGCTACTTGCTGTCTCTAACATTTAATACAAATGATCAGTAAGTGCATCTCAAAACAAATCCAGTAATTTAGAAGAACAAGACTATTCTGACTATGCAAAAGGCACATTCCACAATGGTAAAACATTTGTAGTTGTTCTCTTTTTGATGAACAGAAATGGTTTGGCAGCCTACCACTGAAATTTTTAACATAAAAAATAGCTCAGTTTAAAATATCATTAAACAGTGTGAGAGTTCAATCCTGAGAACAAAGTTTTGATTCTAGTTAATCACAGTTGAAGAGATCTAAACATTTGTGTGCTGCTAAAAAAAGTCAGAGGCGTTAGTTTTATTATTTCTAGATCACTAGAATAACATGCTGTCATTTAGCAGGACACTTCACTGCCAGGTTAAGGAGTTGAAATACTTCAGTCAATACTGACAATACTTCAATGGCTATTTGTCATCCATACCTAGGAATATTATACACACATCCCTGATCAGGGATGTTCTCAATATAGAGGGAATAATAAAGGTTGAAATACTTTTTTTTCCCCAGAAATATGGCAAAGCTAACAATATAGCCAATCTTTGACCAACATAACTGTGTCCTCAAAGGAAAGCACAATAAATAAGTGAAAATACAAAAAAAAAAATTCTAACTTGATAAGCTAAGTTTATAAATTTCCGATAATGCTACATGTACTTTTATAATGTAAATGTAATGTTTAAAAAGTATATTACTTGTAATATGTGAGGCAAAAATTTTACACATCTCACTTTGCTTATTGTCAAGAAAAGTAAAACTGAAGCAAACCATCACTGCACATTCAGAATAAAAAACTGCAGAGCACATGAGGTATCATTTTGGTATTTCACTGTTACTCAATCACTGCTTGGAACTACTGTATGACATATTTGATAAGGTATGGGAAAAAATTCAGCAAAAAATGTGGGGTTTTTTCATTGTTAAATACATTCCTTTTACTTGAAGAACAACATACTCCTCTCGATGTTTCACTTTGAGAATATTTTGTTTATAAAATGCAAATAATCCCTTGCCTTTAATGTCCACATTCTAAATTTATTGTTAACAATTAAGCTACAGTAAGAGAGAAAATTTCAGTAAATTAATTTATTTGCAGAAACTCTCAGAATTTCCCACAAATAAGTGACAATTTGCCCTTTTCAGTTTTATTACTACTTTAAGAACACAACAGCAGTATGTTGCCTTATTCCAAAACACTATTTTGATTTGTTCATAGTCGAATTAACAAAACAAAAAACACAGCAAAAGCCCCCCAAAATTAAAATATTAAATCTACACATTTTTAAGGAGTGGTTGGCCTAAACTATAGGGCAGACTGAGATGTGTTCCTATGTGCCAAAGCCTAAATGTACCACAATACAGTCTTTCATTAGACAAATGCAGACATTCGGCACTGATGAAACAGTATTTTCTTTGGGGAATACATGACAAAGTATGGTCTTCAAAGACAGTGAAAGCATTTTACATCACCTATCATAACTGTTCACTGCAATTCATTTGAACCACAAAGTTTGATACAGAGGAAACAGAATAACAATTTGCTATAGTTGCTGTGTTCTTATTAAAGCTTCTCATCTTAATCTCTTACGAGTCATACAAACCCCTCACATGCCTCTCTCTACTGCTGAAAATATACAGTGAGCAAAAACCAGCATAAGAATTTTTGCCTAGAGCCACTAAAAATGAACTTCTCTGACTCTGCACAAGCAGATACCCTGAGATTGGCTCAGCTGGTCAGAGCACGGGGCTGATAGCAGCAAGTTGTGTGTTCAATTCCCACATGGGCTTAAAATCCTTGTGGGTACCTTCCAACTCAAAATATTCTGTGGAATCCAGATGCATAAATTTAGACCATACACTTTACAAAACTCTTATCTGGAGTACAAAGACAGTTACTCTGTGAAAAAATAATTAGCTCTGGGCATACTACAATGAAAAGATAAATATTGTATATACATCCTGCTGCAACTACTGTGTGTTTACTGAATATATGGTCTGAAAGCAAGTGGACACTGCTAATGTAACACAATGTCTCTGCTAGACAATTGCCTCAAAACACATTTCAGAACAGGAATGACAAACAGTCCTGTTTATGTATCATATCAGACATCAAATAAATAGAAATATTTTATTTTTAGCATCAAAATGCACTGTAATGCAAAGCTGCCACATTATCTGAACTGCAGCAAAGTAGCATTTTTTGTTTTAATGTAAGCTAGGAAGATTTAAAATTGTACTTTCAGGCTGAGATACTGTTTCTTATAGACTGATATTCAGGTCAGCACAAAAAAATGCTTCTATATTTTGCAAAAAGAACTAGCCAGCATATATGACCTAAATGATACTGTTTGCATTTCATAGAATGAGAGTACTTATCAGGGTAGTGAAGCCCTGATGAAAAGAGGTCTTCCTTGGCAGGAATGGATTACAGAAACTGCACAGAGCCTTGAGAAGGAATGTAACCATCAGGTGAAATATCGAGTACAATATTCCACTCGACAGTGAAGAAGCTTTTCTGGACTGCTGTGTATGAATGAATATGAATGAAGCAGTGCCTACAGTGGCAAAGACTTAAGATACATCCCCACTCATTACTCCCCCTTACAGAAACACTCAGCTGTGGCATTATCAGCTATTTTGCAAGGTGAATTGAACTCAGCTTTCAGTTGTACAAATGACATACGGCTACTATCATGAAAAACCCTAGAACCAGTCATCCTAGGATACAGTGCTACTCAGTCCTATTTAAAATGCAAATCAATATTAATAAAGAGATAAGTATTACTCAAAAAAACCCCAAAATCATCCACATCAAGAATCACATTGAACAATGTCTATTCAGAGAGACTATCTTGAAGATTACACGTGTTTTTCCTTGGTTACATCAATCTCAGTATGGCTGCATGTTATTATCAGCAGTTAGCTTGGTTAAAAGAGGAACTATTTATAGTTACCAAATCACCAGCTGTAAATCATTTATCATTTACAGTTAACTTTCAGAATTCGAGGTATTATTTTTGTCCATTAATAATCATCACACTAAAGATCAGTCTATGAATGTGGTACAAGTCAGGTGATCTTGAGATATCGATCTTTCTATACAAGCTGTATGACTGTCTGGAATTCGTGTTTTATTACAGTGGTCTTTACCAGGAACTGTGATTGGAAACTATTTCTAAAGCATTTAAAACCTACATGAAGAAACACTGCACAAAGTCTCTGTTGAGTACATATACAATTCTATGCAAATTCTGCAATCTTGAATGAAACTTCTTTCACACATTCTTAATCTGAAGAGTATTTTATCTCACATATGACTTTTATCTTACCTAACTAACCACAGGACTTTGATTGATTAAAGGCTTTCAGACATGATCATAGTTATACATCAACTTCCAGTATTACACAGACTTTATCTCAATTCTAGATTGTTCTACCTATTTAATATCAGTGACTTCAAAACCATGTCTCTTTATCACCTAATGCTTACAGAATACAATTTTCTGTACCTCTTAACAGTCCAGAAACTATAAAGCTGTAACTCCTCTCTAGTTAATATTCCACATTTTGTATATATATGATACATTGCTTAATACTGAGATGTGACTATCAACACAGAAGAAAAAGAGGGGCAGGTTTCTATAGCAAACTTCACGAGGCTACAGCAAAGGTGATAGCCAGAGAATGAAGCTTCTGGGTCATCGATAGCTGAGAGAAAAAACACAATAGCTGAGTCATTCCTCCTCTGCAGCAATGGACAAAGCCAGGAAATGGAGAGATGAGGCAGCACAATGTGATATCCAGATGAGAACATTTGCAGTGAAATGAACCGTGTCCCCCAGTATGGGTATAACACCCTACACATAATTCCAACATCTCTTCTTCTTGTAGGCTGTTGAAGCTGACATCAAGAAACAATCATCTTCCACATCTTTCATGCTGCCTTCCAGCTTTCTGAGAATTAAAACCTGTACAGACTTTGGATTATCACAAGTGGTAACAAAACAAAAGTGACTTCAAAAAACTGTACTCCTCAGATTTTTATTACATCAAAAAACCCTGGAGGAATGGTACTGATTCAATAGCACATAAAATACTATGAATAGGTGGACTGATGCAGGGCATACCTTTCCTTCCTTTAGGAGGTTACAATGTAGGCAGGATATGATTTCCAGGATTTCAATCAGTTTTTGAACTTAGAAAAAAATTGTTTTTATCAGCTTAGTCTAATTGCTACACATTTCCTTACCTGACTTTATTAGGTATTTCAAATACTATCTAAGTTGCAATTTAAGAATGGCCTAAGAACAATCTAAATTCTTTCTGCATCAAATGTTGTTACTTCAGGCCTTTATCAGCGAGATAAAATTACTAGTTCTCATTTAAGATAACTTCAGTAGCCCACCCGCAAAGATGAATACTTTTCCTATGATCAAATTGTTTTAAATAATTGCTCTAGAAATTAAGTTGGACTCCCACAGAAAAAATAGGAAGTTATACTGATTTTCTTCATATTAGGAAAACAGAAATTGCTTCCCAAAAGACATAAATTCTCAGTATTCACAGAACTCACCCTGCACCTAAAGCTCAATCCTGTGAAAAGCACTCCTGCCAAGCTTTCCTTCTCTGAAACTTCTACGGACGTTTTAAAATGTGTTACAAAAAGTCAAGATGCATTCATTTGACAATTCTGAAACCGCGCCATAAAATACCATACTATGAAACAGCAAACGTTCCGACAGTTGATAGTCACTGTGAAGAAAATGGAATGAGTTTTCTCATTCTGGTATCATTTTCACTGGTGACACATCCAGTTACATCTGTCCGACCTGATATTGTGCAACAGTTTGTACAGATTCCACCATCTTTTCACTGAGTTTTGCCACAGTTAAGGACTGAATTGTAACTTAACAGAAAAACTTTCATGGAGGTTATCTTTTAATTAGCTTGCGTAATTTTAACTCAGTAATTCCACCTCATGAAAACACATAAATGTTTCAAAACCCAGACTGATTTACCTTATCACCGATTAAGTGCCCATATAATAAAATAAACTTCCACTTCTGTAAGAACTGTGACAGAGACAGGAATAGCAGTCTTTATAATAGGCACAATCATGATCAAACGACATTAAAACTGGACAGCCAAAGCAAACAAGTCCAAACATACTTCCTTTGGGACTGTATACACACAGGCTTGAAGTTCATGTGAACTGGGCACTAGTTAAAAAGTCTCTTCATACTTGAATCAGCCATTGCTTTGCAAAAAATGTATTATGAATAGAAATAGCTAAATTACAGTTGCTTGACTGACTTAGTGAAGACCACAAAGGACATCTATGCCAAGTTGGATATATTTTTTCCTGTGCATACATTTATGTTGCTTGTGCAAGTCAAACTACATGAAGAGTATCTTACCAAGGCGTGCTCCTGAACATTCAAAAGGAATGGTTTATTAACATACAAGGCCCAAGTACCACAGGCACTCAGTATTCTCCTGCTGACTTTTCACATGTAACTCTAGAAGACGGATACTGTCACATCACATAAATCTTAGTTTGAGATCACCAATTATGAAGTATTTCTAAGCACTGTAGTAGACAATGGTCAGCACCACAATCTGTGCTTTCTCATAAAAACTTTCTGGAACATGCCTGATTCACACTGATGATCCAATTTCATTAGATTATTTCTTGCAATGGGAAAAACAAATTTTAAGACAAAGCCTGTGAGCATATTTGCACTGCTTCAAACCACAACTTTGCTGTAATTGTGCATTTTACGACTGACTGGACACATGCTGCAAACTTAGTACCTGGCTTTTATTTAAGCCAATCTGGAAAGGACAAAGACCTACACAAGTATTAATTAAAACAAACCTCATTGTTTTGGAGAATTTTTCTTATGTAGCCAGAATCTCTTCTCATGTTGCCTATTCCAGATAGGCAATTGTGTATGATCCCTCTACATCCATCCTCTGTGGACACTAAGGCAAATCTCCATATGGAACTGCCACTATTAATCTCCTCAAATATACATGATTAATTCCCAGTCTACAGATACATATACATTCATACAGGCCCTATTCTCCTTTAGAAATAGAATGCACGGCTGCATACTTTTTTTCTCAGAAGTTTAAGTTGAAAGCAGTTTTAAACAGAAGTGCTGCAGGACAGTATCACCAATTCTATTCTAATCATTATTATAGAACAAAAATTTAGCTAGTGAAGTCTATAGAGACACTGGTCAATGTTCTTGGAAATCACAGACCTTTTTCACATTATTTTCTTACATTTTCAGACCAGAGTATTAGCCTAAATAGTAACCATTAATAAGTCTAATTCTTGGAGTTGAGTAGCATTAGTCCACACCAAATACCTATTTCCCCCATGCAGTTAAAGGAAGGCATCTTCTAAAGTAAAGGAAATAATTGTTAAAATCAAATTTTAGAAAACAAATATGACACTTGTTTTGCAATAAATAGTTTTCTATTTTCATGTAATTGTATCAGTTACTACTACCCAAAGGGATACAAGAACATACCAGCTGGCCCGCACCAGGCATTGCTTTTGTTAAGTAGGTGACAATTACTTCTGCTTGTCTGAAAACTAACCAGGCCTTCCAGTGTGCATTTCTCAGACTTGAGGTTATCATAGGTTCCCTTAGTGTTTCAAGATCCTATCTTAATAAAAACCCTCATTACGATTGCTACTTACAGACATACAGTGTTTAGTGCTAGAAACCAGAGTTATTTCTAACTCTGGCAACTTGCTCAGAGGCAAGAGTTTAGGAGCTAGCAGGCAAGAGCTACTACAGAGGGCCCCAAAAACGACAAAGATAAGTGAAGATTTTGAAGAGTGATTTTATTCCAAAGTTGCAACGTTAGGTGTATGTTTCCAAAGGATGCAGCGTAAGCAGTTGTAATGGTTGAGAACAGGAAACCACTTATTTTCGCCCCTCGTTTCTGTCCCCTTACACCCAGTGACAAAAGCCTCCTGACCCTACATCTCTCACCCTTCAGGTATGTCCAGGTTACAGCCCGAGTGTTTTTCCCGCAGTTGTTAACGCGAACTCGGAACTCCGAGCCCAGCAAGGTTTACTCGCGTGGCTCGTTCATCATCCACAGCCACCCTACTGCCCCCAAATATCGCCAAGTACTACGACCGTCCTCCGCGGGTCTCGCAGGGCACCTCCCTCCTCGCACACCCCGCGATTCCCCGCGGCCCCCGAGCCAAGAGGGAAGGGAGGGCCGGCACCCTCCACTCTCCCGGGGCCTCCACGTGGCCGCGCCGGGAGCGCTCGGCGGGGCCGGGACGCTCCCGAACCGCACTCCCGGCAGGCAAGGAGCGGGCGCGAAGTGGGAAAGCGGGCTCCACGGAGCTCCCTGCGGCGGGGCCGGGCCTCCCGCGGCGCCCCCCGACCCCCTTTCTCTCTCCGCCCGAGAAGCGAGAGCAGGCGCAGCCCCGCCGCCGCCTCCCGGGGCCCCCGCTCCGGGCGCGGGGAGGATTTACCTGCCGCATGGTCGCCGCACGAGCAGGAGCAGGAAAGGGGGCGGGGGGGACGCGCCAGGGCCGCGGCGGCGCCTCGTGCTCCGCCGCCCTAGGGGGAGAGCCCGGGCGCGGCCCCCCCCCCCCCCCCCCCCCCCCCCCCCCCCCCCCCCCCCCCCCCCCCCCCCCCCCCCCCCCCCCCCC
>JAWWLV010000183.1:29711439-29798884 GCA_035041135.1 Platyrinchus mystaceus
CCCCCCCCCCCGCCGCCCCCCTCGCCCCGCCGGCCCCCCGCGCCCACCCGGGCCCCGCCGCCACGTGACGAGGCGGCCGCGCCGCCGTGTCGCCCCTCACGCCGCTCCGCATCGCGGGGAAGGTGGTGTCCGCTACTGCCGATCGATCCCCCGTGCTGGCTCCTCGCCCGCGCCCGCGGCCTCCCCCCTCCCGCCCCGGCCGGCCCGGGCCGGCCGCCACCCGCTCCGCGGAGCCGGGCGGCTGTGGGGGAGGGCATGTAAACAAATGGGGTTTTATAGCTACCTCACTCGAGTGCCGTGTGCATCTCCCTCTCCGCTCGGTACCAAACCGCCGCGGCGCCTCCTCCTCCTCCCGCCGCTCCGCCGGCGCTATTCACAGACCCGCGTACGCTCGCCCTGCCCGCGCGGCCCCGCGGCCCGAGGCGGAGCCATTTCCTACCCCTGCTCCAGCGCTACGAAAGTAGCGTAGCGCTCCTGCCCTCCCCGCCCCTCGCTGCGGCGGCGGGCGGCGAGCGCCGAGCGATGGCCGCGGGCCGGGCCGGCCCCGGGCACAGCCCTGCGAGCCCCGGGGAGCGGGACCGCTGCCGGGCCCCGCCGGAGGGAGGGCGAGCCGGGCCTCGGGGGGAGCCGGGCCTGCGGGCCGGACGTGGGCCGGCGCCTCGGCAGCCGCCTGGGCAGAGGGTCCGTCAGCAAGAGCGGGGCATTCCTTACCGAGGTACTTTCCGAGGGCGAGAATTGCATTACCCCCCGTTTATTTAACTCCAGAAAATCCTGCCAGGCTTTTTCATGAAATGAAAACCTGATAAGGCGGTGAACGTGTCCCCGGTCCGAGGTGGAGCCCCTCGCACGACACACTTCATTCCTATAGAACTGCTACAGAGCTAAAAAAAAACAACCCCCCCAAACACCCCTCTCCCCTCCCAGCCTTGTACAAATTAGCGCCCTCACTACATCCAACACCTCACTGGATCGGGGACATTTTGGTTTATAACGTAAGACCTACAATATAGTGGGAGTCCTTCACAACAAATCATGTTTTAAAATAGAGCAGCGTGTTTTGCAATGGTTATTTAGAAGAAGCATGACAAAAGGCTGAGGCGCGGTTCTAGGAACGTCTCAAGTAAATTTTAAGCTGCTTCATTTTTCTCTCGAGAAATTTGCATACGATTTTTGCCACATTTTCTTTCAAAAATAACTGGTGTTTCCATAGCAGGCTTCAATCTAGAGGCAAGCCAGCCTCTCCCCTATTTGTTAAGAAGGCACACATTTTTCTTTTAGACTCTTATATTCCTGAATTGAACTAATTATTTCTAAAACTGTTCCCTTGTTAAACCGGATGATTCACATCAGTACTACCTTAAGTCTGGCCTGGCAGAGCCAGAATCCCATCCTATCCAATAATATCCTAGTCCTCTCTTAAATCCAAGCCATACCCCGTCGTTGTCCATTTATAATTTCAAATCTCCTCCAAAAACTTTTTCTCTCTTTAGTATTTATTTTGAGGGAAGAAACACTTATACTCCCTCCTTCATTTTTTTCCATATGTCCTATTGAATCCATGACTAGAATTCAAACACTACTAGTCCAAAATCAGTAGCTTACATCAAGTTTTAGGGACTAATAAAATGATTATTATTACCAAACTGTTGCACTAGATCATTTGTATGTTGATTTGAGTGATTTCTCCCTCCAAGCAGGTCCTTTATCTCTCAGAATATCTCTTGTTACAGCAAATGAAATACAGATCTGATGCTGGTATTGGTCATTAGACATCTACCACAATACCCACTGTTGATCTCTAGACATGACTGATTTGTGTTGCTATTCAGTCTAGAAAAAAGTTCATTGAGTGCAAAATAGAATTAAAATACAAAGTTTTGTATCTTTCCTCTTCAGAGTATATTGAGTGAATTGTACTCAGTAATAAAATAGAGCATATGGGGTTTGTTAGCCTATCTGAGTAAAATTCAAATAGTGTAAAACCTCCTTAAAAGAAAAAGAAGTTAGGAACTCTAGTAAAAGCACTGCAATGGATGAATAGAAATTACAATGTTTAATACAGAAAAGCCATTTAAAATTTCAGGTTTGGTTGATTTTTGTATTAGTTTTATTGTGTTTAGAAAACTTTGCCTTGTTGTGGAGTTACTGATGCTCCACAGGTACTTTCCAGAGACTCACCCAACCGAAGTGTACCAATAAACAAATCTCTGTGTTAGTGGGTTCCAGCTGTTACACACTCTAACTTGTATCTGTTAATTTTTAAGCCAGAAGGGACCATTAAGAGGCCTTCCAGCACTCTGATACTGGTCATTAGACATCTGAGTATTCTTCCTTGCTAACAAATGAAAGTCTAATTTGCAGTTTGAGTTAAGTTATAACCTTCCCAGTTAGTCTGCTCATGGCTTTCTGCTGATACATTGAAAAGCCTGTTTGTATCTAGAATATTTTCCCAATAGTTGTACATTGTATCTTTCATTTGTGTTTCTTCTCAGTAGTTTTAACCACGTTTTGGTACAAGAGCTGCACATCAATATTTGAAGAAAAGAAGGTATGATTTTCTATGACACAGATTCAAAAACCCAACCCAAAAACTATTAGATCAGGCATTACTATGAAATGCAGCTGAGGAGTGTGCTGCCCTGTAAAGCCCGTGGAGCAACTTTCTATGCTGCAGGGAAGCCAGCACTGCAGGAGTGCTGAGAGCTTGAGAAAATACAAATGTATGCAACAAATCCAGACTGACTCTTCAAGCTTCAAAAAGAATGATATATTACCATACTTTTAGAACAGAACTGTCTTTTTTCCCCTCTCCTCTCACAGTGCACTTCCTTGCTGAGTAACACTGCATGGTACGTGCTCGTATGTTGGGCTGCACGAAGGGAATTATATATATATATGTGATATAGAAGGACTTGGGATATAATGCTGCAAAAGCAGATTGTATATTCTAGCAGGGCTTGTCTCATGATGGGGTCCTGTCTAGCAGCACATCTCCAGCTCCAGTAAAATGCTGTGACCTCTTTCCAGTGCCCTGAGGTCCTGATGCATTTGGACAGCAGGCCCAGCTGAGGTCAGCTGGCTGTGTCAGCACAGCAGATGAGAGAGTAAGAGACAGGTGCCAAGTTTAGCTGTGAGATGCAGGCTTAAAGAGGGTGACATTAGAGAGAGTTTGACAGATCTCACACACTGATTTCCTGTCCTCCCCTTGTAACAATCCACTTGCGTGTGAGGGATAAGAGGTTAACATATATATGTATACAAAAAAGTAATTTGTTTAGACAAACTATTAACCCCCTCCCCCCCCCAAAAAAAAACCTCCAACAAAAACAAAAAAACACCAACCAACCAGAACCCAAAGCTATACAATTAGTAATTCTGCACACGGGTTTAGTTCTTATATCCTGATACTGCCTCTGACTGTAAAAGTCTTGTGAGTATTCCTTGAAGGTCAGGAACAATAATACTGAAAAATATTTTAACTGGGAGAAATTAATTTAGAAAGCTAGAGGTTGAAGTTGTACACAAACCTTCTGTTATTTAAGTAGGAGAGAAATGTCACTACTTGTTGACAAGGTAAAGTTTTTACCCCTCTGCCAAATTCAGCTTTTTTGGTTGAAGAACCCAACTTAATTTTCTTACTTTTGAAATATTGATATCTTATGAAAAAGCCAAGATAATGGCTTGAAACATTAACTTCCTCCTTTATTTTAAACTATCTGTCCAAGATTTAATCAGAATTTAATGCCGTGTGAATGCCAACAGAGCTGGGTTTGTGGCACATGTTACATTGAACATTTTCTCTCCTGTTCTTTAAAACATTTTTGTAGCTGCTGTGCCTGCCTTTTGTGAATTCTGAGAGCCTGAAACAAAGTCAGAAATGCCATTTCTTGTGTGACAGTGACCAACAAGTATTAATCAGTTTGCTAAAGAATTAACCTTGGCAGAATTAACCTTGAGGTAGGGAACAGGTAACAGGACACAGGTAGTGTCAATGCAGACTTGCCAAGCAGAAGGATTTTACCAAATTCCTTAGGAGTGAAAGAGATTTACTGCAGGAAGCTTTGCTCAGAAGTACACTAACGAGCTGCTGAAGTAAAATATCAGGAATCATATAGAAGGCATTTTCTTTCCTTACTACATAATTTCCTAATCTGCATCTCAAATATGACCTGTTGACAGCTCCCTCTTCTGCTCTGAATTTACTGATGTACTTACTCTGTAACCATCTGTGTGGTCAGTTGTGTTTTACAGATTTACTTCTATTTTCACTATTTGGCACTTTGAAATGTGCTCATTCCCAGGATGTATAAGAGGGCTGGGATTGGATGCTGAAGCAGCAGAGACTTTGCTTATGGCAAAGACATAAGATGTTTAAGCATCAGGGTGAACTTAAATAAGCAGGTAGTGATTCTGTGATTAAAGCTTGTGCTTGGAAATAGGCAGTGATGTTCTCTGGGGGATTTCACTGCCTCAGGACTACTTGGATTGTTTGCAATGAATTTAACTCCCAGGTTTATATAACTCCAAGGCTGTATATAAATATGGTACTTTTAGTAGTGACTATATATGACTTTTTCCTGCCAAACTGGGTGCTCTCGTTTAAGCCTTTGCTTGGCAGATTTCTTTATTTAGCTCTAATTGGTTTCAACTGTGTGAATTCCAATGATAATTCAAAGTAGATCTGGTCAGTTTTGCATGAACTAGTAAGTACAATTTGAAAGTTACTTTACTCATAAGATGGGACAAAAAGGGAAATAAATCCATCTAACTTTGTTTTTAAAAACAGTTGTTATCCTTCTCATTACAACAGCATGTAGATACCCCTCTGGATATTATATAAACATATATGAGCATACATGTAGGTTTTGAAGCAAAAATATCAATGTCAATGATATTGTCTGTATAATTATAAGTACTGGTGTAAATACTGGCAGAAAGTTTAGACAGAAACCCATATGTTTGTTTTTTTTTAACATGTCAAAACGAGATACAGTTTTTAAAAGATCTTTGTTTCTGAAGTTTTTGAGTTGACCTCTTTGAGGGGAAGGGCTAGGCTTTTTGTTTTGTTTTTAAACATGGGTTGATATTTTTAGTGAAAAAATATAAAACCTTTGTCATTGGCTCAAGAATTAAGGTTACATAAACACCAAAGGACGTAAACAAAAGGGCGTGATGCTTCAGCAGCAGCTGAAGTCTTTGGTGAACACAGAGGTGTTCCTGAAATATGGAAAAAAGCCAATATGACTCATAGACCTTTGGTTGATTTTGCAAAGCTAGCAAACCCTAGTAGAGCTTATCCCCAGGAAAACTCTTGCTGGCAAACTTTACTTTGTTAAATGAATATCCCTTTGATTTGTTATTATTTGTTTTAAACATAACTTTCTAGTCCTACTTTCCAAAGCAGTCACAAGCCCTTTCATTGGATCTGAGACAGACAGGATTTGCTGGTCACAGGACTGGGATAAAATTCAAAGTGGAAGATGTTAGAAATCAAGAACAGTGTGTCAGAGCCTTCTTCCTCTCTTGCAGACTCAGGTTTATTTATTTTTCTCCCTTCCTTCCTGCCTGTTGAAAACATCTGTTTGCATCTTTTCTGTACGCACTGGTTGTAGAAAGATATCATCTTCATACTAAAGGATGTGATGGGAGGCAGAGGCCAGTCATCTGCTTCCTTTAGCACGTGACTGGGGTGAGATTGCTGAGCACAAAGAGCTTATGGTCACAGCAACACCAGAGCTCTGTATCAATAAATATGGATATTATCTGCTGGAGCCAGGCAGGGTTCAAGACATTAAACAAAGCTGTGCTAGCTGGCTGGGTGGGGTAGAAATTCCTCTAAAGGCTTTCACTTATAAAAGTAAACTGGATCGATTCCAAAACTGACCCACCTGACCAAAGAGGAAATATTGACTTTAATGTAATCTCTTAACATGCTGAGGAATTTGTTTTACACCCTCTTCTCAAACAGAATGGAAAAATTTAATGAGACTTGTCCCTGACATTATTTGAAACAATCAACGAGCAGCTTAAAATAAGAAAACAAAGGTCAGTATCTTTTTTGTTTGTCAGTCCCTGTCAATTTTTAACCACTAGGCTGGTGATTTGGCATTTTTTATACATGACGTAGACTTAGCTGAGTAATAGAAGCATAGCTCTTCTGAAGCTGGATTTTAGCAGGCAGGTGGGGTGAATTTCCCCATTTCACCTGTGTTACACACAGAAGTGGATATGACACATTTTAAACTTCTGCAATTCCTCTATTATCAACAGGAAGAATCAGGAAGCCAAAACATCCTTAAGCTACTGGCTATCTTGGGAGGGATTACTCATCTATGAAATTACAGCAGTGAAAGGGAAGCCAATATGAGCTTGAATGAATGGACAAGGATGTTGTACAGCCTCGTCCCTTCTTCATCAAAGATCCAAAACATCAAAGAGACTCCTACAGAGAAGACATGTGTCAAGAACATGCACTGGCACGGAAGACAAAGGTATTGTTTACAGAAATAAAGCAAATTATGAAATGGGTGTTTTGTTTGCTTTTCTGAAAATCAGCTGTACAAGTAGCAAAATCTAAAATCAACAGACAGGCTCTCAAAATCAAAATTATCAATGACTGGCCCACAGTTTGGGAAAGAGTTAACTTAAGCTCAGCTGTGTTTATCTATCCATGCCTGATAATTCCTAAATGGGAATTGGAGGGAGCAGTAGGATGCTGGCCTTCGGACACCATTGAAAGTACATGACCTTGGCTTTGAAATGCTGGCACACACTGAAGTTGGGTAATTTTTTCCCATTATTTACATGGTTTTTTTACACCTGTATTTAATGATTCCTACAGAAAATAAATAAGGACACACCAGCAGTGTGAATGACGTTAGAAAACACCCCAATTTCCAAATCTTTAACTACACTTACTTACAGTTCTACAAGGTACTGCAGTTTATTTTCCATGTTGCTGCCACAAAATGCTTTGCACAGTTGGATGGTAATCAAGTTTTAATGACACAAGTAGGAATGCGAATTTAAGTAGAAAGAACTATGAAGAAGAGAGTAAATTTTAGCTGATATACAAAAAAGATGAATCATAGGGACACTTAAATGGCAGCTAAGTGACAAGAAATGTTAAAATCAGAGGTGAATATCAGTGAAATTACGTGGAGAGAGGCCACGTGGATGTTGCACAGCCAGAAACTGGGAAGGGAGCAGACAAATGGGGAGGCCTGTCTCATGGCTGTTTTTCATCTGCATGACTTAGCAACCTCATTTGATACCTCTTGCTGTAAACCAGTAATAATTCCTCTGAGAGCAACCTATAGCAGCAGAAAAATAGACTAATACAGTGATGAATAAATCCCATTATGTTTAGAAAAAGAAGAGAAGCTTTGAAGCATTTCCTCAAGCGTGGGACTAAAGACACTGCTTGTGACAGAGGGGATGTGGCCACATGTATTTGCTGACACATCAGGTGGTGTATTTGTGATGTATTAGAGCACTAAGAGGGCTCTGAGAAGACTCAAGGGTGGGAATGCCAATAAACAAGCAGATAGAAAATAAAGCCATTTCTGCTATGGTTGGGTTGGACTAACTTTGCTGAGATGTTGTACTGACATCCAGTCTGTCCATCCATGGATATGTCATCCAAGAAAATTGACTGACAAACTCAGGGAAAGAAAACCAGCCTGAGACAAACTTAATGCCAGTTTTGTCAACACTGAAATTGAAAAGGAAAAAAAAAAGTTAAATTTGAAAATGTTTGATTTCACTCATGCTATTTATGTCCTTCCACTCCTTTCAGATAACCTTCCCTTCTTGTATCTCTTACTTCTCCATAAAGGCAACTAAAAATTCATTGCCATATGCACAAAAGGTAAACTCAGATGAGCTTCTACGGTAGCACTAATGAAATTATTGTCGACCTCTCCCAGAAAAACATATGAGTTTGAGTTCATACGTTTTCTTGGTAAAGCCAAGCACCACAAGAATATTTAAAATAAAATGTTGAACAGTAAATGCTGTTCATTCTTTATAACAGGTTTACATTATTGAATGTATACTGAAATGCACCACAGGCATGCAGTGATCTAATTCAAGGCTGAAAGTTAATTGAAAAAACCAAATACTACTACCTTGTGGACAGATGGGGGCAAAATTCAAGGTCTTGGGAGTGAACTGATATTTATTTTTTCATTTAATCATGGTGCCATCTCTCAACAAATATGTCTGCTGACGTAACTTCTTCCAGCTTGTAGCTTACTCTAAACATGTAGAGAGTGCAACTTCTAAAGAGTTCTTCCCTTCTGCTGAGGTTTCTTAGTTATTTCTCTGAAGAAAAAAAATTACCCATGAAGGTGCTTCACGCTGTCCATATATGAAAGTGAGTGGGTAGTTATCCTCACTGAAAGCAGTTTCCCAGTAGCACTTGGCTGTCAGACCACTTATGTAGTTACCTAAACCCAGTACCTTAAAACAGTTCATAAAATCATGGCCTCACTTTGAACAGTCTATACTTCAGAGAATAACCTTCTCTGGTTTTTGCAGGTAGTTTAGTAGAAGTCATTGTAGCTGGGTTGACACTAATTTCGTTTACATTTTCAGAATTACTTTTCTGTTAATTATTAAATATATGAGGGAAATCCATTGGATCAATTGCAAGTGCAATCTGAAGTTTGAAAGCCTATAATTGTCAAATTTCCAGTTTACTAAAATTCTGAGAATAAGCCTGAAGCACAACATAATATCCTTTGGTAAATCAATATGCATAATGAAAAGAAGGAAATAGTACCCAGAAGCTTCAAGACATTGCTTAAGATAAACAGAAGCTAAAACTAAAGTCAATACTTACTAATGATTTGCAAGAAAGCTTGAAATAAGAATACTTTAGGTAAGCCAGTTACTTAAAAAGAGACTGCTTGGGGCTCTCCAGCTCACATATACCTGGGTTGGGCTGGCTCATTGCCAAATTCCCATGGGAAGCAGAGGCCAGATTCTAAGAAATTCTCAGTCCCAAACCAGCTCACAGAGTTTTACTTAAGTTATCTCAAATAAGCAGGAAGTACTTAGTTTGGACAGCATGATTCTGGGATAATATTATTTATATTACAGGATGTGTCAAATTCATAACATAAGAATGACAAGAATTCATTGCTATTATTCCAAGGGGGCTTTGCTTTTAAAGTAATCTGCTGTTCTTACCCTGAAAGAAGTATACAAATTTTACCCCCATTATCTCAGAAGATATTAACAATATCACAGTTATCACTAATTAGACAAAAGTAGACTTGATTATGCAGCTTCTAAAAACAGTGAATCCGAAAATGAACTGCCAGCTCTGATGCACCTGAAAGTGCTGCAGGCACCCACTTCTTGAGAGCAGCATGCACACATTACAGATCAGACCAGGCCACTTACAGGATGTTGAGTGCCAACTTCATCATTCAGGACAGCAGTGAGTGACTCTTGTAATTTCTCTCTTTCTCCTCTTCCTCATTTACAAAAGGGAGAGACTGCATGGCCTTTAGTCACTTCCCTAAACAGGAAAATTTGCTATCTATGCAGTTTCTTTTTTAAACTACTGTATTTTTAAGGAACTGCTTGAACAGGGTTTTTTATTTATTATTGTATTGAAATTGAACCTTGAGCTGGTAAAAACAATATTATGGTAGAGCTCTAGTTCTAAAACCAGAGCCGCTGTTTTCACAGGAGGACACTTCAAATTGCTGCACAAAACTTTTGACTGTTGAGCACTGAGAGGTATGCAGTGTACAAGTCCCAGTTTCTGTGAACAGCCAAGCAGCAGTAGACAATTTTTCAGAGGTTGTTGCTGATGGTTTTAATTGTAATCCAAAACATAACCCAGAGGAAAGTGATTTTTGCAGTGGAGAGTGGGGTGGATCAATATTACTGCAACTCTTTTCATTTTTCTTAATGCCACTTTTGTTGTACTGTGAAACAGCACAGAAACTGCATTCATTTCAAAAGTCAATGGTCTCCTGACAGCAAAAGACAGAGTTAGTCTTCATTGTAATATAACCTGATCAGCAATTGTCCAGAAATCTGAGTGAGGAGGAAGTAACAAGACATCAAGGATTTGAGGCAGATGAAATTGCCCCCAAACATCTCTGCCTGTTCCTTGCACCCATAACAGTTCTGTCTTCCTTACATATCCCACAGCTTTCTGTCTTGTTATGGCTCATGTTCAGCCCTTTGGCTCTTTTCAGAGGTGATTCAGTCTTCATAAGGCAATAGTTTATATTTTCATGAATCTGCAAAAGCAACCCACCTTCTTTTTCCAAACATGATTTAAATTTACAGTGTCCCCTGGGCAGAGGCCCCAAAGAGACAGGCATTCTGGTTTCCGGTTGTAGAAAACCAAGCCAGAAATTCTGCTTCTGGGGACAGCATTTCCATGTGCTTTTCTGGCAGTGCTCAACAGAGCATAATCTACAGGCCAGTCAGTCTCACCTCAGTGCCTGGCAAGATCATGGAGCAGATTCTCCTGAAAACTATGCTAAAGCATATGGAAAATAAGGAGGTGAGTGATGATGGTCAACATGGCTTCACTAAGGGCAAATCATGCCTGAAAAATCTGGTGGTCTTCTACGATGAGGTTACAGTGCTGGTGGATAAGGAAAGAGCAACAGACATTATCTGCCTGGAGATGTGCAAAGCACTTGACACTGTCCCTCATGACATCCTTGTCTCTAAACTGGAGAGACATGGATTTGACAGACGGATCACTTGGTGCATAATGAACAGGTAGATGGTTTCACCTAGAATCAACAGCTCCATGTTCAAGTGGAGACCAGTGACAGTGGTGTTCCTCAGGGTTGGGTGTTGGAAGGGGCACTGTTTAACATCCCGGAGACAGTGGGATCGAGTGCACCCTCAGGAAATTTGCCGACTACACCAAGCTGTGTGGTGCGAGTGACACACTGGAGGGGAGGGATGGAATCCAGAGGGACCTGGACGGGCTTGAGAGGTGGGTCCTTGTGAAGTTCATGAGGTTCAACAGGGCCAAGTGCAAAGTTGGTTGAAGGTTTTTTTGAAGGACCGGAAACACAGTACTTAAACTAGTACTTAAACTGATTGTTCCTCTGTGGCAGCACTTGCCAAGGTGGGATTGTAGCTGAGTGACAGTACAGAGGAATGAATAAGAAAAACCTGTTGCTGATAAGGGCTCAAATGTAAAACTTAAGCAGACTATTTCTCTTCACTACCCAGTCACTCTTCTCACTGCAGGCCCTTGAAGTCTCCAGCCACTGACTGCCATTACACAGTGTCTCTCTTAGCCAGCCACACCCTGGTGATACAGAGGCTATACAATATATATGCATTCTGTTCCTGAGGAATAATTTTCCCAGCATTAAGTTTTAAACCAGTTATCCTTCAGTACTAAGCAGGAGGAGATAGCTTGACAGCAGTTTCCTATTTGATATTTGCATAGTGAACTTACACTGAAGCTGTCTTTCACAGCATCACAGAGGTTAATGCCTTAATAAAAACAGCTTCTCCTCAATGGACTTTGTTTGCTTTAGCCTGACCTTATTTTCAGGGGATTAAAATTTAGCAATAATATTTGTATGGTCCTGAACTCTATTCTGTTTTCGGAAAAAAGCACATTGTTATTATGAGTTCAGGAAGGAGGCAGAAAATGTTTTCCTTTAGTTTCACTTTGTCATATTCTAGGAGGAGCAAAACCAGACACCAGAAATCTCTAGAGCTTTTTTAGAGAACTTATTTCAACACTGGTCCTTAAAAAATATGTATGAAAAGTGATGTACAGCATTTTGAGATATCTATAGCTAAACTACTTCGTTGAGATGTTTGAAGCTGGGTTTTAATACAATTTAGTCTTAAGTACAGCAAAGCATTCACAAACCTCAAGGAAAGCATGGTTACTGAAATGCTTAAAAAACAAGCAAGCCATACATGAGGGACACAATTTTCATCTTTACCCATACACAAAACATATACATTATCTTTGGCAGAAGGGCGCTCTCCCTCTGACAAATCTGTAAGCCATCGGAAAAACTGACACTGGTGTTCAGTAGGGAACAGGGAGTCCTATGGAGACAATGGGATGTAAGACTTTCCTCCCTCCACCCCCCATTGTGCTTGTGGCTGGTAGAGTTCCAAGAGAAGGTGGAAAACAGTTTTCTAAAGGTTTCTATTACCCTGAAACAGTCATTTCCAGTAGTCACCTTGTGAACCCAAGAGAAGTCCACTTGGTTTAATTTCTTCCCTGAAAATGATGATAAAACAAGTTTATAAAGGAACACAGTACTTACCCTTTATCAGGCTCTAATTCAAGAGTTTAAAGCATTTTCCTGGCTTTACACAGGCAAGTATTTACCTCACTCAGTTGCTTAGTAGCTCCTTTCAAATCAGTAGGAATGTAAATGTGCTACCAGTGAGGCACATGCTTTAGGGTCCTGCTGAATCATGTCTTTTGCATGTCAAAGTCACTACTGAAAAATGTGGTTGTGACCATACACCAAATTAGGACAAGAACATTTGTTATGGAAGGTAGAACATGGCATGACATCAATCTGGTGTTTGTGTGTGAATGGCGGGATGGGGGGGGGGAGGATAATGAACGTTTTCAGCTGTGAGACTACCAAGCATTTAGATCTTTTCCAGATTCTGACTTTTCTAGAGAAGTTCTAGGTGCTAGAAGCCAGGCATTTTGAAAGACACTTTATTTCTTTAGGTACACTGTGTACACATTAACACCCCCCCCCCAAAACAACAACAACAAAAACACAACCAAAAAAACCCCCACCTTAATTTCTGCCAGGCATGTGACACCATAACAACCACCATAACAACATAACAAATCTGCTTCTTTAAAGAAATACTTCATACACACTGAATTCAGTATGAACCAAGACGACAATGTTTCTTTATTTGATACTGACATTTAGGCTCCTCTAGTATGCAGAGAAATAATATCCCAAATATTACATGTCTGTATAAGAAATGTAGTATACGAAACAACTGAAATCCACTAAAATCAATATACTCACTTCAATAAACCCTGGAATAAACTTCAAAGTTAGTTTTGTTTCTCAAGGTTCAGTTTCACTAGGGATTTTTTGATAACAAGAAAAGAGAAAAATCTGAAAGATAAACCCAACATCTATAATGAAGCAGTAATGCTCAGCTATCATTAAGAGCCATGGCTTGCTTTCTTTCCCATAGATCTCTGCACATGAACAAAGGTTCCCTTCCCTCTTACTCCCTTCAAGAAAATTGTTTAAGCTTTTAATTTCTTTGAGCCATCACAGAAAATTTCTGAATTTATTTTATTGCAAGCAGTGAGTGTTTAGTTAGTTTAATTAAGTGTTTAATTGCTTTCAACCGCCAGAAGTTGTTGCAAAAAAGTATGCAGCACAGCTATTCCAGAAATTATGTGCTGTCTGCTTCTTTGCTTTGCCTTCTTTTGCTTATGTTCATATGACATATTCATAGATATATCATGTGTCATATGGCCACACATAAATATATTTTTTTTTTACAAATATGACCAAATCTAAAAACAGGTAATGCAGAGATAGAATCAGGGTAAGTGATCTTGCAGAAGAATGAAGCAAGAGTCCTGTAATTAAGGAAATGAAGTATTTATTAGGTCAGAGGTGGAAGTTTACTAGATTAAGGCAGCACAGTGGAAATAAAAAACTAGCTGTGCCCTGAGGATGGTTTTCTAGCTGAAGCCTGGAAAAACATGTTCAGGGAGCAGTTAGTTCATCCAAACCTAACTAGGTACACAGCACTCAGCTTGTTAACAGACTTTGTCTCTGATGATTGACACTTCTCATATGATCAGGGGTTTTTTATCAGAAGTTTTTGGGTTTACCAGATAGATTATTGATCAATAAATTGAAAATAAACGATAGCCTCATAATTTATCTGGCATAAATCTGGAAAATACATGCATTACACTTTGTATTGTCAAGCATAAATTACCATGTTCTTTCCAGAGTGTGATATCTGTTGTGAAATTGACTGGTTTGGTTTAGGATTCCTCACATTAACTAAAATTAATGATGATATTTTCTTCTATTTCCTTATTCAGAATATTTATTCGTACAATCAACTCCAAGCTTAGAGTTTTTCCAGTGATTTTTTAAACACCGAATGAAACACGGGAACAAGAAAAACCCTTTCAGGCAGTAAAGCTGTGTGTTTAATCCCAGCAGTGATCTGTCTTTCTCTGTTAAAGAGAAGATGATGCTGGATGTATTTTTAGACAGCTACATTACACTATCTGCATGAGGTTTCTCCTTGTAGTATCAGGAGTAGGTAGTGCTTCACTGTAGAGAGCTGACACCTCATCTATGCAGAGGTAAGGTGCTTTCTTCTTTCATTTGAGAGAGGGCAGTTTAAGGTTAAGCCGATAATGATGCCAAAGCTGTATGGATTGAGTAGCATTAGGTGCACAGTAAGAGGAGATGGACTTAGAACATCATTGCAGGGAATACCTGCAATGTCCTTCACCTGAGGACTCAGTCAGAGATTTGCCCCTCTTGAGCTATAATTTTCAGCTTATATTATTCCTTCTTACTACTGAAGACTTTTACTCAGGTGCAGATTTACTGGAGGTGGTGTGTGAAAGTGGGCTAATTTAACTCTCCCATTAGTCCTGCCTCTTGCTGTTTTCTTCCAGAGCTAGCAACCAGTGATAAGAATTTGGAGAAGGATACGGGAATGCATACCAATAGAGATAACAGTGAGCAAACTGTTGAGGAGGTGGTAAGCGTCCTTCACACAGATGGAATTATAATGATTCTTCTTGGACAAGACAAGACAGATACAGTCTTAAAAAGCCACGAGTTTTGAAATTCTGCTGATCTAATTGCTCTTTTGAGCCTCATTTGTTTATACAGATGGTAAACATTTGAAAGTTGTAATTAAAGAAAGGCACAAAGTGAACAGCTAATGCTCTTAACGAGATGCACTGCCTTGCCCTCAGTTCTCTCCTGACAAGACTGAATGGTAACAGTCTACTAACTGCTCCACATCTGAACTGGAACTGTGTTCTTTTTGATTGGAGATACTGCTCTTCAGAAAGACTTGGTGGGGGCAGGGGGCACGAGTGGGTGTATGTTAACTACAAACCTCTATTTCGGGATGCATTTCAGATATATTTGAAGACTGGACAGCAGGAATCCTTAATTTGAAAAATACAGTTAAGATGTACATCATGGGTCTGCTTCATAAAGGGTTTGAAAATGTAGTTCAAGGTTGTCTCAGAGTAATTAAAATCAAAGGGTCAGAATCAGTTTCAGACAAAATTAAAGAGGTGGAAAACGCACATAATTATATGTTCACTGCTGTAATAGAAAAAAATAAAAGGTTTGACATGAAGTGAAAATGAAAACTAATCTGGAACATACAAGTGCCACCTGAGTCAGGTGCTTAAAGGAACTGGCGATGTCAAAAAGATTTCTGCTCCCACCTCCCCTTTGCAAAGGTGGATTCCCAATGTGTTGAAATAGTATTTTAGGGAAAATTCGAAAGGCATTGCTGAGCTGGAAGAATGTCTGAAAGGAAGTGTCTGAGAACATTAAAGTAGCTCATTTGACATGTTTAACCAATTTTTGAAGTGACAGAGGTTATGAGAGATCCTTTTTATCTTCAGCTTCGGCAACTTTCTTACTGTACAATAACATCCCTGAAGCTCTTGGAAAACAGTTCTAACTATTTGTCATTCATAAGTCCCTCTTCCCACCATTCAGGCTTTGAGTAGATTAAGATTCCAGATCCTAATTTCTCCCACTGTTATATCTCTGGGAAAAAGTCTAAGAATTGCTTGGGCAAGCTCTCTAGCAGTCCTACTATTCAAGTATAACATACATGGACATGCTCTGGAACATCTACCTGTGTGAGACAATCCAGCCAATGATACCTTTATGCTTTCCAGAAGTCTTCAGGTCCTAGACAGAATCTTGTTTGAGAGAATGAACAGCTTTGGCCCCATTCTCAGTGAAAGGCTTCAGAGCTCCTTCTCACGTGTATTTATTGTAGATACATGCAATAGCACCAGGGTTTTCACCCATGACTGGCTTTGTCTGGAAATCTGTGGCATCCATCGAGCAGGTATCCTACTGCAGCTTACATGGAGGAAGTCTGATCTTCCCTATACATATCACATTTATTGTGTGGCATTGCAAAAGTGCCCTTGCATTACCATCCTCACAGACATCCTGTATTGACAGGCAGCAACCCTGAAGTGTGACAGTTTCTGTACAGGCCACTTCTCCCCCAGCAAGAAGAGGAGGATACAGTGATTCCAGTTTTCCTCTTAGAGCAGCTTTGGGCAGACAGGCCCTTCAAACTGCATAAAATCTTAGAGATAATTTCTAGAGCTCTTTTTCAATGGTGTCTAGAGGATCTTGTTCTGGACAATGAACAGTCACTTGACATTTCAATTTAACATTAACTGTATTATAAATGATGACATAAAAAAAAAAAGAAACAGCACACTGTCATTTCTGGTGCTACTGCAACCCTATACTGAGGCAGGAAAAGTTGACTTAAAACCAGTGATGAGAAAGGAGGGGTAAAACCTAGAAGCCATTTAATATATCTCGTATTCATGAAACTTACTATATTTGATTTTTAGTAGCTTTCCTCTATGGACCTAAAAGCACACTAAGTGTTTCAGTTAGACACACTTAATTAGCAGGATCATTTCCACTGGTCTGAGGAGCAAGACTTGTAAATGAATACAAATAATTAAAGTACATTAGCAAGAGTTAAGACAAGCATTGCAATGCCTAGGCTTGGAGGTTGAAATTAGAAGCACAAGAAAATCACAGTAAGTTTCACACCAGGAGAGATGCACAACTGGAAACACAATAGAGGATTTTTAACAGTTAGTTTCACCCTGGTTCTTTGACAGAAAATGCTAACTTGCTTTAGAAGGAAGGAGTACAACCCATGCCTTTACTTTAAAATAATTTAGTGGCCAGTATTACTTTAACACAGCTGTACTTGGAATGAGATATTACTGTTTAAATAGAAGCTTAATAGAATGAGTTAGAGAGTATAATAATGTGAATACACAAAATGATGGGGGAGAAGATGATAATCAGAAATACTAAAAAAACCCCAACCCAACCAACCAAAAAACTCCAGAAAACCTCCAAAATACAACAACAACACCCCCAAAAAAACAAATAAATAAAAACAAAAAAATCCCACCAAAAATACAAACCCCAAAATATGTCTCTTGGACCAAGTAAGAAATTGTAAAGGCAATGGATATTCTAGAATAAAGATGAGGGTGTACATTCAATTAATAGGAATAGATTTTAAAAATGCAAATATGAGGTGGGAAGAAAACGGGAACTGACAGACAGCAAAAATGATTAGTGAAAAAGTCATGGGGAAGTTTTGTTGCCTGAACAAGTGCAATGACCTTAAAAGAACAAGTTTGATAGAGTGAAAAGTTAAGCAGTACTTCAAACTTTAAGAAGAAATTTGAACTGGCAAGATACTCTTTCAATTTATCAGGATTGATTTTGAGCCAATACAGTTCCAGTTCAAGAAAAGAAAAAACCCTAAAACCTTCTTCAGTTATGATTTTGCTTCTGAATTCCCCAAAGGTTACCAAAATACATAACTGCCAAAGAGAGTATTGATGATTAATTGTCACCTTTGGAATTGTAGGTAGTACTGCTACAACATTAGTTACTCATTTTGGTTAGGAGCCTGAATATTCATCATACATAAGTAGAAGTAAATACATAAAAACATTTATGCAGGTACAGTTTATGCAAGGTGATTACAATTGTGAAAGCTTCTATATTACCTAGGACTACACTCTCAAGAGGAGTACATGTGGTGAATGTTTCAATGCTTAAGTCAACGTACAAGTCTGTAAAATACAACTCACGTTCCTGTATCCTGTGGTATGTATAGCACTCAGAGCAGCTGACACACAGAGCAGAAAGCTGCCAAAGCTCAGTAATATTAGTGGTTGCACAGGCCCCACTATCTTAACATGTGCCAAGGAGCTTTTTGGCTGTCACTGCCAATCCTAATCTAATCCATGCACCTTAATGGAGGTACACATGGTTATTCTTTGGATATCTTAGAGTAATAGTGGAGTGAAATGGGAGGGCATATTATGAAAATAGTCCAGCACCCCAGTTTATAGTTTACCATGCCTGTAAAGGGTGGCATACCTTGATATTAGTTACATGTCTTTAAGTAATTAAAATACAGGTTATTTAAGAACAAGTAGAAATATTGTTAATGCAAAGTAGATAACTGAATTGCATACAAACCATTTACAGACAGAAGACAGAACTGAGAGGGAGCCATACAAAATCTACTTATTGCAAAAGCAAGACTTTCTTCTACTTCCCCTTTATCCAGTCAATATGCTGTTACACAGATGTTCAGAGATTTGCTCCTTCTGCACAGCTTGTATCCTGAAGGATACAGAAAGCCTGGTTTTGGGAATCCTTATTTTAAGGTTAAGATTCAGAGCTTTCTCCTCACTCCACCCAACTGAGAAGGATTTTGTAATATTCATTCAGTCCCAAATCACTTCAGAATTCCTTCCTCCTTGCCACTGAGCACTCCTTTATGCTTTCAAAATGTTCATTTCCTTTAGGCCTATCCAGGAGCAATGATCACCTGCCTAGACAGTAAACAGATTATGCTAATAGTGCTCCAGAACTCTAAATAAAGTTTTAACATGCTGTGATGTAAAACACCTTTTCTTTTCAAGCAATTCAAGACCGAGGCTGATGTTTGTTTCCCACAGCTTGTCATGCAACCTGATGTGTCATGTGCATATGCAACCTGCCAGTTTGATTTAATTGCATAACTCAGTTTATCTGGAGTTTATGCAAGATCAGACCTTATCTGAAATCAAACCCTGCACCATTTTGCAAAAATGGGTTTGGGAAGACTATCCCTTCTGCTCCCTGAAATCTTTCCCTCCAAAAATTGTTTGCCACCCCTAGAGGTGACAGCTCTAACTCTTGTCTTTAGCTACCGATGAGCTATCACTGGCAAATTAAATTTTCAATTGTATAACACATTTCTTAATCTAAAAGAAGTAAACACTTTTATGCACACTATATAACATTCCTTGCCTGATCAAAATGTAACAAATCTACAATAATCCTTTTTGTTTGGTGAATCCATTTTGGACAACTATATAATCTTCTGCTCTACCACTTTCACATACTATTCATCTGTTTAATGTCTAAAGCAACTCTAAAGAGCAGTTCAAAAGGAAGTGATGTAATTTAGTTGCTCCTTTCTGAGCTGCTTCTGAGCATATGCCATTAACATCTGTACATGAATGATGGGAAAACAGTTACGATGTGTCATTAAAGACTGGCGCTGAACACACTAACAGCATGTTTCTGTCATTTATTACTGCTCAACACACCTGACACAACTATATTCTTCTCTTATTCCTTACGTATCTATTTTTTTTTTTTCTGATCATCCAGCAGGTCTTTACTGATGAAGCTTCCTATTTACAAAGTAAATGGCACATACTGCTAGCCAGCCACGTGCTGTTTATCAAGCTGCTGAGTGCATTTAGTGCGCAATAGACTTTCCTACCACCTCACAAGGCTTTAACACCCAACCCTCCTATGTGAAGTTGCAAAACTTACACCACTTTTGAATTAATACAAGAAATGGTCTGATGTATCACTGTTACATCTGATAGCACGTTTTCCACTTGTGAACCAATTTCCTGGAAGAGTATTTTATGCCCACAACAAATTTTAATCTAAAAGTATGAGCCTATATTTCCAGGTTAATTGCTTCTGTTCACAAGCGGAAGGGATACTTCTCTGTTTTCTCTCCCTAATGTTTCACAAGCAGTCCATGGGACAGGACAAGCTATAACTCCTGCTTTATTAAGGTAACCAAATTTCATCCTTGCTTTTACACCTACATCCTTAGAGTTAAGGAGATTGGAGCAAACTGAAACACTTGTTCTTCATCTGCAACTTTCTTAAGAATTCTATAGAAGTTTATTATATTTCACCATTTTATTGTCTGGTAACACTGTCTGCTCAGCAAGGAGAACAGAAAGAAATTAAATATTCCATTATACTTACTATCCTGGAGATGACTGGACTCTGTCTTCACAGGCAGAGAAAAGAGACTAGAGATTTACTCTAGTAAGTGTAAAGCATTCCCTCCGCCTGTCACCCACAGCAGTGCCACAGCAGACTCCTGGGGCAACATTTTATGGAGAAGGAGGTTTAAAACACATGGAGGATGTTTACATGACTCTGCTACCAGGAACTGACCATAAAACATGTCACTTTTGGGAAAAAGCTTGTCATGAAAACTACGTAAAATTCCCGTCTCTCTGAGTGCCGGTAGTGGCTTAGTGGATTCCCCTGAGATGATTTACAAACAAAAGGCACCAAAGTGAGCAAAGGATATGGTTATGTAATTGTGAAATAATTTCTGCGCTACAGAAATAAGATTATGGCAGTAGTAAATGATTTTCTTTCCCCGCCCCCCCTAGCATTAGACAATAGAAGATCAACTATCAAAAAATGAAGAGAGTTAACTTGTTTCCTCTTGCTTTTACGTCAGTTTAGACAGGAACTAATTACAGGTAGTTTGTTCAGACATGATACTAATATTCTTTGTGTTTCTGCTGGAAAAACCACACATTTAACTAAGTAAAATTAGTATGATAAAATTAAGTTATCAGCTGTACCTATCTAAGATATCAAATATCTGTCTGTCTTAATAAGTTTCTTCAACATTGCAAGCTAAGTTTAGACACTTGTTTTTCTGTGTTAAATATGCACATTATTCAAACAAGAGCAACTGATAGATCAGGTAGATTAGAATTATTTGTACAGGTAACTGAAACAAATTAAACCATCCCCATTACAAAACCATATTTAAGTGCTAAATATTTAATTGTTAAACTGGGATAGGTACCTACTTACTTGGATAAAATGCTGCAAATCTGATGAAACTTTCGTGAAGGTGATCAAGAAAAAGATGATCAAGTTTACCTTTCATTTTGCATTGATGCATTCTGTTTATAATATAATGTTTTGCCATGAACATCTTATGCATTTTATGTTATTACAAGAAGTTATATTATGCATGGTAAGATTTTTAAATTATATGAAAAAACAATGTGAACATACCTTCATAGAGGGTATTTTAGTACTCTGAGAAATGAAAAGCCATTATGAATACATAGCAGTTAGCAGGACTGCTCAAAGATTTTCTGTCAAGTAGACTTCTAGGACAGAAAACAATAAAAAGTAGCTCACTAGAAACTCACATTTAAATAAGAACTGCCTTCTAGATACTGGACTCTTGTTACTGAGGAAAGCTGGTAGAGCTCAGGCTTGTAAACCCCTGAGTTTTCTATCCAAATAATTCTCAAAGTTCTTAGAAAATAGTTATAAACCTTTTATTTCTTGCATGAAAACAAACAAACAAAACCAAAACAAAACTAAAAACCCAAACAAACCATGGGTTTTCTGATTTCTAGGTCCCTCAAGTTTAGAAAGAGAACATTCTGAGTACAAATACTCTGTCAAACTCACAGAACTTCAAACACAATCTAACTGCAAGAATTGACTGGTTGAACTAAGAAATAGCTAAGGGATTATTAAGAAAATTCAGGTATCTGATATAAATAAAAAATAGTTTTCTTTTTAGGTGATGCAGTAACCAGAAATAATAAAACTGCTAGATGCAGGAGACTTTAATTTATGTACAAATCCTGAGTTAATGAGTGACACACATTTAAATGCAGAGGAATGTAAAAGAATGAGATAGGGCCAATGAATAGATAGTTGCTGATAAGAATGAAACAGATGTGAGTGCAGGGGAACTAAAAATAAACACATCTTTTGTTCAAGATACACCTGAAATGGCCAAAGTGATTTGAGAGAACATCACTATGTAATGAGGGTGGATTATAGCAAAGAAATGTCCAAGTTGCCTCTTACAGAGTAAACATCAGCAGATTTTATCCTTTTCTAGATCTTCCTTAATACAACCCTTTTTCTGAATTACAACACAAACCAGACTTGAGTCATAAATATATCAAAGCTGTTACTTAAGGCCTGAATTTTGAAGACACACAATACTTAACTTTTGCTGTAATCACAGTAATTTCAATGCCTCAATTTGCTTCTGCTGAATCTTCCTTTTCCTTGCTGTCATTCTGTTGCCCTTATAAATCACCTTGCATTTACCAGCTCACAGGAGTTCTGTACAAGCTGTTTAATGAAAACCCACACAAAAGTACAGTCCTGGAGGTTATTTCTTAGCTGCTTGAAGGATTGCCAGAGAATCTCCAGTTTCTACACACACTCTCACAATATGAAGTAGCAAGAGAATTAATTTGTTTTCATGAAGGTAAGATTTGGAACATTTAGTATTTGACACGTAACACGTCACTGAAAGAATAAGAACTCCACACCCTGAAAGAGAGCTATCCATTAAGGAAGTTAATACCAAAGCAAACTGTCGTAATCATTTCAGATTTGCTTAGGAAGCAAGGGGAGTGATGGGTAGGACTGCCATAGGACATCCTTTTCCAGAGAATGGAGTGTTATCTGTTTTGTAGAATGCATTTAAAAACCCTAAGGGTCTTTGGTGATCAATAAAGATCAAATAGCCTCTTAGATTTTGTAGATTAAGTAGGTAGGCATAGGCTAAGCAAAATGGGAGAGCTAGCAGCAGACAGCATCATTAAGCTTAGCCTGTGCCACTATTAAGCCAATGCCTGTGCCTGCTTTAGAGATTTCAGCTAATAGCTTAAGGTGTCTTTTCTTGGAATTGAGATCAAAGCTCTGATTATATATGGTCATTAACAATTGAATGCCTTTTGCAGAAGAAAAAAAAAAAAGTGGGGGCGTGTTACTGTTTGTGATGTTCATCCTGCCAAAATCCCATTTGGGCTGTTAAACACTCCCTATCCAGTGCAATCTGGTTTTGTTACCGCCTGTTTTATTGGAAAGAACATCATGCTGCAGGGTATGCATCTGATAGTTAAAATATTATTATCAAGTGCAGCTTTTGGAAAACTGCTGTATTTCACAACCAGGTAACCTGGTGTTGAAGGATCACAAAATTAGTGTACCCTGCTTTTTCATGTGGGCACCCACCAGCAGAAGAACCCAAGCTGCTAGAACAGTCTCTCACCAAGGTGACTAGCAGTGACACATATCAATCACCTAAAGAGGGAACACAGTGGCCTTAACTCGCTCACATAGTGTGATTAAAATCTGGACTGTTTTCTGAGGGCAAAGTCACCTCCACAGAGCCTATACCTGGAGCTGCTTCACTCTGCAGCATTGCAGCTCAATTCGGCTAATTAGCATTAAAGGAAGGTAACTGTGTAATTCATTGTAGATAGTGGAGTCAAAGCAGAGTTCTTATGCCCAGCAGCAGCACCACACCGAAATGTGGGGCTTAGCAGATTCTGAAGGAGAGGAGGATGCCATACCCACCTCCTCTCATCCAGCAGCTCTTTGGTTTGAGCTGATTGACAGTCAGCACTTGTCCCTGTGATAGTTAATTTTTTGACAAAGAAAGCTGCCAGCGTGATGATGGTTTGGAGGAAATGGGTTTTCTGAATCGTGTAGGCGTTACTGCTGATATATTTGCCGCCCTTTACAGACCAGACATGTATTTCCCAACAGTAATATAAAGCCTTTTTCACTCCTTTCACTCCTGTTTGTAAAGCAGCAGCATGAACATCAAAAGTCTGTGCTAACAGTATTTGGAGCTTAGGCTTTTGTGAGCAAGGAAACAGCTCACATAAAATGTGGAAGTGTTTGTTTTCTTGTTCGGCATTCCCCCCAGCATTACAGCCATTTACCTATTTTACTAATGAGCAGCTAAAGGGTAATGGCAGGTAACAAACATTTGGTAACCAAGGATGCATCTTTTTGCTTTACCAAGAATTCTGAGGGCATCCAGCATCCAGTTCCAAGTGAGTCTGAAAGTCAACAGGAACCCAAGAGCTGACCTTAGCCTCCCTTTTGGCAAGAAAAAGTACCACCTGGTGAACTACTTTGAAAGGCTGCAAGAAATAATCTGATTTGCAACCAGGTTGTGAAGCCCTTTGTTCTCACTAAGAATAAGCTCCTCTGCTGCAGTAACACCAAGCACAGAGGGCCTAAGGATGGCATGAAGTTCAAGATAAAAGGAGAGGAAGGTGTTCATGGTACAATACTCAGCTCCACATGCTTCCTGTACTGCTCCTAGCCAGGTTCTCAGGTGCTGAAAAATGATTTGTCTGAAGGTCATCCATTCTTCTGTGCTTAAATAAAGTTTCTGGTGAAGTGTTAGTCATTTACAGTAGAATTAAACTGTAAGAGACACAGTTTTGTGCCAAGAGATCATAATATGGTTACACTGGGCCCAAGTCCAAAGGGAAAGTTTTTTGTGAAGACTAGTTAAAAGGCTTGTATAGTTTAAGAATTTTCTAGGCTCTCTCCCATCCTTAAAATGGACACCTGTATATACACACATTTTAGGCATTACGTATTTGTTTGCATGCTCTTTAAATCAGCTGAATTAAAAAGGGGTCCCTGTAAACTGCATATGTTCATAAGAAGTTTATGCCACTATATTTAGTGGCACTCTATGTTACCTTATCTTGTCCTTCTGTGCAGAAATGTATTCTTGACAACATTTACAACTTTTGAGTTAGGAAAAAAGGACAGAGCAATCAATGATCCTAAATCAGGAAAAGCCTCCCCTGTAAGATGAGGCAGTGTGATGATTTGATGACTTGTCTATGTTTTACACTGGAACATAATGCAAAGATCCTGAGGCCAGTACTAATACAGAAGGCAAGGTAGATGGGCAAATGTGGCTCTGTAAGACTGGCAATAGTAGCTGCTACTCATTGCATTTGGTTGTGACTGGATATAGGGGACAGAGAGGATGGTGTAGGCAATGGATTTTAGTTGCGGATATTCTGGTTAATGATTGGGAGGAGATAGGTAATTCCTGGTAAGAGTGAAAATATCTTCCAATGGAAAAAAAAATTTTATTCCATTCACTTAGTAACCTTTTACTGCCCTCCAAGCTGTTTCCCCAAGTTTATGACTGTCATCTTTATGTTATGGAGTATGTCCTTTCTTATAATAAGCTTGAGTGTCTGTCAATCAGAAGGTCATGCTTGTCATGCTACTAAGACAGCTGGAGCTAGATTAGTGTCATGGTCACAGAGATGCAGTTTCAGAGGTAGTAGAAGGGCCCTGTCAGAGCACAAAAATTTTTGCTGACAGTTCTACAGAGACAGAACTTCTTTAGACTCTCAATCTCTTTCTAGCATGTCCAAAATAGAAAGAAGATAGAACAAGTACTAGCTCTGCTGCAGACTGGATGGAGCTCTGGCAAGCTTGGAGTTTCCAAAGTTATCCTGTGCTTTTGTGAAAGAAAGTTTTAGAAAAAGTTTCAAAGAAAGAGAATCCATCAGGCTTTAAAAGCTATTGATCAGTTTATACGTTTGACTTTCACCACTACAGACTAGGAAAATTATGATAAAAGCAATCTAGTCCAACAGCTGGGCTCCTGCTTAGCCTTTACTATTCTCTTTAGCTCCTAAGTTGAAAAGAAACAGTCCTTGCTGCATGGGCCTGCAAAGCCCCCTGTACCTTTGGTGCTCAGTGGATCCAAAAGCGTAGGTTTGGAATCATAAGCAAGAAACAAAGAATAAAGGAAAGCCAGGAAGTCATAAATCCAGGAAAAAAGTTTTAACTTTGGCTTCTCCCAACAACTGATTAAAGACTAACACAGCAGTTTGGCTGGAAAGACTGCTTCCCTCCCAAGCCCCAAGGTAAGCAAATATTGTAAATGCTTTGGGGGAGTGGCAGCAGAAAAAAGGTGGAAAATTTCAATTAGCATGGACTTTTTTTGAGATGGACCCAAACAAAATCTAAGTAACTCTTCAGCTGTGAGATATGCTAATCTTAGCTGTGGATCAGAGCTCTACAGCTCGTGACCATTGTTAACAGTGAGTTTTATGTAAAAGGTTTACACATAAAAGCTAATGTATTATAGCATAAAGATGTGTTTGCAAACAGGCAAGTGATAGCCACACATAAACATGCACATGATTTCTTTTGATACAGGAAACTTTACCATTCAAAATAGTTGCCCCAAATTATGGGGTAAAGACAAGCTCTCTGCTGAAGACGGGGCACCACTCACCACTTGGGAAGTCACCTGTGAGGTGGATCAAGCTGCAGAACTGAAGATGCAGAAGTATTACATTAGCTATCTACATCAATAGTTATTGAACTTTATTACAAATTGTAATGATCCTGTCAACGGAGAGCAGAGGTGACAACAGGGTAAATTACTGATGAAGGACTGTGTGAATAATGAAGATGATTCTCATCCTCTCCCTCCTTCTCTCTCTCCTCATCATTTTGCAGCTGTGTACAGGAAAGGAGTGAAATGTAAATGTATCTCATGCCATCAAAAAGGTAGGAAAATTATTTTTCCCACCACTCCTTGCTACATTTTCTGAGCCACTGAAGGATCTGTTGTGGAACAGAAGCCAACAATGTCCATGACCACATCCTAATGTTGGTCAATGCAGTCTGGCTGTAACTGTTATTACTATTCACAAAGAGCTATGTGAAAAAATGATTGCTCTATCACCTCATTTCCAACAGGAATGGGCTGCTCTAAGGAATCTCTTACTATATTATTTTTATGAAGAAAAACCTAATAAGAAAAACTTCATTACCAGTATTTCTACAGAATGCTGGAGTTTAAGCACTACTTCTCCAGAATAAAGACAAAGTCTTTGTGGCAAATGCTTTAATAGCTGACTGTAGGAAGGGTGTACAAGGAACTAAAATTGGTCTGTATGCTATTGTAAATGGGAAAGAATAGGAATTCAGAGTGTTTTTTTATTATTATTTGTCAACAAACTGTGTTTCAGATTCATGATGGTCTATATGGCATATGTAATGGAAACAAAGAGTTTCACCATTAAAACCCCCTACTATTATGATGGCAGCACACCATATTTCAAACCTGAGCAGGAAAGAGTTTGAAAGGTTTTTACATTCTTTTGATCATAAGTGGGAAAACTACAAGCTTTTAGTGATGTTGAACTGAAAGGAAGTAAAGTAAGAACACAGAAATAGCTTCCCTAAGATTCAGTTGTTGTCACATGTACCAGCATCACCTGGATTTAACAATAACAGACGAGCAGGGTCATTAAAATGAAAACCAACCAACCAAAACTGAAAAAACAAGCAAAACTGAGAAACAGACAAAACTAAAATTGGAACTCAAAACCTCCAAACCACAACCCCAAAATTACAAACAATAAAACTAATTTCAGTAAAGAATATAGCAGAAACTGTGAGTAGCTGTATTGCCAGCTTTACACAATATATGTTACATATAATTATCAAATGACATCTATATGAACTCATTTGGGAGAAGCTATTAGGAAAGCTAAGGATAGAATACTTTGAATTATGAGCTAAGAGTCCAAGCAAACTATAGGTTCATATAAAGCTACTGAAAATCTACATCTAATTACAGACCATAAATGAAACTTAGAGCAAGCCAGCAACACTAAAGGGAAAAAAAAGTAAAACCAACTCCCAAAAACACAATACCATGGCACTGGCAACACACAGTCGCTCCAAAACAGAGGCTGGATAAAGGAAACCTTTGCCCCACACCTCTTTAGTGAGTTAGTGATGTGAATGGAGTGTTCAAATATTGACTATCTGTGCTTATCCGTTCTGTGCAGTGCACTACCAGTGCTGACTCACCCCCTGATTGCCAAGCTGAGCCCTGCCTGCAAGTTTCTTGTATGGCAAAACTCCCACTCCAAACCAAAAAACCCAAGTCTCAGCAGGCCTAGGTAGAAGCATGGTACAACACGAGATATTCTGATCCTAAATATGGTGCAACTGCTCCCTGCCAAGTTCACTATAGCTCGAGAAGAGCTTAGAAACCTCACTAGCATGGGGATGGGCCATAGGCTGGAGGTGCCACTCTCTGAATAGGTCCTCCTGGCTCTCTTCCAGAGGCTGCAGCAGATGGGTAGTGGGGGAGTAGAGGAACATCAAGGTGTCAGGAAGATGCGACACTGAGAATAACTAGATTGTTGATTTATATTTTAGAGGTCAGAGCTTCCTGTCATTGCAATTACAGCCACGGTAAAGTCAAATTTGTCTTTAATTGAAACAACTGGGAAAGAACACATTGGGCTGAGCCTTTTGTGAAAGTCCATTTGTTTCCACTAGAATTCAGTAGGCATTGGGCACCTGGGAGTCAAAAATCTTAGCCTTAAATTTCTTTGCTGTAGCAGTTTGAGGGACAATTTTTTCATGCTATTGAGAGTAAAGTTAAGTGGATTTGAGAGAGAGACTTTCCAGAAATCAACACTAATTATGTTGCTTTGGTAGTAAGAGATCAAACAAGTCATTACCAGATTAAGCATACTTTTCATTCTTTTGGAGCCTTGCAAGGTCACATGGCTCAGGTAGTTAATTTAAAAACTAGCCCCTTTGAGTTTCCCCACTTTGCTGCACAGATAACAATTCTAAACAGAGCTGGGCATTAAACTTCTGTAAGCTATTGGATCTCTTAAGTTTTCTCAATAAAACATTATCTGTGAAACAGAGAAACAAACCAAATATTATGGAGCATTTTAGTACTTAAAACAACAACAAAAAAACCCCATGTAACCCCCAAACAACCCTTATAATTTTGCACTGATTAAATTTGAAAATTCAGTTCCTTGAATTAAATTTTTTTGCCTGACATTTAAAATTACTTTTACTTTTCATCCCTTATCCATAAAGCATCACTCCTCAAAACCAACACCCACCTCCCACCCCCATTTATATATAGTAAATACCAGAAGAGAAAAGAGCAAAAAGGAAAAGCAAGGTCTGGTTACCAGTGCCATTTCCAGTGGAGAGATAAATTTAAAGAATGAAGGTATGATTAAGTATCTCTATTAAGACTTGAATTATAACTACAGAGATTCTAAATAGAGCCAGTATGTTTGACTTAACGATTAGCACAGCTGGGAATATGGACAGAAAGGCTGAAGGAATGGTAATGGCTGCTGGCACTAGACATGACTAAAAGACAAAACAGTATGTGATTGTTGTTGTTCCCTTGCTTTAAGACCTTTGGAATTGCAAACCTAGAAGGCATTTTAAAATGTATTTCTTTCCAAGCTCATACCTTATTAATCCTGATGTCATAAACTAACACATCACTTGCTAAAATCCTTCAACAGCTAGAGGATGCTGAATGCTTTGTAAGTTTAATATGATAATTGCCCTTTTACGGTATGGCAACTCCAGAGAGATGGGCCTGAAATTCAGTTTAAAGCAATCACAGTGTCAACACAATCAAGAACTCCGGTTCCAACTGAGGTTACTTGCACGCTTGTCACAAGATTAGCAATGAATGCATTTTAAACTTCTGACAGTGGAATTCTGGGAAATTTCTTTTTCTTCACAAAGCATTTGTTAACCTCAGTTTATACTCTAAAGAAGTAACATGATCCAGGTTCATTTATGTATATAATCTGTTCCAGCAATCTGTTAAAGCGTATGTTTACATTTCAAGTAAAGGCTCAATTACTAAAGTTTATTTTCCTTTTTCAGTGCAATTGTAGCAAGAATTACTGCTGATAATAGCTCATGATACTTATACAATACACTACAGTTAGGTTGCACACCTGGGTAAGATCAATCTGCTGTTACTGAGCACCCACAATATTTATTGCCACTTGACTGAAAATTCTGTTTATTAAATTTTTTAACCTGTAGATCAGCACCTTATTTCTCCACATTTCTGTGTGCTTACCATTAGGTCAGCAATAAACTGTTCTGAGAAATGGATTAATGCTTTGGAATGCTTACAGGGATGCAACACTGTCACATAACAATGCACATACACACAGAGGATTAAACTCAGTAATACAGGCTTGCAAGCAGCTTTGTTCTACAACAGAGGCAGACAGTCCCTGCAGGATCAGCAGAAGGCATTTTACTGGCACACAAAGACTTACATAACTTCACATGGGAGGTACTCTAGTGGAATAAATAAGATTATTTATGTGCATAAAATAAACATACATAGAAGTCTTCAAAGGCTATCGACTCAAGTTTCTACCCATCTCTTCCCCAACTAAGCACATTGGATTTTCACTACCCAGAACCTTGAATACTCCGTTTGTAATGTGAACACCCAAATTTGTGACATAGTAGGTTCCTTGTTCACTAGAGAGAAAAGCAGTGAAATGAACTTCACCTATTTAAGAGTTTTCAACTTAAAAGATGACTTTCAGTTTTTCCTGTGCACATCCTTTGATCCTAAAATTTATAGTGTATCTCTAGAAGCTTCAGATCCTGTGCTTGGGGGTGCTGCCCAAGCACCATGTGTCTTGTGTCTCAGTGAAAAGACCACCAGAATTTATTTCCCTAATGCTCTGAGTCTTTCTTGCTCTCATTTGAGTTTTATATAGAAGAGGCAACAAAATGATTTGTTGCACGTCAGTGCAAACACATGTCAGTGTTTCTGCATGGAAACAGATTTCTTCCAAAGACACAGTATGTTTTTTTCATGCAAACTCCAACTAAACTGCATTACCTCACTATGGGGACAGATAAAGAGTATCCATGTAGATACTACTGTGATTCATTTGGCAGGCAGCTATTTGTAAAAGGTTGTAATTTTATTGTGTGCTGAAACCACAATTCAGCCAGTCTTTGAACAAAGACTTGCTATCTCTTATTTCAGATTTTCAACTTGCAGCCTACTCCAACAGATTGTTTTTAAGGGCTGATCATCTTTAATCTTCACGTGGCTAAGGTTTTACAGTCTAGCGTTGTGTAGAGCATAGTATTTAGAAGAACAGTGAGCTGCTCTCACCCGGCTTGTCTAGATGTTAATGATGTAAAAATACATCATTGGAGAGGAGCTGGTTCTACTCAGTTACAATGAGACTGAATCAAAAGCAAATTGTACACATCAGTGGTCAGATCAGGGCACTGTCTGGAGCTGAATATTAAAAAAAAACCCAACAAAAACCAATGACAACCCCCTCCGTGTTTGATATCCCATCATGTTATCACTTCTCACCTGCAAGATTATAAGATTAGATTGTGTCAGAACTGATACTAAGGAAATTTGATAAATAATTTCTGACCACTAAGGAGTTTTACTGGGAAGGAGAGAGAGGGCAAACAAAACCAGAAGACGAGGAATCTGACTGACAAGAGTGGAAAATGAGGGAACGATTCAAGGTTTCACACGAGAGCCCTTCATTTCTGACTGCTCCATTTTTGGTTGTTGTTTCAGGCCTTGATTAAAACTTTCTCCTTTAGTAGGGTGCTGATAAGATTTCTTTCACTGGTGTGTTTACTCATTTGGATTCTCTAATGTCAACCTAGAGCACTGCTTTTACCTCCATCAGGACGCTTATAAGTGTTCTCTCTCCTTTATCTGTCTTGAGTTTTGCTCTCTGTCTTTTACTTGACCATCAGCTGCCACCTCTTAAGAACTTCATTATTTTTCTGCTACAGAGGTCTGTTTTCTCTCTGAATCATAACTATGCTACTACAACTTCTGTGAGCTTCATGTCACCACTAGCTGAAGAAGTAGCAAGTCTCAAGCCACCTGTAGGTCAAGGAGGTCAAATACTTCTTCCATGTCCATTTCCATTACTTCACTGGAGTAGAAAAAGCCCTAAGAGCTTTAAGGTAATTTTCTCCTCTGCATAAGATTCCTGGAGTGTTGCCTGTGTGCTGAGATTTCTGTTCTCTCTTTTGTACTGGCCCAATTTTGTCTTCATTCTCCATTATCCTTTTACTCATTTCCCTAAAACTTGTGAATTGGAAGCTTTTTAATTCCAGCCCCCTAATTTCTTTAAACCACCTTTAAACTGAACATCTGTGGCTCAGCTGTAATGTTAATAATTGAATACAACAAATGAGGTAGCTAGAGTTAATAGGTATCTTCACTCAGTCCTTACAATAAACATCTCTTCCCGATCCTCCCTCCCCATTGCATCTGGTATGGTATATAACCACTCAGAGCTTTGCCCTCCTACAGAAAGACTGGAAAGAGAAGGGAAACCAACTGCTCCATCTATCAAGCTTCCCTCTAGCCCGGAGCTGTGCACAGTCCCACAGGGGATTTTTACCGTAAGCACATTTTGTGCTGCAGAACTTGTGCTGCTTTACATCCTGTTTCCGTTTCTGCAGAAAGTTTACTTCCTAGACAGTAATTGTAAGGGGTTTTTGCAATCTCTTGATTAGATAGGCTCTATCAGAAGCCACATTCTTAGAGAAACACAAAGAACTGGAGGCTTGAAATCTGCACAAGGTGGTATTGACCCTCTTGAGACTTACTGTTACTGTGCACGGTGTAGTCATGCAGACCAGTAGGATGCCCTTTGGAGATTTCGTTAGGAAAAAAATACATTGATTTACCTACACAGAAAAATATAGCCAGTACATTACTTCCAGCTGAGTTCCTGGCTTTGCCTCTGTGCTATCACTTCTAAAACACAGAGGCATTATACCTTACTAATGTCTAGCTGTTCATCATCTCCACTACCTTTGCACCACTTGGTGCAGGCATTTCCAACACCACCAATCAATAGCAACACCTCATTTCAGAGTATCTGGTACTCCATCTTTCTTTCACCTTTATATTCAGCTCACTCATTTGATAAATTCTGTGTCCTGGTAGATTAATAGCTTCCTTTACTAATACAAGAGTTTTTGCTACTTTTATCTTGTCATCTCTACAGGTCCAGCCAAGAATATGCTGAAGACTTGCTTCTTCCTAGTTCTTAATTTAAAAAGGAAAAATAAAAATTAAAAAAGGGAAGCTTGAAAGATAATTACTTATTTTCAACCAGTTCTATAAAGTTATGCAATTGCCAATGAAAATACAGTTCGACCTACATACATTTTATTAATGATGATGAACCACAATGAAGGAACCTATCTTGGCTTTCATCTCTAAAACTGAGAGCAAGCTTAACATTTAAAAGAAAACCTTATTATTACTATTTTACAAGATTAATAATATTTGATGTGGAGTTACAGAGAAATAGATGCAGTGTTTTATACTGTTTTCCCATATGTATTAATCACTCTTCAAAAACATCCTGCATTTCAGATGTTTCAATTTAAACCCTCCAAGAATCAAATCTTGTCTTTCTCACTCAACCAGTCTCACAACAGGTAAGTGAGCACAACAGATAAAGCATAACCTGAAATAGTTAATGGCAAAGCTTGTAACATTAATACGTATTAATATACTTGCTCATCACTCCTCTTTCAAGCATATAATTGTTTATCATTTGGGCTTAAGTATTCCTTGCCCAGTGCATGGCTGAATTTGTGTAAAGCTCTGTCAATTGTAACAGTTTACCAAGAATTATGGTAACATTATTATTTTATGTCTCACACAGCAGACTATGTGTACAAAAACAAAATGAGAGAATGAGAGGAACACGTGTCAAAGAGGGATCACGTGTTGTTTCAGGAGGAAAAAAAAAGAAATCCATCCAAGTCTGGCCAAGTTATGAGCCTTTGATAGAAGCTCTTTGATAAATGCCACTTGGACCCCCCCTGTCCCAGCATCTTAGTGTCTGACAGAGGTACAGATTTACACTTGCTGATTGTGCCCAGGTTCCTTAGTGTTCCTACCACTTTGGTCTATTCACAGTTCTTCAAACTAGAAAGTGGCAAAGATGGGCATTCCTACTGGAGTTAACATTGGACCACGTCAGGCACTGAAAGCAGGAGCAGCCTATCAACTTTTCCTAAGTTCTTGAAGATTGTTTTTCTATGATTGTTGGACTTGATGATCTTAAAAGGTCCTTTCCAACCTTAATGATTCTATAACTCTATAATTTTTTGACATTCAGGAAGAGGAGGAAAAAGATTTTCAGTTTTAAGACAGAAGGCCAGAAGTTTTTTATGAAGAGGAATGAAATGAAAGTCAAGGAAGGGTCTGCAAGACCCTACCAGCTATTTGTAAACAAGCTAACTGTTTACTCAAGTAACCCAGTACTAGCTGGGTCCCTTGCAAAACTGTGTAGGAAATGAGCCTGCAAGCTCCTCTGCTCCTATTATTTTTTTTGTGGAAAATCTAATTTTTCTGATGCTGATGAGTGACACTACACTTATTAAGATGAAAGCAAAACATAAATGCCTTCCAACCCCAGCATTCCACTAGCTCTGCAGGCTAAGAAAGAGAGAACAGCATAATGGGTTGTATAGATTTTTATCTTCTAAATCTTATCCTAATATGAGCAATATGCAAATGAGTGCCTACTTATAAATTTAAACATACATTAGCTATGTTAGCTATATCCTATCCCAAGTTGAACTGTAGGCTTCATAGCTTCTTGTAGCTTATTTTCCTTACATAGCACCTCTATTAGAGTCCATTTTCTGATAGTTGGCCTTCTACAGCACACCTAAGTCATTGTAGGGCTATCAGTTCCGTATTGCTTTAAAATGGCAGCTGTAGAAATAAAGCTGCCTCTTCATTTACTGTCCTCCTGCCCCCTGTCAAATCCCATTAAACAAGGTAAAGATATAGAGTTTACTTCACCACAGGATCCCAGTTTTAAGTCAAGAATTAAGGTGAGGGAAGACAGTGGTGGGATTCCTAGGCACATGTACATTTTGGGCACTATTAGTGGTGAATTTGGTGTGGTGTGTTATTCACTCTAGCTGACTCCCTAGTGACCCACGGTGTACACAAACAAGCTCATTCTTTGCCTTCCATATGGAAAATAATAGCTGGTTTTCCCCCTTGAAAAAACTCCTCTCAGTAGTAGCAGATGATATGGCAAAGGGCAAATTGGGAGATTGAGACTGGATATGAACAGAATGTTCACAAGGAATGTAGTTGTGCAGCACTAACAAGTTATCCAAAGAGACTGAAGAATCTTCACCCCATGGAGATTTTAATGAGTTGTGTAGACAAAGACATGGCCAATTGATTCCACTGTTGAGGACAAGATGAATTTCAGAGGTCCCTGCCAATCTATATCATTGTGACTGCAGTGCTCTCAAGGGCTTACCTATACAACCAGATTTATATAGAAGTTTCTATTTGTTGCCTTTCTCAACACGTCTTTCCATCCCATGACCCTGTGGTGTCTCTTCATGATGGTGCACAAAGACTCAGAGGTGAGAGAAAGGAATGGCCTCATCTGTTAGAAAACATCTGAGTTTCTCCCCACTCCTGAAGCAGCAATCCTTCCTGTCCCACCTGTACAGATACCCATCACCATTGTGGCCTTCTTCCTTGAGGGATCCTCGTGATAATCATGCCTTTCAGGCAGCAAGCAAAACTCCAGATTACATCTCACCTAGGTAGGAGGCAAGGCAAGGCTGCCTGAACAGCGTTAATTTGTTTGCTGCATTGTTTCTTTTTTTCCTGGTAGTATTGAACCTTGTTTTGTTTTAGCCATTGTTCAGATCTTGGCTGTACAGGACTTATGTTCTGCATCTCTATTTTTTCCTGGAATCTGTTGGCCTTATCAGTAAAGACGGTTCCCTGTGGAACAGCTAAATTTAGTTGATTTTGGATTCAGTCTTTAGTCTTATAGTGACAGCTGGGCCCTCAAAAGCAGCTTGTAAACAGTTACATGGAAAGGCAGAAAGCACTCCAAGGGCTCACCAGAACAGGAAACGGGCCTACAAGTGTAGGACAGATAAGATTCCTAAGGGGATAAAGATAAGGTGTAACTATAGAGACCAACCATTTCAAATGAATGAGATGATGATAACAGGTAACATGAAGGTAGGGGAAGGGGTTTTAGGGAACCACATAGCTGAGCTTTGTTTGGGTTACATGTATTAAGGAAGAAAGTGGTGGTGCAGACAGACTGTGAGAAAGCTGGGTCCATTGCTTCATACAGGGGGAGAAGATAGTAGTGGAACAGTTAGGAGGAGAGAACAACCCTTGCTCCAGCAGAGCAAGTATGTTCCTTGCTTTTTGGAGAAAACACTTGTCTCCAGCTAGGAATTCCTCTCAGTGACAGTCCAGAAACCTCACAACTTCCAAAATGTTAATTGTGTCATTTACATCACTGGCAGCATACATTAGTGAGCTGTTATGAAAAACTGGTTTAAAAATTGCTTTGTTAGCAGCATAGAACAATCTTGTTAGAAAGACAAGATATACTCTTATGCTCAGACCCACACCCTTAGCTACTTCTGCTCTACTTCCCCATGTTTCTTGTGCCACACTGTGCTTGTTGGGAGAATACCCTGCAGTTTGTCTCAAATCTCAGCAGGATCAGCCTGGGCATCATCTAACATATCCATGGGCAACTTCTCTAGCAATAGCTATAGGAACTCCCTTCCCTGATCATACCACAGTTCTCATGAAACTTTGGGGAACTTCACTATATTCAAAAGCTCTCCTGTCAAATTTGGTTGAAAGTGTCCAATATCTCCGAAGTTGTGAAAGGTGAGGCAGTATAATCCTAAAAATGTTGGTTATTTTAGGTGCTTATCTCTGCATTCTAATGAAGCTTGCAAAGATTGTAGCAATTTATGTTCCTTCTGGACACACTTTAGAAATACCAGAAGTGTTTGGCTAATGGTTCTTTCCTCCCAGCCTCTTTGATTTCCCCATACAAGAACTTAAAAGCATGCCTGATGACAGGAAATCCAAATACATTTGCTACCTTCTCTGCAAAAGCCATTTTACCTGGATTCCTTTTAAATTTCTGATGACACTCCTAAGTAACACTCTGAACTATCCCAATTAAGAAACTTTCCAGTAACAACAGTGTATTGTTCAAATATTTTTTGTCTTAAGTCTCACACATTTTTCAAAAGAAAAACCCAACACCCCAAAAAAGTAACCCTTCCAATCCATCATGAAGTCAGAATATACACCGAGACAGATGGGAAGAGGAAATATTAGAACTGGTTTGTACTTACATTGAAGGCACATTTTTAAATCAACCTGTATCATCAAAATGTTTGTTTGCTTCAAGTAATTTGGCAGTTTAAATACCAGTTGTTTTCTGTGTTGTCACCTACACACACAGAGTTGGTTCTCAGCAAAGAACTGACATCAGGTAGAGAGAAGTGCTTTTTCAGAGCTGTTGTCTGGCCCAGCCTTGGCCTTTTGCATTGGTCATTGGCCAGCCCATCTGTGCACTTGGCCATCTTGACCTATTAGAAAAACCCACTTGAGGCTGATTTGATTTGCTCATGAAGATTTGCAGCACTCACATTTCATCCTTCAGGATGGCCTCAGGCAAATTTCGGGGATTTCACCGAAGAAGGGGAGGAAGCCTAAGAGCACCTAAAGCTCAAGCTGAAAAGACTTCTTTCATCAGCAAACATGAGAGAGATGAGGTAGCTTCTCAAGTGGCTGCCCCTGTCATTCACTTCTGCTGAAGAAGAACAATTTTCAGCTTAAAGGCAGAGCCTGCAGTGTTTGCTGCTTGTCATGGAGACAGTCTGATGTGCTCCATCCCAGCTACCTGTGGTCACAGCTGAGCTGTGTGACTGCTGCGCTGCCAGAGCGGGGCACAGGCAGCTGGCACATCCTGCAGCCACAAGGCAGAGGTTCACAGCTGAGGATGCAACCTGGCTGCGCATGAATGATCCCCGGTCCTTGTTTTTTGTGTCTCAGGTGAGAGGTGCTGTGCCCCATGTGCCAGGCATTCATGCACAGCCAGGCTCCAGCCAGTGGTGAGCAGTCCAGAGGCTTGCCAGGAGTATTTTAAAAAGCTTCTCACTTGTTCCTCACCATGCATGCACACTTGTGAGCTCAGTAGCTGAGCTAGCATGGTGCACAGTTTGTTAGTGAACCTAGGATCTACTGAGTCCCACGGTTTAGCCTGATTTTAAACAAGCTACACAAGTCATGCAGCAGTGCTGGAAAGCTCATGCCTGGCCCAGGTATGCAAATAGTTACTGTTCTATGTCATCTAACACTTTGGACATAGTTCTGTAGCTGGTTTATTCTGACTTACATATTAAAAATATACAACATATTTAGATGGTGCAGAGCTAAGGAAAACAAATAAAATTATTGTGGTCTTTTTCTATTGTTTTCCAATGAGTTTGTTGCATTTTGTAGCATGAAAAACCCCAGGCAATACAGTGTTTTAGCTATGCACAATGATATGTCTCATCAGATGTTCCCAGCATTGTAGGTGTTGTGTGGCTGTCTATACCACTAAAGGAACAGTCACTTTCAGTGTGGATAACCATAGGCTGTACAGTCACTCTTCACTCAATGCTTGCTCTGGGCAATTTAATTCATCTCTATAATACCTGGTACCAAGTTTAAAGACAACTTTTTTCCTGATGCACGTCTATGAAACTTTCTCAAATGAAGAAAAATATCTTAAAGGTAAAAAAAAAGCAGTTCTCAGGAAGATGCTATACATGTGAGGACTGTAGACAACTTGTACAAGATCTTTTATTTTGCTTATCAGATGATTTATCTCTGCTTGAGAATACCCAGAAAACAGGTAAAAACCTTGCAAATGTTAAGTTTAATCTCTTCTTACAGAAGCATTTTATCATATAGTTATTGTTTATAAATATTCTGTTCTTCTTTCTTTCAAATTCCCCATTTCCAAGGAAAGTTTTCCTCAAACAAATTTAAGCCACATCTGAGAGGTTGCTTTGTTTTGCTATGTCTAAGACCTTGAGATTAATTGCTTAATGCTTGGTATGGGCAAAAGTAAACCACAGAAACCTGGCAACAGTATTTGAGTCACTAATGTTCTTTTTCAAGCTACGTATTATTGCCAACTAGCCCCCAAATTAGCACAGATTAAAGAGAAATCATAAATCACAGCTAATATTTAGCAAAGTCTGCTGACATTTCTGTTTGCACAATGGATCAAATCTAGAGCAGCTCCAGCTGGACTGTGCTGAAGCTTACTGTGAATAAGCAATGTTCACCAGTGAAGTGTCCAAGGAAGAGAGAGCATGGCAGTACCAAAGAATTTGAAAGATTAGAATTACTAGCATGGTATGTATCTGATCCTGTAAAACACACAACATACTTCACACACGTGAAATTTTATGGTTTAGCTGAAAAGGAAAGTGAGTAAAGCAAGTTTGCAGGGTTGGACTTTTATTTTGATAAAGAGAAAGGATTGTAGCAACATTATACAAGAAATGCCCAAGTAAAGGACAGAAGGAATTTGTAGAATTCTTTTCAAAATTGAAATATTTATCTTGAGTATGACAGAAGTCTTACAGAGAAAACAATTTATCTCAGTTTTCCTACGCCTTTCAGTGCAATCAACCAGCTGCATTTAAAGTCAATTATAAGAGTACAGCAATCCCTGTCCCCTAAATGAGATTGCCAACCTAAGCCGCACTTTATTACTGGCTTAGTGAGAGTTTAACGTGCACAGCCAAAGTTCACACTTGGGATTTGATTCTTTTAAGTCCTTGTGGCACCATTTTCCTCTCTCCTGTTACCCAGGAGACAGCTATCTATTGTTTTCTTTTGAAGAAAACCAAAAGCTAGACAATACTGTTAGGAGCTATGCCTCCCAGTGCTGTGTATTCCATGCCTGACAACATCCATCGTAGGCTTGTTCTTCAAACATGCCATTCCTGTGCAAAATAGGTTTGCCTCCCTTCATACCCTCAAATATTTCCTACCTCTTTTCTCAGGTTTTAAGGGTAGAAAAACCGCCATTATAGGAAGCATACAGATCTTATAGGATCACTTAGGTTGGATAAGGCATTTAAGATTGAGTTCAACCGCAAACCTAACGCTGCCAAGTCCACCAAAAGAAGTAATGGGATAAGCAAACATCCTTCTCCAGTTGCTCTCTACAGTGTGGCTGGAGGTGATGACACTGAAGATAATTTTTGCTGTGCTTCTCTTCTAGCAAAACAGACATTTCATCATGGACCTACCCAAACTTGTAGTGTATTGTTCCCAGCTGTTATGCACCAGTACTGACTGGAGTGTGGTTGGACAGCAATTTGCAAGTGTTCAAACTGACTGCTAAGCTTCCTCTGGGATTATTACTGAGTAATCTTCCACCATCACTAAAAGTTATACCCTCCCCGAAGGCCTTACAGCACAAGGAGCGCAAAGCACACAACACTCAGATTTCCCAAGCCTGCTGCCCTGCCTGCCTCAAACTGCAGACTGGTTCAAATTGGTGATTTACAGGTTCATCTTTTGTCAGCATGAACTCTTGGCCTTTCAGGTCATGGTACTACTTTCACTTGCAGGGATCCTGTTTGTGTGAAGATACACTCCTGATGTCTGCTATCAGCAGTCTTTCAGCAGCTACCTCACCATGCACTGCTTTTTTTCAGAGGGAGTTTATCTCTGTACTCATCAACACAGTGCACCTATCTGAGACAGATATTACCTTCTCATTTAAGTGCAGGCCATTCACATGACAGGATATATGTTCTCTGTAACACATATCCTGTTCTAACATCTCCTACTGTCTTTCTGAGCTTTCTCGTTCAGTTTGGTGAGCTACTAATTCTGTTTGTTCTGGAGAATAGTCATAGCAACAAGATACATACAGTGCCCCCAGCACCAAGTCAGAGGACATCCAACAGAAGCTTTTGAAGGAAGTGAAGGATTTTGACAGACTTTCACTGTCCAGTCCTATGAGAAGAACTGTTTCCCACAGTAATCTGACTTTAAGCACAAATAGCCTTTTAAAGAGGCGTTGTTGAAGTGTAAAATCCTGACAACATTTTGGTAGAGATCAGTAGACAGTGATCTTAGTTATGGTCGACTCCAACTCAATTCTCTGAGCAGCACTGAGTCTTAAATGCAAATAGGACAGAAAACAAGCTGAGAAGAAGGGAGATCTCTGTGTTTCTCAGCACTAGGACCACCACAACTGTCAGGCAAAAACGATGTGTGGAGCAGCAGATTTGCTTGATTAATGAAGACCTATGCAAAGCAACAAAAATCCCCTACACAAACTGCTGTTATCTGTCAGGTGGCAAAACATGGATAACATGGGGAAAAAACAGAATTGGATTCCACATCCTTCTCTTTCAGGGAATCATCCTGTAAGGTATTATAAAAAAATCCACCTCAGCTAGCAACACACTTTTAAATATATAACAAGAATACTGCCTGGTTCATCTGGTCATCATTCTGGCCATGTTCACAGTGATAAACATGATAACCACCTCAGCTATTATAACTTAACCATATTATTTAAGGGACAAAAGATGCCCCTAATATAGCATTATACTGCTCTAAGGCACAACTTTTTTTTCCTTCATTCAGACACAGGAGAATATCCATCTCAGACCTACTCCTGGGGACCAGAGGAGAGGGAAGCTTTCAAACTGCCATTGATTCAGAAAGCAAAATGAACATCTGAAATGCCAAACAAAAGATAAAAAATATTATTAAAGCTAAACAGATGCACAATGAGCAGAAAGGTACAACAAAAATGAGCTGCAGTGGATGGTACAACCTGCATAAGCACCCAATCAAACTAACTCCATACATTTTTTATACACTCATATAAGGTATGTTTTGAGGATGTTGTACTATTATTCAATCACACTATGAACAATGCTATCACCATTACATACGATACTTCATATATTGCAAGTTTTTAATCAAAAGTGACTTTAACTTTTCTTGATGCTCAGATCCTACAGGAGAAATCTGACCTTGATCTTTTGTTTATAGAACAAAACCATTACATTAAATGTGGAAAAAAGAACAGTACAGATCCCATAGAAGTCATAGGCCTGAACTAGCCAAGCATTTAGTCTTCTACTGGAATTCTGAGAGGAGAATTATGGTACATGCACACACCTATTAAAAGAATAATTATGCTGAAGAAATTAAACAACCTACACATGATGCCTCTAGCTGTTGTATTGTTTTCTTGAAGTGTGCTTTAAAAGGCCATTGGCCATGTCCACTTTTTTTCCAGATGCAGGGAAATACCTTCCTTTGAGACTGTGCCAATCTATACTGCAGAGTTAGTCATAGACCATAATGGCTTAAAATTTAGAAGAACTTAAAGATGAGAGCGCCAAGCTCATGTTCAGGCTGGAACTGTGACCCTGCTTGTTTCAAGTCCAAGGACAACCTACAGCCTGACTCAGTTCTTACATAATGTCGTAAAACATTTCTAAGAGTCTCCCTGTTGATCATCCAGCAAGAAGTGCTTCTTATCCCAGGCTTATGGGGCATAACTGGGCAGCACAAGAGAGCTGTGCCAACTGACAGTGCTTAATGAGGGCAGGGCTCCAGCTTCTCATCAAGAAAAGTACTTTTAAATAACAAGTCCCCTTCTGCTGCAACTGGCAAGCTGAGCCTGAAACTTATCTCCCCACCTCTCTCTCTGCAGCAGTCTGCAATTAACATTACAGAGAAATTATAAAATAGCGCAACTTCAAAGAGTTTTTTTTCTCTTTCAAATTAAGACACCAGCTATTGTAGCTGTTTTAGTAATAATCATCAGGAACCAATACCAACAACGGCTTTTAAGGTCATTTTACATTTTATTCTTGCTGGAGAAATGCAATAAGGAAGCATAGCACTAGGATTTTCAAGGCATCCTTTTTCCTATAAAGATTAGAGTTAAAATGACTGTTTCAAACAAACAAACAAAACCCCTGCCTCCCTCCCAACTTCCACACCACAAAAACCTAACCACCTGAGACAGAAACAAAAGCCAGATGTCCCTGGAGGCGGGTCAGTTGGACTTTGCCTTAGTTCTGTTTCCAGATAACTGATATTTTTAGGCTATTCTCACTTCTTGCCTACTATTTACTGAAAAGACCACGTAGCTGCAGTAACAGCTTATTTAAGTCTCCCAAAGCCCCTCTAACCCTGACAGGAAAAAAAATAGATCGAGTTCTGTTCTATACAGAACATTTTGAGTTTGTTACAAACTATTCTTTATGGTTTATATATAACTATATTATTAGTACATAGCAAAAAAAAAAAAAGAATAATTCTTTATATGTCCTGCTTATATCTAATAGTTTTCCACTTGATTCAAACACCAGTTCTTAAATAGCACCTGCTTGTGCATAGGAATATGATTTCTTCAAAACACAGAGAAAGCAAGGGCCCAAACCCATTATTAGAGCCAAGAAGAGTTTGTAATACTGTGGGTAGTTCTATTACACCACTGGTGAGGTTTGGCACAACTGAGCCATCGAAAATAAAGTCAGACGATGTATCAAACAAAGTATATCCTCTGTAGCAACCTTAAAACTTTTAACAGCAAAAAGCAAACCCTTGGCTTCAAAGCGCAGCTCCTGCAGCCCCACAGCACACAGCCCATGCTCAGTCTCTAGCTCACTGCAGAAGAGCTCAGCACAATCTCTTCCTCAGACATCGCTTAAAAAAAGTAGAGCGCAAACACACTTACCTGAGTATCTGTGGGCTACATAGGTACTAGCACAGGTTGGATCCCCTTTATACAGCAGGCCTTCCACTGCTCCCTGTTCCCAATGTTCAAGTAAAGGAGAGCTGTTTATGCTACTGCACTGATAAAAATCACCTCAGAGGGGCCCAGAGCTGCCCTCATAGCTCATAAATTATATAGTTTTACTCTGCTTGGCACAGGCTTGAACCCTGTTATAATTTAGGTTAAAAGACAACACAAAGTTTCTGCCTTTTCAGAGCCCTTCGGCAGTTTTGCTGCAAACCACAGGGTCTGGTCAGGCCTCTACAGGTGTTCTTAATTAGGAGAGAATCCACATAAGGTACCAGCCTTAAAGATATATGTCTTTTAAGCATAAGCCTTCAAACTCAGCCATATCATACCGTCATCTTCACTGAGTTATGCTTACAAAGAGCACAGATAAAATAGTGTTTAATCAGAACTGCTGCTTCCCTTTGCAAGCAAAAGATAATGAAATAGCTATCCTGCAGTATGAAAGCATTTGAGTTATCTCATCCTCATTTGAGTGCATAGTTGATTCACCTTCCTGCTTTAACACTTCGATTTAAAAAGTACGTATGTCTTTAGAGGTAAGAGTAGTGTATAAAAAACAGCACAGAGACTTGCAGAATTTGATTATCTTTGGGGACAAATCAGCTGGCCTCTTATTCACATTTTCAAGAGAAGACTGAATGACTTTCAAAGTAAAGACTTCAAAGAGACAGTGAAATCATGCATGGAAATAAATATACAGCTGTGGCTTGAATGACCATTAATGAGGCATAGCCTGTGAGGATGTATGGAAATAACATTCTTCACTTTGTCAAAGGAAAAAAAGACACAAACAATTATGCCACACAGTGCCATGGAATATATTAGACCTTTCTTAATGCTGGATAAAATGAGACAGGCTTACAAAAGCATTGTCACTGTCATAACCCAAAGGGTTCTCGAGAGCAAGTGCCCTGCCTTTCCAAGCACCAAATTTCTGCTGCAGTCTAACAAGGAGTCTATTTCATGAAGCAACTAGCAGGACTGCTACCATAGAGATTTGTCTTGTCAAAGGTTATATATAAAGTGTTGCCAGTGGAGCATTTTCCTGTTCCCAGAATTGTGAACAGCAGAACTGTTCTGTGGAGGAGCTGGTTGAACCTTAACTTTTGTTTGTCAAAGGAGTGAGGATCGTTTATAGCCTGTGGAAATTTCCTACCAGGTTCTCTGCAATGAGACTGTGCTCCTGGGAGTTCCTGCCGTGAACCACTCCGAAAATGTTCAGAATTCTTCAGATCACTAACTCCAAAACTTAAAATTCAAAAAGATTCCAGGATTGGAGGGGCCAGGTCAGGATTCCACCTGTGCAAAAGCAACATCAGCATAATATAAATGGCTCTGGGCCTATGCTACTGTATTTTGGGTGCCATTTTAGTACTTAAGGCATCTCTGACAGTTCAGGGATAACATAAGACTGCTTCTGTCCTTCGTAAGTATTGGAGTGTGCCACCTAAATTATGATTTTGGGAGTCATGAAGGAAGAGGGAATATTCATGCTGCTCCTTTTGAACCTAATTTAACTGTTACTCTGAACCATGTCCTATAATAGCCCCAACCCTCCACCAATGTTTATAGAAAGCCTAGGAACATTAGCCTGAGAATATTTGGACTTCTCATCAAGATGTTTAAAGTATGTGAATAATTTTATAGAATCAACAACTGAGCTGTGAGAAAATCTGGGCCACCTGATAATGTCCCAAAATACAGTTATGAAATTTCTGTAGCATATTCAGCAGACTTAAACATGATCTGTGATCATAGGAAAAGTCTTCCTAGAGACAATCTCTGTGTTAGATTTTGATTGAATTGGTCTTAGTTAATTTTCAGATCATTCTAAGAAGAGTGGTTTTAATGTCTCAGTATTCCCACACATACATGGCTATTTTTAGAACTACCCAGAACACATTTTTGTTGATTACAGTGTCCAAACAGGAGACTGCGTGTCCTTGATACTAGATACAGGGCAGATGTTTTTCAGATCCTTAACTACACATTGCTACAACAGCAGCCTGAACTGCAGATGCCCTGCAGCACATGCAGCGAGGGATATTTTCTTTTCCTGATTCTGGTCAGTGGATGTTGTAAGACAGAATATATGAAATATATCATGAGCAGCATGCCCATCAAACTATGCTGCCATCGGTGGATTTTTAGCAGCAGGTACTCAAACTTGCCCACAGGATGCATTTGACCATGAGTATGCAGTCACAATGTGGGTCGAGGCAAGGCTTGGGCCTGAGAATGAATCAGTTGCTGTCTAATAATATCAGTACTATAACATAATAATATTTTGATTCAGTAGGTTTTGTTTCTGAGGGCTTCTAAACACTCACAAAACCTTCTTCCCCATCTTTTATTCTGGAAGCCTTCAGTGTTCCCAGACTCCAGTTTATACCCAATAGGGTACAAATATTGCTTTTCTAACTTTGTAAGGAAACAGTGTGGGGAAAAGGTTGTTGGGACACACTGATTTTGAACTTCATCATTAGTGCCATTTCCCCCCAGTTTGATATAAAAAAATAATCAAATTCTTTATTTAATCATATTGTTACAAATGGAATTTTTCTGACTTTTTATTGAGTTCAAGGCATTGCTGTGGAAAATTAAATATTTGCTTCTATTAGTTCAGTTGCTTAACTTGCCCTCTGGCACCTCATTCAGAGGAGAAAAGATAATGTACTGTCATGCTTTAATGCCAGCCAGCATCCAAACGCCACAGAGCTGCTCACTTAACTCCATGTGTCCCCTCCCACCCCCTTCTTCCCCCAGCAGGATGCAGGAGGGGATCAGAATGGTAAAAGTGAGACAACTTGTGAGTTGAGATAAGGACTGTTTAAAACGGAAAGCTGCATGCACAAGCAAAGCAAAACAAGGAATTTATGTGCTACTTCCCATGGGCAGGCAGGTGTCCAGCCACCCACAGGAAAGGAGGGCTCTATCACGTGTAGTGGTTACTTGGAAAGACAAACATCATCACTCCAAACATTCCCCACTTCCTTCTTCTTCCCCTTGGTTAATATGCTGAGCATGATGCCATATGGTGTGGAATATCCCTGTGGTCACTTGGGGTCAGCTGTCCTGGCTGTGTCCCCTCCCAGCTTCTTGTGCCCCTCAGCCCCCTCGCTGGTGGGGTGGGATGAGGAACAGAAAAGGCCTTTACTCTGTGTAAGTCCTGCTCAGCAGTAATTAAACATCCCGTGTTATCAGCACTGTTTGCAGCACAAATCCAAAGCACAGCCCAATACCAGTTACTGTGAAGAAAGTTAAGTCTATCCCAGCCCAAACCAGCAGATACTTACTGTAGTGTTCATGGATATTTATAGGTGGAGGAGATCTGGGGAGGGACAGGAGAGGAGATGGCTAAATAAGGACAATGAATACAGTGTTTCAGTTCACCTTTAGGACTACTCTGAGCCTGGCACAGCTCTGATAAAGTGGTAGGATTACTTTCCTAACTACAGTGTCTTCTTCAGCAGCTTTCTGAATCTGCAGCTACTCTGATGGCAGTTGTATAACTCTCATCTGTCCCATCCCAACTATAAAGAGATCATTTTTCCACCTTACACAAGCTAAATTATAGGTTAAGTTAAACTTCTAAAAAAAGTAATTGGATTCATCACAGAGTTCTGACTGTTCAGAATATGAAAAAAGACCACATTAAGTGCAACAATTATTAAAACATAAAGTCACTGTTTCTTACCTTATTTGGTCTTAATCATATCTGTCTTCTGAAAAGTCAGTTCTTAGTGCAAAAATGTTATGAATGCCATTTTGGAAAATCCTGATTTTCTCTCTGCACTGCCTAATTCTAACAGCACTGTCCTTTGCCCTTTTAAAAGAAATTTAGTTTTTTAAAAGAATAATCATATGGATATAAAAAAATAAAATTGAGAATCAACCCTAATGAGCAGCAAAAAAGTGTCTCACCAGAGAGAAAGAATGGCTAAATTACACACTGAGGACAATAGTGAACAGAACCTTGCTATCTCCTCTGAATTCAGAGGTCCCCTGAATACACCTGATGGCTTAGTGTTGGTCAGCATCACCAGCTGAATTAGGAAACTGCATTTAGTAGTGGAACTGCTTACCACTGTCTCTTCTGGATGTCTAGAAAGTCCTCAGTATCACCTCAGATATAAGTGCCAAGTTGATATTAATTTCAGAAAAGTTCTAATATGAAAAGCAATTATGGCAAATAAGAGTCTTGGCTGAGGGGAACTGATGTTATCTTAAAAAAAAAAAAAAAAGATCTGGCAAAGCCACAGTGGTAATGATATGAAAAGTAAATAAGCACAGGAGATAATATAAAGATGCTGAGTTAGGCAGGAAATTATTTCTAGTATGAAGTAAGTCTCTCTTTTATAACACTCGTTCCACCAAAATTGATGCATTTAAATAACTGTTTAGGTACCCTTATTCATTGCTAATTGAATATTAGTTTAAATGCAGAGTTCATTTAATCCTGCCTAGGTCAGTAATTGTGGTAATGAACAAGTTTGCTTAAAGATGAATAAATGCTCATTTACAAACAAAATGTCTTTCTCTTTTTGATTTTGTAGAGGCATAAAAGAAATCCTGACCCTGTGCAGTGAAAATTTTGATTCTATGAAAGCTTAAATTATTGTTATGACAGTTTCTCGTGCACTATAAAATCCATGACTACCATGAAACAAAACCCTGATTAACACTCATACAATTCAATTCTCAGCAATAACAGTTGAAGAAGAACCAAATGAATCATTATTTGATTAGCTAGTTAATTGTGTTTTTATAAATAATTCAGAGTGTTTCCTTTTTCCCCACTGGTAATTTCTTGATAGAGAAAAATTACCTTAGTACCAATTGTTAATAAATAGTTTTGATTAGAGCCTTCATATTTTCAGTCAGTGTTTCTATTTGAGTTGCTGTACAATGAATAAATATGAATTTAATCCTGTAGTGAGAATGTCACATCTATAAACAATTGTTTAATTTCCTACAAAGCAGATGATGAAGTTGGCTAGGGGCATCAGAGTTCAGCTTTGTAAAGAGGTTGATCTGCTCTTCTTGCCTTCACAGACGGGAATGGCTGTTTGATTTTTTATTTATTTATTTATTTTTAATAAATACCTTTAGCATATTTTGTAATACAACCCAAAGTTAAAGAGTTCTTTAAATCTGCTATAATATCATACAATCCAATACATCCATTCTCAAATGGCTCAAGCCAAAGCTTTGTAACTAATGCCAATCAGTTTTTTCATTATTTCTTAATAAATCACAGCATGATCAGTGAGTTCTGTGAGACACTTCTGTGTCTTCTGCATCCTCTGTAGAGAGTGCACAGGAAGCCAGGTCAATGTCTGATTTGTGGTATGGTGTGACTAGTTACTGCAGATGACAAAACCACAGAAATGAAACTTAACTCTTGTATGGAAAAAGTGGGAGTAGATTTAGAACTGGTGTAGTTTTGTAAAAGAACTTCCATTTAATGGCAGTGGTGCCAATGTGTTCACTAACTTGAACACTGGCAGAGAATCTGACATGGTGACCTGTCAAGAGCAGAGATGGGGAATGAGAGGAAGGCCTTCCAAAACTGTTCTTCAAGATTTCTCACTGATGAAACGGTATGTTTACCTCTGAAAGAGTGTGTTATATTTATAATTGTAATAAGGGTTCTGTCCCTTTTGTAGAAGAAAAGAAAAACATTATTTAAGTGAGGGCTCTGTCCAGTAAGGCAGAAGATCTCTTTTTTGTTTCTAGCAGTGACATATATGTTAAAGGTGCACTAGTAAAACAGCAAATTATTTATTACCTATGCCAGTCTCCCAGCTGTAAAATACGTTTGGTAATACAGGCAGAGCAGCAAAATGTCACATTATCAGTAGCTATTTTGTCATGAAGATGATGAAGAGAAACAGGAAGAAAAAAAGAATTGCCATATGCAAGTAAAAACTGAAAGAAAGTAAGTAGCTGGGGACATTAAAATGGGAAAGGACAAGCAAATGGAGACAAGAATATGAAGGAGGAAAAATATGAAGCAAAAAACCCAAGAAGCAGATGGGAAACAACCTGGTACTTTGATACAGATACTATTTTACAGTAAAAGTATGAAGTGTTATTAAATACACAACTGTAATGCAAAGGAATACTCTCACAGAACTTATTTTGTCCAGATGCCTGTGTTATTGAGTCCCCTAAAATGCAGTTAAGTTATATCTCCATTTTAAGGCCAGAAGAGCTCATCTAGTCTGACTTCTAGTCCATACACAATGCATTTTATCCAGCTTTCACTCTGTTGAGCACAGTAACTGTATAGAAGGAAATACCAGGCATTTTTTAAAAATCTACATTTCTCCCATATTATCTGCACCTTCTTGGAATATCCAAAGCTTCAATTTATTGAAGGCACTAAGTATAGGCTCCTCTTTTATGTGGGCAGAGATCAGTCAATGTGTTCTTAGAAGAGTTGCCAAGAACTAAAACGACTTTGAGACTGACTTGCTACAGTTTTCATTTTAAGCTCAAAACCTTTGTAGATGTTATTTTCCTCATTTAACACAAGCATTCAGTGATAACCTGTGAATACAATTATAATGTCTTAGAGGTTTTCAGTTTTCTTAATTTCTTCATAACCAACAAAAATGTTCCCTTAAAAAAGTAGAATACCTTTTAGTTTATGAATTCATTTGAAGAGATGCCATCATTCCACTTACTATCCATGTATTAAATTAGTGCTTTTCAATTCACAGACTTCCCCAATGAGCCAATGACTTTGTTCCTTCTCTCCACATAATGGGACTTCCTACCTTCCTTTCTGTCCTAAATAGAAAAGAGAAGTCCTTGCCAGTGTTTAGGCTCTAGGCAGTTTTTGGCCTCAAGTTTTTTCTCACAGTTCTCTCCTCCCTCCACCGAAGGCGCAGTGATTATACCTGCAGTCTCCTGACATGTCAGTGCCTGTGCGTGTAGGAACCTCTGCTCATCAGCGAGGTTCTGCCTGGGCACTGAGCACAGCAGTGCTGATTACACTGTGAGCTGAGATTGAACTCAGCACCATAGGGCTGTGTTTTTATTCCTGCATAACCACCTGAAAAAAAAAAAGGCGTTCCCATCATACATGGATTTTTATCGTTATTCAACCCCCAGGCTTCTTAAAGTTGAAAGAAGAGAATCCATGAGCGGGTAACAGTACCGTGTCCTCAGTTTACTTTGGGATATAGAACCAAGTTTTGAGGTTTAAAAATGAGCCTTTTTCCTTCAAGTTTACTTCCTGTTTGCTAAATGTTGCTCTTACTCCATTTGCTACTTCAGCTGCAGAAGCCACAGTAGTTTTCTTCCTACAGTTTGCTTGGAATTCTGAAATTGCCTCCACAAAACTAATTTATTTTTGTTAAAATTATAGAAGTCAATGAATGGTTTGTCACCAGACATTCAAGTTTTGACATGTTTGCCTTTACACCAGTGTCTCTGATATTCTGACTTACAATATTATAGTTCAGTTGCAGTATGTTTTATTAGTTCAATCCCACTCCAGTTTGGTGGATCATAATAAAGAGAAAAATCCTCATGTGCATTTAGAAGTACAGATATATAACTCTTCAGTTTATGTTCCACTGAGGATGCTGAAGAACACTCTGAATTAAAAAGATCAAAAGGGAGGCTACAAATCCTGAAAACTTACTAGATTTTTATTGATAAGATCTTACAAGGTAAGAGGGGATCCAAATGCTCCACTGACTTCCAAGGGGCATGCATTGAGTGTTTAACAGATATTCTGTTCAGAGCATTTTCTTGTGTAAAAATGTTTCTTTTGTTTGTGAAATTTTTTGACTATTAGGTGAATCTTCATAATCTACCCTCTCTAGTGTCTGAAACCTGTGTTGGGACTTGCATTCATTCTCATATTCAAAATGATGTAATGAGAAAAGAGCTAATGTGCTTAGTTTGTTAAGGAACTAACATGGAAAGTCTTGGAACACAAATTTTGTTAATTAGCATGTTTGCTGACAAAAGCTATTTGTGTGTTGATGGCAAGCTGCTTCCGTATTACATTTTATATGCAGATGAGACTGCATTTAACTACCTTTAGAGCTGAAACATGTCTGATAACAAGCAACTTTGCTATCTTTTTGTAAAATGCCTGAAGGGCATGATTGAAGAGAAATTGCTTGGGTATGGATACCAACCTCCAAGGTTAAATCTCAACTACAAGGATAATTTATACCCTCTTTTATGAGACTGTGCTGTGTGTCATTGCTTGTATTGCAGGGTAATGTGATGGAGCACAGTGCTGCTGCTGAAGTTGAGATATCCCTTAGGTGTCTATTGTATCCATTAGGCTCTAAAAATTGCAAATCGCTGACTATTGACTTACTCTGGAACAGTTTAGCATGTGTGTGGAGTTTTTCCTATCAAAAAAGCTCTGGCGATTCCACATCAGAAAGTAATTTTCCATATGGCTTACTGGGAATTTAGGCACATAAACAGATACTCAGCAGTGATATTTAATGCAGTTTATTGAACAGGTTTCAGATTAGGGACATAATTTTCAGAGCTTTGTCAGTTTCTGTCTGAACATGCTGTTTATGTGCCTGGGAATTTGACTTTTCCTCTTGTATTTTATTTTCCTTTGTTCTCCATTTTGATGATAAAAGGTAAGTGCAAAGGTAGGATTGTGCTGATGCAATGGAAACATACTTCAGTGTAGTTTATAGACAGAACCTCTGAAAGAAATAATGTTTATGTGATCATCTCGACTTGCCGCAGATGTTTCAGATTAAGCTTCTTCCTACACAGTCTGCATAAAATGAGCAGGTACTATAATATGTTGCATAGGAAATTGGTATGGAATAGAAGCTGATGTGAAATTACAATGAGCAATTTAAGTGCAGACATGGCAATATCTAGTTGTTCACACTTAAATGTTTATGAGCAGGAGAGTAACTGAAAACAACAAGGACCTGCTCCATAACCGGGTCTGCTGGGTGTCCTAAGTGTATACAAATATAAATAGCAACATATGGAGTATGGGTTCATTTGTACTCCAAACTGTTTTGTAACATCTTTCTTGTGATAGAAGGAAAACAACCAAACACAGCAAGTTTAGGATAGTGTGCAAATCTGTCACAGCCAAGGAAAACACAGCCTCAGTCTCATCTATTCTGTGCCTCCTCCAAATGGAGCGGGGGAGGGCCTGCTTGGGGTTTGCAGCCATGTACATGCTGTTCAACACCCTCAAGGAAGCACAGGCTGTCAGCAGAGAGCATGATAAGGAGTGTTTTCCCACACTTACTATCCAAGTAATGCCTTTCTCCAGGAGGAAAAATGTCCTTGTTTACTGCAAAGACTTTGTGGACCTTTCCTGGGCTTAACATTGTATTGTATCAATATACCTGTCCACCACATAAAAGAATAGCTCTAAGTGCCCATAGATTCTCCAGTTTATTGACATGCCTCTCCAAAGGGTTCCTGAATGGGTGGTACCTCAACCCCCCTTCTTCAGCCCTGGTATAAAAGAATAGGACTGTATTATCTGTGAGGTCTGAGTCTGTGCTCTGCAGGGCACTGGAGCCACCCTTCAGGACAGAATCCTTCTGATCCACTTGATGCCTCCTGATTTTGGCACTCAGTGTGGAAGGTTTTGGTTTTAGTGGGGTTGTTTTTTCATGCTTTTAAGTAAAATTTGGTGCTTGAAGTTCATCTTTTTTAGTAATTGGCAGTGTTTCTCTGGTTAATGAATGTCATGGCTAATGTTCCAGGATTAGGTATTGTTAAAAGCTGCTCTACCAAGTTCCTCATAAATAATTCCCAGCATATTTCTCTTCTGATGTTTGACATGCTAACATAATTTCAATTCAGAAAGAAAGACAAACTTTATTAGGGCTCAATGAAGCAAATACAGGAAAGGATCGTTTAATGTAACACTGATAAAACTGCCACTAGATTACATGAAATTTCTTGACTGAGCTATGGAAATGTTTTAAGTTTCGACATTTCTAAAAACATTTTCTTTCAAATCTGAAAGTCTGATGTGTTAGTTTATGGGTAGACAGATTTTTGTTGGGTTTGGTTTTTTTTTTTCCCCAGCTTAGTGTAAGCTTCCTCAAAAGACAAATACTTTTTTATGTATAAATTTTGCAGCCTGATTATGAGCAACAGCACGTTTACATATGTTACAATTCTTAATAACAGGGAGAGAATTTTGAAGAGATTTGAACATTATAGAGATAATGTGCCACTGTAACTTAATACTACTGAGGTAATTTGTAAGGCTTGTTGTGGGCAAAAACTAATAATGGGGTCTTCAACTAAGATTCATAATATGGGCAGAGAGTCTGGGAACACAGCATCTTCATTTCAGTGACTAATATCATCCAAACATCAGTGATTAGTCTCATCCAAAAAAGGTCCCTTCTTTGATGTTGGTGGATATTAGATCAGACTTTAAAGGGAATGCATACATAACTATGTTATGAAAACCCGAGATTCCTTTTTAATTATTGTATGAATACCTCAATGACCAACATCATGGATTCCTTTAATTGTGTTTTTGGTTTTTTGTTTGCTTGTTTTTGTGGGGTGGGGCATGGGGGAGGAATAAAAGATAAAAGTGTAATTAGTGGGGGAAAAGGATTTCTATCATATGAAACACTTCAAGGTTTCTACATCCCTTTTGGGTATGAACCATTGTGAAAAGATTTGGATTTTCTGTGTCTGAAATGCAATTCTGAAAGTGCTCTCAAGCTTGAAATAGCTCATTTAAGAAACTGTAATGCCCTTTTTACTTTGACTCTGTTCTAATATAAAGTATATTTCAGCTTTATATTTTACTCTATTAAATCCTAGGAATTGGTCTGTATAAAAAGAGATGCAAGTTTACACTTGAAATAGTACTTTACAGTTTTTCACATGACAGATCTGGCTTTATCAGTAGCAACCAGTGCTACCACATTCTAGTTAAGCTAAGACAGAGAAACAGCTAAGGCTAAGGCAGACACTCCTCCTAAGAGCAAGAAGTTATGCTGCTGTCTCTGAAATGTCTCATCCTGGATACAGTTTTTTAGAGGAACCATACAACAGGCAATTGTTACTGCCCCTCCACCTCATCAGACAGGACATTTAATCTCCCATGAAGCAGCCTGAAAAAGTGTGTGAGTATTATGGGGCAGGATGCAGATGCTGCTCTTTCATGGGAAGATTTATGCTGACAGAGCTCACTTGGATACCTTTGAAGAAAAGCAGCTGGAAAAACAAGGCCTATAGATGAATTCTTGAATTTCTTCCAGAGACAAAGTGACCCAGACTGATATTCTGCACATTCCTACAGTGGCAGGAAAATGCACACATGTCCCAGCAGTAATTCCCTCTCCCAGCTTTACGTATTTTTTTCCTTCTATTCAGACTCATAGGTGATACAGTTAAGCAGGCAGAAACCTCTGATCTTTCCCAGAGTCTAATGATTTCCAACTCTAAATCCTAAGAATGCAGCAAAAAGTTATTAAATACTGTACCGAAGGGGTTCTGCAAATGAAAAGATTTGGGGCTCTACTTTAATGAATTTTCAAGCTGTCATCACTTGCACATTATCCTTTTTAATTGTCCTTCTGATTGCCTGTGAAAATTCAAATTCAGAACAGGCATTTTCAGTCTCACCCAGTCTTAGTTGTCCCCCTACTAATATCTATGCAAAGTATTAATTACTAAATTGAACTTGCAAACATTTTAAAAATGGTTTCTGTCTGTCTTTGAAAGCATTTCATTCATAGCACAATTTCATTCATCAAAAGCATATAAGCATCTCAGGATACCTGCATATTTATTTTTTCCCCTTGGCCCCCAGCTGAGACACCAAATCTTATGCTTTCTTTTAGCACTTTTTGCTGCTCTGTGGAGCAGTCAGGCTGAGAATCCTCTGCAGCCCTCTGGGATTAAGGGAGATGGTGTGATGAACAAGCTGCAGAAGGAACACATGTGCAACTAGCAGGAGGAAATATTGTTTTGGGAGCAGCAGAATTAATTGCTGAATGTTGTGGTTGTGTGTAAAATTAGGTCACTCTAATTTTTTAGTCTATTTTAAGACCAGATAACTACTCAGAAACCAGTAGCATAATAAGGCCAAAGAGTTTTGATGGGGTTCTTAGACAAGTCTTAGACAAGTCATAGACATCTGGACAACTGGGACAGCTCACAGGATGTATGAGCTCAACAAGGAGGAGCTCAACAAGGTTTTTGCTGGATATCCTACCATATAAGTATTTTATTTTGTGCATTTTCTGATTAATCATAAATCTCATTCATCTGACTTCCAAAGCCAACTGGATCAGACAGTATCTTGTGCTCCTTAAGCCACAAGCAGAGCTCCTCTCTGTCTCTCTCCAATGGAAGTTTTCTAGGAAATGTCTGATGTAAATCATGCCAAGGTGACACCAGGTTCAATTTATTGCAAGACTTTCAGTATTTCTCTGGATTTGACTTGTGCCTTATAATGGCAATTATTTTGCTTATGTAAACACTCTGTCCTGCCTTTTCTCCTTGCCATGCAGAAACTTGACCACTACTGTATCTTACTGGATTATTTTCTTCTTTTTTTTTTTCTTTTCTTCTTTCTTAATGCTGTTTTGGCAGCCAGTCAGTTTTCTTTACCTCCCTTTGAAGAAGCCATTCAAAAGGGCAGAGCACATGAGATAACTTCAGGGCCAGTAAAGGATACGTATTTTTAGAGTAAGGGAAACACAAAAAAGAACTTAAAAAGCACTTCAATGAATTTCCCCATCTGCAATTAATGCTGCAGAAAAAACTCTCAAATACAGGCAGCGCAGCATTGCAGAAAATCCAGGTAGGATGTTTAACAAACCTTCCAGTTTTATGAAGTAGGGGAATTCCATTAGGAGTGTGGGACTATTTTCTTTAACACAATCATTCATTGGGATAAGAGAAGCAGAACTTGCACTGTAAGTTTGTAATTGTTGAAATTAATAAATGTGGTTCATCACTCTCTGCAATACTATACCAATTTACTGTGCTCTTTTATCTCAATTGCTTTCTGTGTGTGTCTTATATTTCTCCATTAAACTTCAGTAATTGTAACACTATGGTAATAACATTGACATACTGAGTATTTTATGATGGGTTACTTTATATTACTCTGACTGCCTTATTTATATTATAATTATTAGTGTCTGTATAAATGTGATTCATTGAACTAATAAAGTTTTCAGACAACTGCCATAGCTCACTGATTTTCTTTACCTGTGCAGGAATTTTACCTTGCAGTGTTAGTTGGATTTCCCCTCACTTTTAGGGCTGGCATTTGTACAGTAATGGCCTTTCACTTTAGCCCCATGGAAACGATACTCAATACCTCATTTTATTTTGATTCCATTAAGCTGGCAAAGCAAATGGGAAGTACCAAAGCTGTATTTTTTCAACTGATCTGTTCTTTTGTTCAAAAGTACTTCCAAAAACACCCTTCTCACTCATCCCTGAAGAAGTGATGACCAAATCATGATTTTTTGAGATTAAGCAGTTAGCCCTCAGAAATCTCATCTAGATTTTGTGTGGTTCACCAGGCTTGCAATTCTCCTCTGAGAGGAATTTGGTTAATGCCTTTTGAATGGCAGAGTTGCTTAAGCCTTTCTGTATCTGCAGAGTTGAATGAGTTCATGTCTCATGCACTGTGTACCCTGTATGTTCTGCAGGGACCCAAGTCTGCAGTCAGTTCTACCACGATTTAAAAGTCAGTTAAGAGTGTGGTAAATGAAGATGAAGCATAATCCATAAAAAGGATTATACTGATTATAACCCTGTGTTGTTCCTGTGTTCTTCGTGTAGTGGCATTTGAATAGACCCTTCAAACTGCATCTAGCACAACACTTGCTTATAACATTAACAGACTACATGTAGTAGATTTCATGTTAATAAGAAGATTGAGATATTTAACACTTACCAAATAAATAAAACTAGTTGAATCTCTTTATGGTCTTCCTTCTATGCCCTGCTCTAAGGCAACTCAGTTGTCAGCCAATTCTCAGGAGGAGATCAAGATTTCCTCCTGGTTGAATCTGTTTGTTTCCAGTTGCTTTTTTTCCCAAACAACTGTGGTAAGAGATATTTCAGTCCATCTCTTTTGCTATTTCTGAGCATTTGTTGACAGTAAGCTATGTACAGCACTGTGCATTGGGATAATAGCGTGTTATATTTTGTGTTGGCTCTTTGTTCTTGGCATATATTGATTTCCTTTTTCCTAAGGTGATCCTCATATTCCAGCTGTATGGAACAAGAAGAGTATTTCTTTCAGACTTGCACGCTTAGCTAAGTCCTGCTGATACTACAGGAAATTAGAGAAGAACCACTGTGTAAAGAGATCCCAAACTGCAAATATCCACGGGTTAGAGAACCCAGTGTTGCAATTCAAAGCTCTGTTAGAATCCACTCTCAAAGCTTTTATTTTTCCAGTGTCTGATTTAGGTTTCAGTTATTGATTCCAGCTGCTGGAAACAATCATACACAGTGACACCACCACCTGCTGGGTAACACTTCTGTAAAATGTTTATCTTGATGTAATCACAAGTATTTATAAGGGATAAAGGACTATGTAATTTGAATGAAGAATAGAAGCTAGAACCCTCAAAGGTCTGTGTTATATTTTTGCTCATTTGTGGGTTTGTCATTATTGATACATATTCCCTGCTCTGTTTATTGGTGCAATGCAGATGCAAGCACACTCTTTCTGGCTTCTTCTAACTAACCATGTGGGGAGAACCTGTAAAAAGGATCTTTGCACAAACAGTGACTGTTAAATTTTACTTTGGTAGAGATTATGCCCTACTATAGTAATATCTAGATGCATAGTCTCATTATTAATGCAGACAGTTCTGAAAGTAGGAGCAAACAGTAAGAAAATTGGTTTTCAAGGCAATTATTTTGCAGACTGGGGAATAACTGTGGTATACCTAGCTGATTTATCTCTATTTCTTTTATGTCCATGGAACATTAATACAGTACTTTGAGTATCTTCCCAGTGGAAAGAAAATGGACAAAATAAGAAATTAATCAAAGAGCAGCCATGCAGAACTGGAATCTAAGTCTGGAATCCTAATTATACTATAGGCTTAAAAATAATTTGAATTTTTACTGCAGCATAGATGAGGTAGATGGTGAATAAAAGGTTAAAGTCTAGACTAACTTCAAAATAATGCAGACCCTCTTTTTCAGGCTTTGATTCAAGAATTCATATTGGTGGGTATGCAAGGATTGCACAGTCATTCTCAGACTACACCAGAAAGGAAGGGGAAACAGTATAGCTCCTCAAATGTTAGTTTCTGGATAAGAAACTGCCACAGAACTTTGGTTACATCGAAGAGGAAAACCAAGATTTGAATCCTTTCTCTAGTGGCCCAAAGGGGTATGTGGTACAAATGTATGAAGAACGGAAGAATCTCAAAAGGTCTGGAGAAGTATCTGAAAGGCCAGTAACCAGGGAGCTGGTAAATAACACCACAGGACATTAATCAGATTTCCAATGCCTCTTGCTGCCATCTGGCCAGAAAATAGGTAAGATTCTGTCTATTCTTGGATCTGCTGATCCCTGAAAAAGAAACTCTAAGTTACTCAGTAGTTCAACTCAAAGTTACTTCTAATTTTCCCAGATGATTCAAACACAGTAGAATAAATTTTCCCCTTTTGCAACCAAAGAGATTTGTTGTGCTATATAAACTGTTGTGATGTTCTCCAGCAGAGAATGAATAAAACAAATCTGAAAAAAGCTAATGCTCCTCAAGGAATTAATTTCCCAAAACGTAAGTATCCTATCTTCAATGTTCTATCTAGTGCAATATGCAGCCCATCCGTGAGTAAATATCAGGCTGTTGCACCTAGATCTGCCATTTCTGGGGTCCTAAAAGCTGCTGCTTTCAGAGCTTCTCTGTTACTGTCCATCCTCAGCTATGAATCAAGGAAGGTGCACATTCCAGTTCCTCACAAGCTCAGATAAGGAAATCAATTTTACTTCATGAAGGACAAAACTATTGGTCTGGAAGATGAATGAACAATTCCAGTCACTTTATAGCTAAAGAGTCTCAGTGATTGATCCCAAACCAGACAAAAGTCTTGTCCTGCATCACAAAGCTCTCTGTACATAGAGAAAGAGAGAAGGATACGTAATTTTTGCATGTCACAAAATTGCTACACAGTCCAATATAAGTAAAAATTTATGCAGTAAAGTCCCAGAAAGAAACAATCAGTCTCTGGTGAACTGGAGGATAAAAGCAGAAATGTTTGTCCAGTGCAAGGATGTTACTTGCTTCCTTTCTTTAGTCTTTCACAAGCACTAAACCAAGTCCTAGACCAACATTTACCACATTTGAACAAGATAATTAAGTAGATTCTGTGATTACATCTGACAATTATTTTTATCTAGAGTATTTTTCTGTGAAGATAAACTGTAATTATCTGCATAATTTTAAATACATTGACAATGCCATGATATTGCAGATATTCTCTCAGTGTTGATAGTGCTCTTCTGAACAAAGTGATCTTTCAGGACTGTTCATTTGAATGGCTATTTAAACAAAAATAATTAAAGAAATGGATGCAAAACAATAATTTAAATAAACATTTTAAAGGAATGCCATTGGGTTGTCAGCGTCATCTTTAAAAATATGTGTTAAAGCGAGAACATCAGAGCAATGCAATTAAGATATGGTTTGTAAATGCACCATCTATAAATCATATTTCAGAAGAAAACCCCAAAGAATAGCCTTTAATTTACACTAGAAGCAAGCCCTAGCTGTTGTTTACCGGTGTTAATTTGATTTGTTAGTGCTTACTTAAGTCTGAAGTGTTCAGATCCAAATCCTAACTTCCCCACAATTGAGAATACTGCTTTGTTCTTATGCTTTTCATGTATTTGCCACATCAGTCAGTTTTTCTTTGAAGTTTCCTCCTTCTAGACTCATCTTATGAAGACAGTTTTGCCCCCTATCACCTTGTGAATCTCACAGGCAAAATTTGTTGCATCATCTTGAAATACCAGCAAATGTTTAGTGCGTGGAAGGATGCACAGAAAATCTTCATGCAAGAGAATGTGCCTGAGAACTCCATTCTCATGTGAATAAGATGCTAAGGTTTATTATAGACATATCATACTTTTATGTCATAACTGGGAATGAACTTTCATTTGTGTAACTATGAAAAATAGGTTGATTCTGTTCTTTCTGTGTATTAGTGCATCACGGGGCAGTTTTCTTTCAAGTGCTGAAAAAGGCTGCATAGACTATTGTGAATATTTCCTGCAACCATACTGGTGCTATGGCATTTCCTCACTTTCTATGTTTTTTTCTTTTAGAGGGGAAGAGCATACTGTGAATTATGGGACAGGTGCACAAGAGCATATGTCAAAATGCTTTTACCTAGAACACAAGTGACCACATGGATCAGATCAGAGATTAAGGTGGTTTAAATACCATTCATCACTTAGAGCCATTGCTCTAATGCTGCTGTAGCTTGAATAAGGGGGAGGATGGCCAGGGAAGAGAGAAAGGCAGTGTGGTTAATCTGACTCAAACACACCTAAGACTAAACCAGAGCAGGTCTGGTACCTGAAATGACACCTTAAGCCACATTTTGCAAGGAGCATGCCTGACAGTTAGGGGATCAAATACAGTCTAGAAAGCCACACCAGGCTTCCTTCAGGTGTCTGGTATGTTTGGGGTTCAATTTACCACAAACAATGTTTTAGCTTAAAGTAGCAATGTGTTTGAAATTTCAGTGGGCTGTATGGTTTCAAAACCAAAATGCTAGAGAGAACTTGGGAGGGTTCTTATTCTACTCCTGTGTTTGTTGTTCTGTCTGAGCAATTTTAGGGCACAGCTTTATAATTTCACTGATGCCTTGCTGAAGGATTGTCTACTTGTTGAAGGTTTGCCTGGTAAATAAAATCACCGATACATATCAAGAAACAATTTCATTAATTGCATGAGAAAACACACTACCCATTTAATGTAAATATTTTAAAAACTGGACTTTCCACACAGAATGTCTGGCTATGTATGAAAAAATACAAGAATAAGAATTATTTTTAGAGCTGAACCAGTATGTGTGAGCTGTGAATTGATAATGGGCTTCTGGTGTGTCATCACATGAAACATCTGAGGCTGACTCCCTTGCTGTTGGCACATAGTTACGATCCCTAGCAACACTTTCTGTCAGGACATCATGTGGGAATGGATGCCAAGCATTTATGTTATGTATACTATATACAGCAGTGGTATATAATAGTGACAGAGTATCTGGAATGGAGAAGTTAAAAGTGATAGAAAACAGAAAAGGTGATTATAAAATGGCTTACAAAGATCAATTTCATTCTCATTCAGATAACTTCTGCCTTCACTAAGGAGCTTGGATTTTACAGGAAGTATGATTTGACCCCATTTTAGAGCAAAGAGGGACATATTTTAGCAGATGTTAAGTTAACTTGATCGTCAGCTAATAACTGTATGGAGATATATCCAGTGTCAGCAGAGCTCATTGAAGGTGTTGTAATCCTAGTTGTACACAGCACATTATGTCGAATATAAAGTACCTAAGCATTTTTCAGTATTGATTTCAATACCATGGTAATTAAGAACAGGTGCATATAAATTAGAAGAGAGGTACTGTAGTTGTTACTGATTAAGTCCTTTACAATAAGAACTTTACATAATGCATAATTAAACATTTATGATGAAGATCATTAGTGGCAATTTTATTCCACTTACACATGATTTTGGCCTTAGGTGAAGCCTAATGTTTTAGTAAAGCTGTCATTCATGCTCCTGCTCCTTTGTTTGCTTTACAAGCACGTCATATTCTAGCCTTGAAAAGCCTTCTGGATATTGATTTCTATTATGGATTTAAAGGAACACTGCTTCCAGATTCAATCCTGCTTCAAGCATTAATGAAACAAGTGGCAACCTAACAAATTACCCCAGGTATTATGATGAACCAGGAAATCCTGTGGTCAAATGTCTCTACAGAACATTCAGGAGATCCAGCTAACCATGTAAGCATGCATGTTTTAATGTTCTAAAACAAAGTTTGATTTTCTCTAGTGGCTTTAGACTCACATTTGACCTTTTTCATTTTTCCTTTCAGGTGAATATTACTAGTGCAGTCCATGTCCTGCATCCCTTTTTCTTCCATATCAGCCACTGAGGAAGATGTCAATGAAAGAACTGTTTTTCCACGGCCGCATTTTTATCCTTCAAGCTCAAGCCTAGCCTGGTGTCATTATTGCCTCAACAGAGGATGGTTTGGAAATACCCTGCACAAGACTTTGCCAGGAGGCTGCACTAGGTCTGGCCCAGCAATGCCCTAAAATTGGGCCAAAGAGCAAAGAGACTTTTAACCTGCTTATGCGCTATAATACCTGTCCAATCAAAGGAGAAAGATAACTCATATTCCACATGAGCATCTGTACTACATTTAGGTAGCTGGGGAGGTCGGTGTCACAGTAACATTTCTTCTTGGTCACAGGATCAAAATTTTTGCTCCAACAAATGCCAATTACACAGTGAAAAGCAAGTCATATTCCCAGATCTCTGTTTGCCCAAGTGTTGTGATAGGGAGCTGCATTTTATGGACAAAATTCCAAGGAGTTATTTACAATGTGCTACCTGTTAAAATTCAGTAATATCTAAAAAAGATCCCACTGTATGTCCTTCGCTTGTTTTCTACAACTGTTTACAATGTTAAAAGGTTGAGTTTAAAATATTAAAGCTTATTTCCTCTACAACCAGTATGAAAATTAGTAATAGAAGAGCCTCCAGAGGCTTGGATATAAACCATGTAAAGCTCAGCAGCTGTACAGTGGGTAAAATAGGACAGGATATTCACCAGATTTCCAGTGCTTCTTCCTATAATGTGATCAGAATATAGTCTTTCTTACCAGATTCTTATTTAACTATTTACGCTACTGCTTAAAAAGAATCTAAACCAGAGTGATTAAAACTACTCCTCTTGTACTTCTGCATAAACTATCTTCTCTGTTTATTAATAAATCGGTCAAAATCTGTTGATTTTTTTCTTGTGCTCTTGCATGATCTCCATTTATTTCACAAAATGAAATAGACTTTGTTTTCATTATATAGCATTTCCACTATGGCTTCCCTCCCCCCCTATTTTCTGTATCTGTGCAATATTTCCTATCTGTCCTGAGATACACAGTTTGCAAAACCATAGCCAGAACTGCAAAAAACCCTTGCAAGATTAAGTGACTGGGCAAATAGAATGACAGGTGAAATTGAATAGGAATTAATTAAATAAATGATACACAGCAATCATGCATGGAATGATGAGTTCCAAGCTGAACATTATGACTCAGAAACCTCGATATTATGAGAGTTGTATGAAAAGTCAACAGTGCTCACTGACAGTCAGAAAGACAAAGTGAATGAAGTACACTTCTAGTGCCTGTGTCTCAAAAGAGAGAATTCCAGAAGTAGAAAACATTTGCCAAAACAACACTAGTCTCAAAATGCCCCAGGACTGCAAATGACAGCAAGCTGGGAAATACTAGTTCTACATATACATAAACCCTACCTATTCCTACAGTCTTCCCTTGGCATCACAGATGGAAGAGAAACCACCTTTGGTATGATCTAGTACAGATGTTTTCCGTTCCTGTTTTAAGCAATAGAGAAGATATTTGTATATGGGTAATACAAAGACGAGCAATACAACCATGACTGAAATGTTACTTTGTTATGAACAAATGGGTGTTTGCTTTGTTTTAGGCAATGCTTGCTTAGATTCTGCTCTGGCTTCAGCATGGCTGAGTTGTGTGTGCAACCAGGACCACGATACCTCCTGCCATTCCTCCCTAAGAAAGTATTTGAAAATTGTAAGAGAGCTGCCATTCCTTTAGAGAGCTAATGTGTAGAAGACCTGCAGCATGAAGAAAACAAACTGGAGTTTTGATCTCTGTTTGGCTTGCTTCAGACCACGTGACCCTTCAATTTTGCTTTACAATACTAATGTAGTTTCAGTCTTACACCTATTCTCGTCATGTGTTTGGCAAGGGGAATGACTATTTGTTCATAACCATTTACTACCAAATTTAAATATAGTATAAGAAAGGTCTACTAAGTGCAAAAGCAAGGCAATCCCTTCAGGAAGTTCTGAAGGAAAAGACTGTAGGAAATTGGGAAGGAATATCACAGAAACTGTCCCTGTGTTCTTACCTGATTTCAATGCTCTTGCTTATGCATCTGCCTTTAGCTATTGTTGTAGGCTTTTGGTCCATTCTGAACAAGCTCAGTCTCATGAGTCTCTGATCACAGAACCTATGTTTGTACAATAACAGTGGCAAGCTTCACTTTCAGTGTCCTTTATGAACCCCAAATACCATATGATATTATTTTCACATAAAAATATTGACATATAATAATAATTTAGATAATAAATATAAAGGCCTCAATTCTATTTTAGCATCTTAATTAACTAAATATTATTCTCCAGAAGAAAGACATTGGGAATCTGCTAATTTTGAGTGCTTGCAAATCATCCTCATTTCAGTGGGTGGTTTGAGTGGTCAAAAAATATGGGAGCTGGCTTAGAAATCAGGTGGAGAAAGCCCATCTGTGAGGGAGTGGTCAGCTCATTCTCCAGGCACATCCAATGCTCAGGAGCTGGTGCCAGCACAGGTGCTGGTCCATGCCAGCTTCAGTGGTGGTTTCTGATTAGGCAGCCCTTTGGAAAGATCAGACCCTGGAATTGGATTGTGCAGACTGCAGGGATCCAGGGCAGAGAATAGGGTGGGAAGTTGATGGCAGGGAAGTGGCAGCTCTGACTGCTGAGTGAGCAGGTTGATATAACTGGAGCTGTCTCGAGGCAAATGGCTTCATTCGTGGCTGTAATGGATTGCAATAATCAAGCCTAGAAGCTGTGTGTGTGTATTGCTGTTGCCAAATTAGAGTCTGATAAGAAAGGACAATCTTCTGGTGCTCTGCAGAAAGAAGGGGACATTTTAGCAGCCACTATTGTGGATATTTAGGTGCAGCAAAAGTCTCCAGACAGCACAGCTCTGATGTGAACAGAGGCCACTGCCTCTGGTATTGTGACTTAACTGTGTTCCTGTTAATTTTCTACCAGCTCTCTTTTTCTTTTTAAATTCAGTCATATTCTTCAATGAGGTTCTAATAAATTTCAACAAGCCAGTGGTATTTTAAGGTGATACTCTTTCCTTGTAATGTGTTGTTGCCCCTGCATTGCTGCCGTTTACAGAGCATCACTTTGAACAGTAGCTTCATACAGGTGAATTAGGGAAAGGAAGAGAACTGAACCTCTCTGGACTTCCTTTGTGAAGGGCTGGGGGGAACAGCTGGCTTTCCCAGTGCTTTCTGCTCAAAGAGGAAAGATTTGAGCTATTTATTTTTTCTCTAACTAAAAAAAGTCTGTGGTTCATCTGCTGGTGAATATAATTAGATATGAGACACATCAAAATAAGAATTATGCAGTACTTGTTATCACTGAAAGGGCGAGTTAAAAATGATGTTGACCTTTGGCGTGTCTTGAAAGTCTATATACATAGAAAACAAGGTTAAAGGAATATTACTTTGATATACTTGTATAAAACAGCAAGAGGAAGATATGCTGCAGCAGGGTGCTCCTTCTCTTATATAAAATCATCAAACTTTAATTTTATTCTGAAAAAAAAGTAATTCCAAAAGAATTTTCCAAGTGTGCCTCTAGGAGATGTAGATTAAAGTTTTGTCCAAAAGGAAATTAAAATAAAAAGCCTAGCAATTTTGCCTCCGAGAAGAAAAGCAGCTACATGTTTTAAACAAAAATGTATATACCACAGGGAATTTCCTGGGGAAAAACATATTTTAAACTTAAGGAGGAAAAAGCACCTTCAACAATGTCATATGTATCAGAGTGTATTTGTATTTTCCAAGTCAAATCTGCCTAATCTCATAATAAAAAAAGGTTTTAGTATTATCAGCAAATGGAAGGATGACATTAATACAGATAATAAAGACAGCATATTCTGATCATGCCTTAGCCACCACAAGGCTATTAGCTCTGATAATGGAATTTTTAATGTTGATCATTACATAATAAAAGCATATCTAGATTTTCAGCTTGCTGGTGTTTTGTAACACAAAAAAATCTTGTACAAACTATTGGTTTATGCAAATTTTCTGTATCTCTGAAGGTCATATTTCTCTCTGATCCTCTGAAGCTACTGATATTCAGAATTACTTATGTGCTTAATGATCACACTTGAGCACTCTGGGATGCCTGCATAGTTCAGTGACATTGAAATAAAAAGAAGTAATACTCCAGGTAACAAACTTTTACTTTTTTTGTGGTTTTGTATGTGTCTGCATTCTGATTTTAGCTATGCTGAGGTAATATCATTTAGCTGTCTAAAAAAAACGTATGCTAATTATGAGCTGAGGCATTGTTTGAGTAAAATGAACCACAATAGTTTGTTGGTTATTCTCTGACTCATTAAAGCAGTGCTTCATGTACTGCTTCTGAAGAAATATTTTAGATCCACTGACCTTTATTTAAGAAATAATGTCCTTCAATGAGAAGAGCACTATATGTATTACTATTATTAGTATTTACAGATTATAAGCAGATGGAAAAAAAAAATCAGTGTCTGGAGCTATTATGCTTTGTAGTTTCTGGGATTTTTATATTTGTAAGTTTATCTTGCCCAGAAAATCCTCTTGGAATTAAAAAAGGAAAGCAGGTGTCATTACAATGAAAATACTGGTGTGATTAATTACCATTCATGGTCAGCCAGATGAACTGCCATTGGCACTCAGAAAGATGACCACACTACAAAAAAATACCAGTCCTTTTTCTGTGCCATTTCTAAAAGTTTGTAAGAAAAAAAAGAGTTTCCAAAACTCTTCAGAAGCTGAGATTTTTCATGTTAGACACTAGAATTGTCCTGAGAAACAAAGGTTGTTACTATTCTGGCTGGTGCTAAGAGTGCCAGTCATACTTGCAAACAATCAGGAGATTAGATGAACAGAAGATTTTGTGTTATGCCATATCTCTGTGGAAATGCTTTTTAACTCCATTATGAAACACTGTGAAACTAATCTCAGAGAAGCTACAGCACTGGTGAGAACAGGTTTGTTTAATGCCATTATGGCGCCATTCAGGAAAGCAATGAGGTAAGTACCAAAATTCATAGTCTTTACATTTTTGCAAATACAAGAGAAAATATAAACACCTGCTGGAAGCTGATGGAGACTGAAACATGATTTTTGCTGACCAGAGCAGAACTTGGGCCTTTACTGCGGTAAGTGAGTGTTCACCCACAGGAAGATTTCCTCTTTTGTGAGCATGAGGGTCAAATACTTTATTCAGTCTCAGTGGATAAACTGCTCTGTGTGCTGCTACTGAACTCTGAGCTGCTCCCCCACTCAAACACAACGTTACCATCCCAGCATCAGTGATGTACAGCCACTCACAGCACTCTTATCCTCCCTCCTCAGCTTTACTGGAATATGAGGTAGCAACGGTGAGCACTTAAGAGTTCGAAAACATCAGAGATTGGTTTGCTTTTTATTATATAAGTATTTTCTAAGAAATGTAGGCCTGATCCTGCATTCACTGGGCTTTACTTTCATCTCAGGCACATAAGTACCTTGGCAGTACCAAGCTAAAATGATAATACTGGTAAATTAAAAGATCTTTCCACCCTGAAGAAGAACAATACCTTTCATAGTGACAGTTATACACATCTGTAGGAGTGCAGCCTTGTTCAGTGAGATGGAAAAACAATCACCTCTCATCCTGTGTGTCAAGTCATGCCTCAGTCTGTCACCTTCTGAATTGCTAAAGGTTTTCTTCACTGTGGAATCATCTTTAGTTCTGGGCTGTGCTGCTGATGACGCACTGTGGTACCTGAACCTGAAAGACGACTTATGCCATGTCTGATTTTCACTATTTTTCTTTTTACTACCTCCTCTAATTTCTCTCAATGGCCACTTTTTGAACAGATCTCAGTGCACAGCAGCTCTCTGTCCACCAGAAACAGACCAAACACCGCAATCTCTGCTAGTCTGTGTTGGATTGTAGGCTGAGTTTCCTTAGTTCTCCTCTTTGCAAATCACCAAAAGGGCACGGCAAGAATCTCCATCCATTAGCATTTCTGTGAACATGTCACCATCCTCTGTATCAATCACAAAATAAACCAAGTGCTTCCCTTGATTCCAGAGACATATCTAAACTAGTTCTTTCTATATTGCTCCTCTGAGATACTGTCCCTCCATTGTACCTGTCTGTTCCCTCTTACTATTTAATTTGAAACTTCCTTGTAACCAGGGACTGCCTTTTGGCTCTGCATCACTTCAATCCAAGTCAATGACAAAATTGTATTTTCTATCTCCATTTTCAGGCTCAACATTGGCTTCAAAGGGTAGAGTACTTGTCTTCCTATAATTTGCTTACACCACTTCTCTGAATGGAACTGAGACAGAATAGCAGCTCTGTTAGACTCTGGGTAGATTGCTTTAGGTGAAAAAATTTCCTTTTTTAAAAAAAACCTTACAAACTAATACAACAACTAGATCAGTTTGTGGTGTTGGACACCACATTGACAGCATTGTTACAGACTCTCCTACCTTTCAGGAAGCCACAGGAAAATGTGAATTATTTTAGAGAGAGAAGGTATTTTAGACAAACAATGAAGATAAAATGTTGAGCTGACAGACAAACAGCAAGATCCTGCCAGATATTATGGTTGTTTGCATGGCTACCTCTTTGAGAGGCAGGAAAATGAGCCTGTCAGTTTTGTTACTGACAACTGCATAATTCACCTCCTAAGTAAACTCAATTAAGGGCATAGTTATGGATGGGGAAAGTCCTAAAGCTAGATTATAGTCTGTAAAAGGATTAGAACCTGATAATTATATAATGGAGAGTAAGCAGCTACTTCTGTTATCAGGAGTAGCAAGAGGTGCTTAGTAAAGCAGTTATTCAGTGGTAATCATGGAGTACCTTTGTGACAGAGCATTACTTTCCATGATTTATTCAACCAGAGCACAAATGTTGTTAAATAATTGTAATGAGTTTAAGAAATATATGCAGCATGTCACTGTTTAATTTAAATCCAAGTTCTGCTGTATAGCTGGAATAATCTTCTCTATTTTTCATAGCCTGCTTTATAAGAGAAACCCGCTATTTCTTTTCATAGCTCTCTGGCAGGATTCTGCAGTGCTTTACATCAGCAGAATGTCAAGGAGCTGTATTTCCCATCCTGAGCTGCATTTCCTATAAGGCCATGTCGTTTGTGTCACGGTGAAATTCAGATCTGGCCCAAGAACTTTTCAAGGATAACTGCTCATTTAACCTTTAGCAAAGGGTTAGAGAAACTTGGTTCTATTTTCTGTTAGCAGGACTTGCATAGTTGCCATGGTGGTGATGAGCAGCAAGCTGCACTGGCACATTACTCCTAAGTAAATAATGATATTTTAGTCTTAATGTACCATGTCCAGGCATGTAAGAAGGCAAGAGACAAAGAGCAAAGAAAAATTTGGAGGGAAGCAGAAGTGATCAGATCTCAAGGTCTCACAGGTGCACAGAGAAGCTGGTCAAGAATTTGGGTGAACTGTTAAATGAGATTTGTACAGGGACCAGGAACAGAAAAGAACAATCAGACTGGCAGGGGAGAAAGGCTTGAAATAGGGATGGAGCAGAGGAGTTTGCAGTTACTATGATATTTTAGTTCCCACTGCCTTAAACTGCAACTGCACTCTATTTTTCAATTATGGGGAAACAGAGAGAAAATGACATTTCTTTTGCCACTCTTTTCCCCCACGAGTTTCTTTGTTACTTGTGAATGATCGTGATTCTTTTGAGATGTAGCTCTAAAAATACACCAAGAGCAAGCCACCCACTGAGCTAACACATGCAAGATTAGGGGAAATTCCATACTTAGGTGAAATGGAAACATATTTTTACAATTGTTGACTGCTTGAGAGGGCTTGGGGGTTTAAGACTTTAGATGAAAATCCAAAGAAATACAGCTGTGGTAGGGGAACAGTACAGATCTGTTATATACAAATGTGTCACACCTCTGCTCTGTTTCACCAGCTATTATTTCCAAATGTGTGTGCATGTAGCAACAATATTCTAGAATTATATGTTATAGTACAAACAATTCTAGAAGTGTCTATTCTTTCATGTTTTCATAACTTGACCTGAGCATTGCACCTCTTCCTGTTTACATGGTCATAGTCCATGGTTCATGTGTAGGAAGGAGGTTCCCTCTTTGAGGACACAAACCAGATTATTCTGTCAGACTAGAAAATATAAATATCTCTTATTTTAGCTGCAAAGAACAAAGAAAAGATATTTCAAAAATAAATCACACAGAATCCTGGTTTATTTGGATTTACAACAGGTCTGTACAGGGATTTACATAACTTTTGAGAAAAAATTACTTTTGAAAGCCATGATTTACAACTCCAAGAACTGAATACACCTTGATTATTTAAATACAGCTCAGTCAGTGAATCAGTTTGATCACAGGACAGAATTTTAAAACTGGACTTTTTAAATCAAATTTAAAGAAAGGCTTTTAGAGTCAACAACACTGTGTATTATTACAGACATGTGAATAATATTTACTTAAAAATATAATCTATTTTTCTTGCAGGTTTGAGATTGATCAACTAAGGATAGAATACACTAAGAATAGTAATGTGGAACTTATATCTGGGTCTAAACTAAGATTAGATCTATTTAGATCTGTGTTTTGATGTAGTTATTTACAGAAATAACATTCAGTTGAGAAGCTGTAATTTGAATGCACCAGATTTTGATGACATTTATAGTCAGACAAGTTTCTGCATGACATAAATATTTCAAGACTACAGGACTTGAGTAAACTCAGATATATGTCTATATACAACATGAAAGAAACTTCCAAAATATTTGAAAATTGCATCAGTTCATTAGCTTAAAAAGAATCTTGCAGTCTTAAGTTCTGCCCACAGAATTTATCCTTGGTTTACTCAGGAAAAGTTAAGGATCCACTTAGGGAGCAATTTCAAAATATTAGTAAATCAGAATTACAAAATATAGCTTATTTTTATATGTTCTTAAGGTTTTTATTTCTCTAATACCTTCAGAAAGCTCAGTTACTCTTTTACTTGCTGTTTAACAGGTAATGCACTAGATATTAAAATGTCTGTCGCACAATGCATTTAAATGACTGTATCCTATTTTTACCCTGAATTGAAATTACAGTCTTGCTAAAAAATACTTTAATATAGTCACCTCAGCATTTTGCTGAGTGCTACTGTCTGAAAAAATATTGATATTCTGTTTCTCTTCAGTTAGAATTAAAGAAAAACAAACAAACCAAAATTCAGTACATTCTCATTGATGCCAAAAATGCCTTATGAAAGGCACTCTTTGCAGAAGGAAGATAGAATTTGTAATTCTTAGAGGAAATTCAAGTAATCTTTTCAACCCTACATCCAGAAGACAGTGTAATGATGGGAGAAGAAACACAATCCAGATTCTGAACGACAAGAGAAAAAAAGACTTGCTTTCCACTTATGCTCTGCTCCCTGTTCCCTCCCACTCCACAGTCCTAGTGCTTTGCCAGCTCTTCATCAGACTTCCTTAAGGCCTGTTGGCAACTCATCTGTTATTATCAGGACTGTATAAATAAGTTTTGCTGTCCCTTCCAAACACTCTCCTAAGATCAGGGCTCCATATCCTGTTTGTCCCCCAAAGTGTGGCAGAGAAGTTCTCCATATCCCTGTCATAAATTAGTAACCTTAAATCATCAGAGTCTGAGCGTTTTACTGACTGATCAGGTATTAGAGAACAGCGTTAAGTCTCTCTGCAACTCACAGTGGAAAGAAGTGCGCTGAACTGGCAGTGGGAAATGCTAACACCACCTCTCTGGACACTGAGCCAGAGCAGCAGAACCTTCTGCTTGTCCTAGACTTAACACCTTACATAAAGACTAAACATCACCAATTGAAAAAAAAATCACGATGTAAAACTGTTTTAAAATGCTACTTTTAATATTTCAACTGTATTTTTATATTATGGACTGAAAAGAGGGGTAAGAAAGCATTAACAAAAAGTTCATTTTAATAACTAAAAATACTGGGCTAAGTATTTATTACTGGATTATAGGCAAGGAATATGTATAATAAAAAGAAATAAGGAGGAGATTAATCAAAACCCAAGAGAACTAATGACAAGTCCAGGATTAGTTACAAGTTGAGACCTATTGACAGATGTTTTCATTAAAAGTACATTGAATACAAAAATGCCTTTACTACTGGCCTGAAGGCTCCCTCTATCTTTCACCTTATTTTATAAAAGATATTAGGGCTGCAGTTTCTAGGTAGATTTGGCAAAAAAGTAAGATTCTTTTCTGCCTATACATAAGTGAAATTGTGTGCTTTCACATCTAAAAATGGGTTTAAATACTCAAAGGGTGCATGCAATAATAGATGTGCATATAAGACAAATAGTAATAAAGCAATCACATTCGTGGATCAGACAATGAATGTATAATGCATTGTGTTGAAATTCAATTAAAATGGTGGCTTTACCAATTTTATATTGATTTTAATTTTCAAAGAAAATCACTGTGCACATGCTATTTCTATATTAAAAATTAGTCTGATGACAACATGATGTAATTTATTGCTTTTAAAAGAATGAATAAAAACTCTCCAGGATTCAACAGGAAAAAAATGAGGTTAAGAGTAACAGCTTCAATACCATATAATTTTTCCTTTTCATATTGTTGGAAACCATTATGCACAATGCTGTGCCTTGTTTTGTATATTTTGCAACTGTCTCTCAAAGAAGACATTTTTTGCCTGATGATTGAAGAGATTCCTATGAGAATCTATTTCTTGCCTGTCTCTCTTGGGTGCTATACTGTGTAGCTAATGTCTAAGTTAGATACTAACCTCCAATGAAAGATGGTCTAATAAGACATATTACAGAGAGCTACTGTTAATAGACAGTGAGAATAAAGTTGAGACAAAAACTCATCAGATTAAAAAAGGGATATTTTTTATATCTATTGGAAGATAAAAAATACCATACAACACCTTTTCTTAATGGAATGTATATATGGATAGTGGTACATGATAAATGTCTAAATCACATTTAACTGTTTATTCTTCTGCATTGATATTTACCAGGGAGTAGCTAACATTACGAAATTCATACCACAGCATGCCCCATGGTATTCTGCTCTTACAACCCAGCACAAAAACACATTTAAAACATAGGCAATATAGAACAGTATAGATCTTTGTTCCCTTACTGTACTTGACTCACAGGCTACTTATGCACATGTTCAAAGCTTATGCCTCTTCAAATGCTTATCAGAATTATAGAGTGCATGATTGTTCTGAGCAAGACATTTGCCAAACTGAGAACCAATCTTAGGGGAAATAATATGTAAGAAGAGTACTGCTGGAGAAGACAGTTTAAAATATTCATAAGGCTATTGAAGAAGGCCAAGCGAAAATTTCATGAGGATGAAGTGTTCATTGGAAAAAGAACCTCTACTATTCAGTACATTATCTTTACTGGTAAGCCAGCAGCTAGAGTGAATAAGATACCAGCTGCTCCCATTGAAGACCACATTTTATATATCTTGTTTCAAAAGAGTCTGTACATTTTTTATATTCCCTAAAGGACTTTTGTCTGTTTGTGGGTGTGCCTGACTGAAATGAGCAAGCAGTTTTGTTGTTTGTCATTCTGTGTACAAGACAAGTATAAGGCTGGAATAACAGATTAATGCAGGACATGTAAAAGTCTCCAACAGAGACTTGCTCAGGTCACTTTCAGATCTCCACCTGCATAATACCCACTTGAGGAAAAGGAAAATGAAAAGAACCAAGCTAGAATTTGCTGACAAGTGCAGATTCAGACTGTGCATGCCTCTGTTTTCAACAGCAGTGATAGTGATGAGTGTCTTTTTGGAGTAGAGTGGGAAAAGGGCTTTTGAAGTACAGAAGTAACAGATGGAAGAACCGGATTAAGATAGCATTGATGGGGTATTGGGAGACAGCAAAGGGCAACAGATCTCCCTGGTCAGGATGGCGTGAACCCAGTGACAGAAGAATCTGGGAGAACAGTGTGTTGCAGCTACCTTGGAGCTTGAGAGGCATTTGGAAAAGCAGCAGCAGGAGTCACAGGCATGCAGTCAAATACATCAGAGAGGACTAGATGCTTTTAAAGAACCTCACCTACATTTGGTCAGCTGCTACAACAATACACCCAGTTACAGCCATCAGAAAAGTTAAACTGCAGCTGCACAGTGGCTAAAATGATGCAGAGCTGCACATGTAAATCAGAAAGAGCACAGTGAGAAGCACTGCTCAGTCAGTAGGGGTGTTTCATCCCCTGGGGCTTTTGTGTCTGTTCTGAGTATTGGAGAATGTCTTTGCAAATTCACATAAAGCACAGGCAGCTCTCTCCAGCTTTGCAGGCTGTCTAGATTCCCTATCCTGAAAGATGGTGGCCATTAAAAAGCTTTTAAATTCTGATTTTAGCGCTGCTCAGCCCTTGAAACTCCAATCAGTCTTGAAGAGAATTGCAAAAAAATCTTCCTACAATTGGATTTTTGTGAGAAAAATTCTATTGTCTTTCAATTGTGAAGCTGAAATAGGTTTTTTTTTCATTTCAGACTGACAGATTTTCTTTAATTTTTTGACATTAAGAATTTATTTCAATAATGTTACTGTTTTAGCTTCAAGTTAGAAAAAGTCATGAAATGACATACAAAACACCCACTTCCAAGAAACATAGAAGAGGAGAGAAGGAAGTACTTTGTTTAATTTTCTTTCTGTTCGTTTTCTTTTCATCTTTGGGAAATCAAAATTTCAAGTATACAATAAGAAATCCTAGTTCAGCATTTTCCTTGCAGGCAAGTTAATTCAACTGACATGGACACTATCAGCAGGTTAAATCTTTGCTGTGAATTCCATGTGAGCAAGCTCCGGTTCCTATTGGAGTTAATTTTGCTTGGTGCAGATAGAAGGCCTGCCTCTTAGGAGTAATCTGAAGAGGAAACATTTCTAATTTAGAGAAAACCTGAAGATTGGAACAATAGTTTTAAAAGGATTAATCAAGAACCCTAAATAGAGACTTTAATTTAGACATTCAATCAAGTCTAATTCAATTTTCATGTGCACTAGAAGCTTTTGCATTTTTGAGCATATAACCTCCAGAGACTCTGATCAGAAGATCTGGATGCAGGATGGTGATTCTGCTGCCCATGCTGACACAGACTATTCCAGGTCTTCAGATCAGTAATATTGTGAAGAAGGAAGAACTATTTTAGCAATCATGAGAATTAAAAATAAAACATATTCATAATTTCTCAACTATTGAGAGGGAAAAGTCAGAAGTATGGGTAACTGAGATGCTTTCACTCTTTTGCTACTAAATTAAGTTTAAATCTAAAGGATATATCCCTGAATAAACTATCAGTTAAATGTCAGAACACATTCCTGCTTCAAAACAGAGTTTCAAATGTGTGCAAAGTCTCCTTCTTAGCCTTCTCTTTACTAAGTAAATACAAGGGACACAGCTTTAAAATCACTATATGAACCAGAGTTACCAGTGCATCCCAGGAGTCCGTCAAATGGATAGTTTGTCAAAATCTTCAAAAAGGTAGGGATTAAAACCACTGAACTTAAGGTATTAGAGAAAAAACACATATTTGTCAGGTCACTGTGTTTGTAACAAGAGTTCACTTGAACGTGCCAAACATCCTCTGTGCCCACCAAGGATATTCCTCTGCTTTTTGCATTGAAACATTCCTTTGGCACAAAGGACCCCAACTGTTGTGGTGGCACTGACACCTTTTACACAGCTATTTTACTCTGTCAAGGGTAAGTGCAAACAGAAGGGGACAAAGGAAGGGAATTTGAAACTATAAAAATACTGAATAAAACAGGGTTTTTCTTGCAAGATCATGTTTCTTCTCTAATTACTATTGATGCAATATTAGAGAAAATTACTATTGAGTGGCAGTTCTGAAAGGAAAATAGAATAGGTACTGGCTTTAGTTTTCCTCTGAAAGTACTTTTATCATACTCGTAGCCATTTTTAGATTATTGAATGAGAAAAAGTCAATGGACATGACCTACTAGATTTGGTGGGCATTGGTCCATATAACAGAATGGTCCAGCTGATCTGCCATGACATTATTCAGTTCATACACCTAGCAGTGCTGGAATGACAGCCTTTTTGGAAATCACTGGTAGAGATTTGAAGTCAAATGCAATGGTGTTGGTAAAGCATGGATGATGGTGCATTGGGGAATGGGAAAACTTTATCAGAGTACAGAAAATGGTTAAAAAAATCCTATTCTACAAAATGCCTTGAGCTGTGGCCTGACATGAAACACATCTCTGCAGGATTTTCATATTCTCTTGCTCCAAGGAAGGAACAGTGAGCTCTAGGAAAGGCAGATAGAAAAATACAACTGAAATCTAGGTTGACATCAATCCATTCAGGATTCATGGTTGAACTGCAGGTTGATGGAAGTTTTCTGTGTCTTTTATGCATTAGAAACATCATGATCCTTTTGGAAAGGGGAAAGACCAAAGATTCAGTCAGCTAATGAGAACATAAACTGAAGAGATCAACGTGTCAGTACAAGCAATTGGTCTGAAATACAGAGTCCTAATCACTGGAACTGATGGATAAGAAGAGAACCATTTCACATCTGACAAAGCAAAATGTAATTATTGTAAAAGTGGTGATAGGGCAGGTAAATGACTTGCCCCCAAATTTAAAAAGTCATACCTAGTTAATTTTATCTCAGCTAATAAAAACAGCAGTGATAAGACTGTTACAGATTGGTGAAAAATTAATGAAGTCTTTAATGATCTTTATGGCAAATTACATAAATCAGAGTTAACTTAATAAAAGCCCAGAAGATTTTTAGCAGTGATTAGATTTTTCAATTGCTGAACGATAAGGAAAATAACTCTACTAAAATCCTCTCTTCTCTACTGGAAGATTCTGAAAGACATTAAAGTAGAGGAAATAGTGCCAATTAATGATAGGTTCAACAGTGAGATCATTAAAGAAGCTTAGAGTTTTATTTTTAAATGATCATTTGCAGAGCTGACCAGAGAGTATTGTGAGATCCCCTCATCTCAAACGACGTTTCTTTTTTCATGAACATGAGGAAAGAGCTGTGCATGCTGTGTAGACACACACATATAGAACAACATGTTTCACACAGTGAAGGTTTTTGCTGGACTTGTGGTGATAAGCACACTTTGTTTGTAATTATTTCCAAAATTATTTAAAAACCCCAAAGAGGAACAAAAGACATCCCTAGTTTTAAACAGAGACCAGACAGATTCCAAGCACTTTAATAAGACTGGGGTTCCTTATAGCAGTACTGTGAGATAAATTTGCATTGAATGATCAAGTGTTTCGATGTAGACATACTTGTAAGAAGGCAAAAATTTCAGCAGGGATATTTAGGAACAGGCATAGATGGCACTTGAGCCTGCTTTATATTAAATGCCAGTATGTTTAGAAACTTAAATTTCCTTCTTGCCTCTGAGATGTACTTGCAATTAAACCATCAATAATTATATATTGAAAATTTATTTCAGATTCAGAGGAAAATCTAGGCCCCCTGCAAGTTTTTCTACTTCGTGTTAATTATCATGGACCAGTAAGGGAGAGGAGAAAAAGAAGAAAAAAGATTGTGCCTTGTCCTCTAAACCATGCTAAGAAGCCTTGAGCCAAATTAGTCACCTGAGTATCCCAGGCAAAATGATTAAAAAGGCTGGTTTATTTCTGCATTTATCAAACTGGTGAAAAGAAATTGTCCTCCCTCTTTCTTGGAGTTGTGTAGTTGTTGTGGGGTTTTTTTAGCCTGTTTTCAATTTATCCTTTGAATCATAGAGTAAAATTATGGGAAATTTCCTATTTTAACTCTGAATTATAGCATCAGACCTTCAACCAAACTAATCCTCAGCACTTTAACATGACCTCATAAAAAACCCCAAAACTTGTCTAGATACTGAAAGTCATGAAGACTGTTTAATAAAACTAGATAGATGGGTGTTTAGATGTTAAATTTTATCTTGAACATTGACAAGTCATGCAGTACACTGAAAAGCAAGATGGCCTCTGAACACTAGTCATTTTGTGACATGAGATCATACAGGAGTTACCATTCTGTTCAGTAAGTATGGCACAGTCTGATGCAGCCAGAGCAATAAAATGCAGCACAGTAATAAAGCAAAAAATGTTTTAATAGCACCTCCTTAGAGCAGGACAACGGGTCACTCAGCAAACATTTGTCTTTACAGAAAGAGGCTTTCAAAATTACCTTTGAGCACCACTACAGGAAAGGAGACCAGAGCAAGGGTTCTGCTGTTTGTACTCTACACTGTGAACAGGACAGGAAAATGTGGAGAGAAAGGTTTATTGCAGGCTTGGAGTATACTTGACTGAGTATGAGTCAGTAACATCTTTCTCCCAAGACAGATGATACAGAAGTGCTTTTTACCCCAGCCACAGGAAGGAAGGAGGACAAGTTTTCAAAGGAGCATCATCATCCCTTGCACACAAGGCCATTGCCATCTCCAACCTTGGAGATTTCCAAAAGCCCCAAGTAACCTGGTTTTACCTGAGAGCTGACTGTGCTTTGAATAGTCTGAATAGAGACCTCCCAAGGCCCACCTCAGTCTGAGTTATCAGATGACTCTGAGTGCAGCTGGACCGTCATTGTGCCCAGGCACAAATATGGAATTTTCCTTTAAGACTATCCTTGTAGCTCTCATTTAAAAAGAAGTTGGAAAAATGTGCTCAAACTATTTGTATAGAAATGTGTAAAAATTTGTGATGAAAGTGTGCTCTGTGCAGAATTGTGCTGTAACCATGGCAACTTCCATTGAGAGACACATCCATTGTAAATCTATAAGGATCTCATTTAGAAGAGATTTAGTTGTACTACTCACCAATTTATGAATATTCCAATCATGTAAAAAACACCCCAGTTTCTTACAGAATTGTTTTTAAATACTGCAGCTGTGTGATTAAGGATGCTATCAGAAGCATTTACATTGAACTGTTTCTAAATTTTATTTTATGATTCTTCTGCAACTTAGATATTTTGGAGGTTAATTTGGAATCCTTTGTTATAAAATCATTGCAGGTTTACTTAGTCTGGCTTTTAGTATTCTACTCTTTGCCTGATTATATTTTTAATATCTAGACTACTGGGAAATTTGTCTTTCTTAAGACACCCAGTTTCACAAATAAAGATGGATTCACTGCTCTTAGTACTTTAGATGTGAGCTCTCTTTGAAATCATCAGCTCTCTGTTGCCTCTCACCAAAGATAAAATGCTGAACCAATGTTTCCCCATCGTTCCTGTCCATCTTGTAACCTTTCTCAGAAGAATATTGGCCTTTATTTCTCAGTAACATTTTGTAAATTCTCAGTTGGTGATTAAGACCTTGTCTTTAAGATATCAAACTCAGTGTTGAAATTTGGGATAGTTCTTTCATGCTTTGCTCACAGGCTGCTTCACCTACTTACAGGCACAACTTAGGATACACAGAAGTATGTCCTTAGAGGGGAGATTAAAAATCTGTAGAAGACATTAAGGTTACAGGTTTTCTTTATTTATATATTTTTTTACTGTTGGTTTACTAGTGCAGTTGAATGCAGAAAGAGAATGAATCATAAATTACCTAAGCTCTGCTTTTCTTAATACTAGAGCTGAGCACATCCCATTCAAGGTATATTCCTTTGCATGGGAAGGCATCAGGCAGACATCAATAAAGTTGATATGTGCCAAATAACATTTTAGAAATTCAGAACATCCTCCTCAAAAGAGCACAGCTCTGGGGACAAAATCACACTGGTGATGTTGGATAACAGAGCATACGCATGAAGCAAGTAAAATGGATAAGAATATTGGTAAAGAGTTTAATTTTTTGGGGTGTGTCTTTTTTGTTTGATACTGCTCTGATCCCATTTACTTGGGAATTAAAAACAAAATCTATAGATGCCCAAGGGCCTTCTAACAAACTGTACCTGATGACTAACTGTGCAAAGATACGAGAGACTTTGGGGAGCCTCATTTCATGCATCCAAGCTTGGACAGGCCACCTGTTTTTGTGCTGACAGCACAATTTCTGCAGATTTTAGAGACCAGTAATAACTATTCCTGTGAGAAAGAGACATACCTCCTGAAATGGCTTGGGAAAAAGTCAGCAAGTCCATAAATAAAACCCATCTGAAATGCTTAAAAGAGCCTTGGCCTTTAGAATGGATGTGTTTCAATAAATAAAATTTAATGTGCTGTTGAGAAAAAAAAAAGAAAAAGACTTCCACTACTCTCCTGCTAAATTTGTCTAATGGAAGAATCCTTAAGTCTTAAGAGATGCTTAATTTTTTCAGGACTTTAATGAACAATACCAAGCACACTAATATTCCCATAGTCATATCTACAGTTTCCTTCTCAATGAGAGAAAAAAGAAATGCTGTTTGTACAGATAGAACACTTAAGCCAAAATCCCTTTTTCATTATTCCAACTCTGATACACCCAGGTATTTATTCATGTCTTGACCCTTTTTTTCATCTCCTTACAAATCAGATCAATCTCATGGAAGTTTCACTTTATCAGCAACATTGCATCCTGCTATACAGATAACAAAGCTTGCAAGTTAGCATTGCCTGTAGGTTACAGTTCTGTAATTGGATACCTTCATGGAAAAGGAAGAAACATCATAAATTTTGGAGGCAATACTTTCTTCAGCTTGCCAGAGAGTTAAAAGCAATTAGTTGCATCTCATAGAAATGGCAGTCTTTTACAGAGCATACACTTGTCCTATTTTCTCATTTATCTTCCATTTAGTGTACAGTGGTTCAGGATTGTGCTTTAGAATTTAAGATTTGACCTATACCTCATTTTTAAACTAAAAACAGTCCTCCCCCACTGTGATCCCACTTTTCTAAACAAGTCTCTTATTTTTGGAAGGCAGCAGTTTGTGACATGAGCGCTTCTCTCATCCCTCAAGTGCATGTACAAAAGGGAAGATGGAAATTTTAAAAGTGTAACAGACACAGCCCAAAGAATGCTCAGCCCAGAGAATGAATCCATCCAGATACACCTGTGGCTCTGGCTTTGGTCAGGGTCTCATTTAAGTCAGTAGCAGTGAACTTTCAAAACTGTTTGGAAACTACAATTTGACACCTTACAGGATTAATATCCACACACTTGGAGCCCTTCCCACAGCACTTCTCCCTCACCTGGAGAACCACCACTGAAACACAGGCTGAAGTTGGTCCCTCCCATAGATGCTGCCAAAATGGGTATATAAGCATGACTGGATGGGTGTATCCAGTTTAAGGTATATATTAGATCCACATGTGTTTTTAGCCAGTGCCTTTGGAACTTTAAGCTTAGTAATTAGTTCGTGTTTTTTGGGTGCCCCTGTAGTAAAGGAAGGTCTTTTTTTATCATACATCTTTTTTTATCATACCTCCTTTATTGGACACAAGACACTCAACTTATGGGATGGATGGGTTGAACAAACATTGATTTCAAAATAGTTGCTGTGACATGCAGCAGTTATGAACTGACATTTCTTATATTCCACAAACTCGAATCTGAAGTTTCTAAGAGCAGCCATTCTTACATGAAGGCAGGAACCATTTTGTTCTGACCGTGGTTCACAGCATTTTCACACGCAACAACTTCTCATGGGAACCTCAACTTCTGTTTCACAGTGTTAATAAAAACCAGATCAAAAATGCCTGGTTGCCCTTTGTTATGGAAAGCACAGCAGTGCTGCTGCAGATGGTTAACTAAGTGGTAAAGCCCAGGGACAGGAATTATTCCCTGTGCTCTCCTTCTGTTACCTGCCAACCCAAGGGAGTACGAAACTATCCTGGAAGAAAATTAGTTCTGAAGAGTTCCAAACTGTACTTTTAAAAACTTTCCTCTGGTCTGGGCCCATCTTTTCAGTTTGATTTTCACTTCCAGTTTCTCTGCATGAATATGCTCAGGTTTGCTGTGCTGTAGAGCACCAAATCACCATTGAGCTGCTGTATCTCATACGGCTGGAGAGTGGAAGGAGCTGATCTGATTGCACATGAATTTCATGTGGCTGCTCATTGGTAGAATGCAAATAACTGATAACTGCACCAGACAGTTGCAGAAAATATTTATTTGGATAACTTATCTTGGCTATTGCCAGAGCCAGATCAAGAAGAAAACAGAACATACCCAAGCTTTCAAAGCCAGCACCTACAGTAAGTAACATGATTACATCAGAATTGCAGATTTGTTAATAGAAAAATGAGACAATATTTCTAGCCCTTAATTATGGACTAAAAAAAAAAAAAAAAGCCAGAAAGCCTGAAGGCATTTCTTTCATGGTGCTGAAATACTCTTAAAACCCCAGGTTGCCTTAATTCATTCCCAGGAGTCATGCCCATCTTTACTACTTAATTATAAAGATGAGCTTGCAGGAAGTCCAATTATCTGTATTTTCTGCTGAGTTTCAAGGTATTTGGCAAAGAGATAGGCAAAATTTTGTATTTGCTGAACAGGAAATTTGTCACTCGTTATCATTTCAGGAAGCTAAAAGTATTTGGAAATTTGACAAATAATTTCATTCAGAGTAGGGAATTTCACAAGAAATGTTTCCATTTTGAATAGAGATTTATTCAAAATAGCATTTTTCATTGTAAAGTAGATCTTTAAAAAGGGAAAAAAGATTTAGAACAAATATTTTAATTTGGTCCACAATATAATGTTTTGTGTTCTTTCAAAAGATCATGGAATATTTTGCCTCTTTGCACTCAGAAATCCTTTTGTCTATCAACACTTTTCACCCAGGTCACAAAATTCGTATCCCATTACCCCACCAGTGCCCTGGAGTTCATCATGGTTCATTCCTGATCAAACAGTCACTTCCATATTAAATGCCAGATCTAGTGTGGACAGTCCCAAAAACTCAAAGACGTTCAAGCACAATCTTGTTCAGAACAGAGAGGTATTTTTCAATTTCTAACTAAAATAACTTTTTAAACTAGTAAACCCCTGCCATTTGAAATAGCACTGCTGTTTGTTTGGAGCTCACATGGCTGGGATGCTGCAGTAGTTGGCAGTTGATGGAGTGGTCCCTCATTAGGGGGCTCCTGGTCACACCAGAGCAGCCACACACAGCAGTGCTGATCAGGACACGGGCTTTTAGAAACCAGCTGCTGCCTCCCAAGTTTCAAACCTCTCTGAGCTAGTGCTAACATTAATCAGAAAAGCAACAAACTGCAGTTGCTGAGAGCAGCTTCCATGCAGAGAGATGGATTTACTTCTCTGGAAGGAATGAAAATAATACAGTAGCCATTGTAGAAAATAATGAATGAGTAAAAAAATAATAATAAAAAAGCATGATTAGTTATTTGGGCCCAAGATTTCAAGAGGTTTTGAAAAGGATTTATTTTTAAACATAAAACATGCACTGGAAAAAAATGTCAGCGAATGTTTACATGCTCGCTGTGATGGCAGTGCTGATTTTGGTTGGATTGGAAGCAATTTGAAACTGAAAAACAGTAGTAGTACCCTGACAGAAGAGCTAATCAGGCAAGGAATCTAAGGAGATCATCCACATGAGGGAACAGCTCCTGAGTAGATAACCCTTGTTAACTCTTATTCTAGAGCTTAAAATGCTTTGCTCTCAGCTTACTCTGAACTGTATTAAAAGCATTAATATTCTATTGTCAGAATCTCCCCCCCCCAAATAAATTTGAAAGAGCTATTCTGCCTTAAATTTTAAAGCTGTTTTTACACAAATTAATGACAGTGTAAAAAAAAAAAATACTAACTGAACAGTTGAAATCCTAGCTCATCCTATGAACTTAAGTGACAAGATGACAGGGAATCATCCATCATTCACCACTATTGGAAATTGGGAAAAAACAGTTAAAGCATTTCTCCGAGACCCTGTGTCCAGATTACAGAACCTGTGTTAGGAACTAGGTGGGAGAATGCCAAGGGAACTCTCACTGTACAAACTTGGTGTTTCTCTTGCATGGAAAGTTGCAACAAAACACACAAGTGTACAGACCTCAAAAAAAATTTAATAAACCAAAGTGAAATTGGGGAAAAAGAAGCAAATGGGTTGATCCTTGATCCTGAAACCACTTATGCCATTATATAAAAGTATCTTTCTAATATTAAATCCAAGGCATTGCTATGAAGATCCTGAAAATGCTTTACTTCACTTAATGCAAAAAATGAAGTAAATAAAAATAAAAACCCAGAAATGTTATGTACTTAAGTATAAGTGGTTGCAATAATTACACTTTCAACAAGCAAAACCAGCTCTGAATTTTTAACTTTTGTTTCTCCTAACCCCAGCACAGTGGAAGAGAAAGCAAAAACAAAGACAGAAGAACTAGTATTTTGAAGGAAAAAAATCCCTCAGCTCTTTTTTAAGACTTCAAATAATGCTACCTAGAAGCCATCCCTTTTCTTCACTGCTGTTTCTGTCTCTGCCTTGAAAACAAAATTCAACTGCAACTCGTGTTAACATTTTTTATGGCATCACATCTTTGATTTGCTTTTCTACTACTGCTAAAGTGCCCTACTGTCTAAGTTTATACAGTCTGCAGTGCCTGAGAGTCTAAAATCTTCCAATACATCCATGCTCCCTGTCCCTCATATGCATGCACTTGCAAAGCCACGATGTTAGCAGGTCTAGTGATCTCTGCAGCTGCTGAGAAAAACTTCCTACTTTTGACTTACAGCTGCCCTGGAACATCCTCTATGTTCATTATTCCCAGGGGAAGCTGCAGCAGAGAGTCTGCAGGCAATACAGATTTGATTGTTCAGATCTTATCAATGCTTTAGTATGATAATTGGGGCCATATAGGAAAAAACAGAGGGTTGATGTTGTCCTGAATAGCATGCCTTAAAAGTCCTCAGCTTGGGTGTACTTTTGCACTCCTACTTACTGAGAGCATCCTGCTGATATTTATGTTGTTGTTATTGCTGTGCAATGGGCATTCACATTTTCCATGCTTGGAAACATTTCTACTGCTTAGCTGGTGGTGATTTGAGAGACTGAGTTCAAGGTAAAAGAACATAATATACCCATAATCAATGTTATGCTTTGAAAACAGGGTTTTTTCCTCTCTTCCTCACTGTTCTTAAGCTCTCAAAATGAAAGAACACCAGACCTTTGCTCCAGAGTTTTGACCAGGCTGTTGGAGCATCTCATGAAGCTCTTTGCTTTGCTCTGTGGCCATCATGGTTGAGTGACAGAGCCCTGTAAAGAATTCTTCATATGCCTTACAACAGTAAACAGTGACACAGGAATTAAAGATCATCCTGGGCTACACAGGCAACAAAATATTCCTCATTTGTGGGAATTGAGACAAATGTCTAAATTTTGTCTCAATTCTGATATATGAAATCATCACTGTTTGCCCCAGTCTATCCATAAAGCAGCTTCCCTTAATTGGCTGTGTCTTCTGGTTGCTATGGAATGTATAAGAAGTTTACAGGGACGAGGACATAAATTATTTTAGATGATTGTTGCAATGTTTATTCATTCACCCAGTTTTAAGAATGCCTGCCAGTGCTGAAGGAAACATAACTCTAATGAAGCACTTACAAAATGCCACAGAAAATCTAAATTAATCTCTGAGGTTTTTGAAATATTCATTAAAATATATCAGAATGCAGAATGTTTTTCAACCACAAAGACAACTCTATTACTGCAAATTTCATTACGAATTTTCAGTAGAGATAGTCATATATAATTTAATATAAAGAAACAAACCTAATGGTATTTTGGTTCAATCTACACCATTTAAAAGAAGTGTAATTGACTTACTTTCTAAAAGATCAAAAATCAAACAGAAAGAATGATGACCCATTTTGAACAATTTCTATATAATTATATTTAGTTATTTTAAGAATGTATAATACTGTTTCAAAGTTGAGAAAAACACTACTCACTAGGTTCAAGATTCTCCTCAGTATTTACACTGACATTTGCACTAAAATTAACGGAAGAGTTCAGAGTACACTGAACAATGATTTTCCTTGATATAACACTACCATGAAAGAAGCAAAAGATGACTGCTTCTTCTATTCCAGCACAGAGGAATTTATTGAAATGCCTGATCATTCAATTTTCTATTTATGCCAGCCATTGAACTGGTCTCTCTCTTTATGAAAAAGGCAAATGACATCTTTGTCCTGGCAATTAAAAGCAGAAGTAAACAAGGGTAAAGTAACTTAGTTGGTATATGTAAAAGGTGGTAAAATAAAATGTGGTAAACTTATTCTCTTTAAAAATTATAATCTGCAGAAACAATTTGATCTTTCCTCTAAGAAATTTGAGTAAAAGTGGCCCATGCACAAAGGTACCACTGATTTTCAAGTCCTAAATGTCTAAGAACTGAAGAAGCAGCCACTTATAAACATGGCAAGACTGTGTTGATTAGCTGTACTTTTTAATACAGTGAAGAATTAGAAAACCTAGGAAAGAAATGGCTTAGATTCTCCTGGTGTCTTATGCAAGGCAGTTTAATTCTGGTAGAAAAAGGAGTTAATATTTTTAGTTTTCAGTCCTTCATTAATGATTGTTTTTCTTTTCCTCTCTCCCCTGCGAGAGTAGGGTACTACTCACATGTTAACATGCACAGCATGATGATTTCATTAAATGATTTGCTAAGACTTCATGCATAATCACCTCATTGAAAAATAATGAATAGTTATTTAAATCTTGTTAATTAGAAATGTTCAATAATAAGGGCTGATACTGGTTTAACCCCTTACCTGAGGAGGTGAATGCAACTTGGAAAAAGCAGCTAGACTACGCATGGCACTCTTAGAGAAGGCACTTTGGTAAGCACACATTAACTGGATAAGAATTCCAAACAGAGAATTTAAAAAAACGTGGCCAGTCTTCGCAAAC
>JAWWLV010000183.1:29816225-29833357 GCA_035041135.1 Platyrinchus mystaceus
CCTAAAAAATCCATTGCGCAGGCTTGAAAGGTAAAAAGACCTTTCCCAGTTCTTCGTTCGCGAAGACTGGCCACATTATGTATTTTTGTGACTATTTTATTTTCCCTATTCACCCTTCATATAAGACTTTAAACTTTGTGCATTCTTCAAGCCCTATTTTTTCCTGGTATTTTCAACAGAGAATCCAGCCTTTTGAGGAGTCTTGAGGGTAATTTCCATTTGAAACCATTGCTATTCAATGGTAATAGTAACTTAGGAGGCCAGGGATCACTCACTGCAAGCTCCACTGCTACTGAACTCATGCCAGTCATGAGTACTACAGATGTTTATTCTATCAGCAGATGGAAACTTCATGGGTCATTTTTCCTCCTTCCCAAAGGTAAACGTCAGTTTGTTTGAGATTTGAAAACTTGCTTTCTTGTCACCAGGTCAAAGCACTGACCTAATCAGTAACAGCAGCATTTTAGGTTACACATTAGGGAATCTTTTGATACATTAGCTGCTGACTCAAGCATATGTCCATGAAAACAGGCTCCCCTTCAAGACGCTGGTTCCGTCTTGCATGTTTGACATCAAGCCTGTGCAATGTGCAGTTATTTTTAGGAGATGTCATGTCATTTTTACCTTGGAGAACAGTTGTAACAGACCATGGATGAGCCACCAGAAAAAAATAAACTGACTTTAACCTGAATTCTAAGCCACATAAGGTACATCATGAACAACTCTGCATTAATGTATTTTAAAATTCAGAATGAGGTACTCATTAATTATGCTCCATAGAAGCATTAGAGTATTCCTGCTTTACTTCATCAGGACAGCATTAAAATCATACAAGCACAATTCAGAGACAAGTTGTTTTTTTCCCCTAATCTACAAAAATCAGAAATCTGATAAAAATCACAGCTCAGGGTTCAGAGGTCAAATCCCTGGCCAGTTGACTGTAACCAGGAAAGTGAAGGTACATCTCAAAAATCTCCCCATATTAAATATGCTGCCAGAATTCACTGGATATTGTGAGTGCAGTGCTACTGGTCACATATGCTGATGTGTCTCTGAGTGTGTCATGTGCAGCATAAAAAGAAGAAAATGGATAAAGAGAGATTTAAGGTCCACCTGTTCTGATTTTAAGACTGCTCTGGTATTGAAAATACTAAAATTACCAAGCCATTAATATGCCTGCGGTCTGCTTGGAGCAGCCAGTTGTTTGAAGCGGAAAGACACATTCTTCTATATGCTTATACAGTCCATAGTTTCTATTAAAAAATGATGAAAAAGATGAATTAGTCAATTTTTTTTTTCCTAAAGCCACCCACAACAACATCTCTCATCATAAGGTCTCATGTTTTGTTTTATGCACGTCCTGCACACGTCCTTCTGACCTGAAAGAACAATGATGTTAAATTTATCAGGTCCTAGTTAATTTAACTCCATAAAATGACAAACTGTTAGAATACCTGTGTAGAAACAAAAGCTCACCTTGTGCTCTCTGCCAGCTTGCAGGTTCCAGTTTTGGTTGTTACTGCCATAACCTCATTTTACTAGGAACAATAACGTTGGTAAGAGTTTTAATCATGTAAATACTGGCCTGTGCAAACAAGATCCCTTGGACTGGAATCACATTTGGTTCCACATTTTCACCCTGTAACAGAAAAGCCATATTTACAGTTACACTGCTGTGCTGCAGATATGATCTCAAGGCATGAATGACAGCAGGATCACCTGGATCCACCTGGATTTGGTGGGCATGTTAGCTTTCAAAAGCTATGCACCACTTCCTTCTTCCAGAGTCATTTTATTATCATCCCTGCCACTTGCCTGCTGTTGGATCTCAGAGAAGTTACTCCCCCATCTTTACTTAATTTTCCCCATTTTTGAAAAGGGAATATCATCATTAATCACTACAGAACTTTGCAGTTCACTGATCAGGGGTGAAACAGTATTATTATTACTATAAACCCATATATATTACTACATACTTGGTGCTGTACTGAGTTGTCCAAATAATCTGTCTTTTGCTTAGAACCAATTTTTTGAAATGCAACTGAGAAATCAGCTTGAGTCCAGTCTTAAACCCTTAATGTCCTACTAATTAGGCAGTTACTTGTATTAAGAAATGTTCCTTAGAAGGAAAGGTTTATAGGACTGGGCTTTTATTGCAAGGAATAAAACACTGAAATCGTGCTTTTAATTATTCATGAAGGTCATGACTACTTATAATAAATACATGTGTATCTGTATATAGACAAAATAATAACACTTTTGAGAACCAACTGTTTAGTTGCCTAGAGGCTGTTTCAACTCTGCATGTTCAATCTCATATGTACATTCATCTCAACTAGAAATTGCAACAAATGTACACAGCTGAGTTGCTAACAATCTGAGTATTACTGTCTTTCAAAGTGTTCCTTAAGAAATATTTTAGGAAAGTTATTGTATATGCTTTTACTTTAACTCTGCCCTGTATTTAACAACAGAATATTGTTTCATTTTCAAGTATTTTAAGTCTAATCCTTCGCCATTTTAGAACTTGACTCATTACAATTTCAGTGAAAAAGTTCTTTGTTTTCTGAGAATTTTCCTCACATTATCTGTTTTCAAAACTCTGGGTTACAGGGCCATATTATTATCTTTTGTGTTGTAACACTGACCCTGAAGAAATTTGATTGCATTTTACTTCAGACTCTAAGAAACCCGTAACTGTTGATGTTCCAGCCTGAAGACGAAGGTACCAACACTCCTTGGAAGAAGATTCAGTTCAGAGGGCATTCAAGATTACATATCAGAGCTGAAATCAAAGGCATGGTAAGTGATACTATCTGGAATTTTTCTCAGATTCTGCAGAAAACAATGTGACAGATCAACAAAATGAGACGGGAAATTTCTTCTTCAGTGGTTGCACCTCAGCGCATAAATGGAATTCTAGTTCTTATATATTTTTCCTCAAACTACAAAAAAGCTAATTAGGAAATTTCCAGGAGTATTATTTTTTCAGTTTTAGAACTTAGGGAAGCTCTTGTGTTCATATACTCCCTACACTGCCTATTTTGTAATTAAGAGAACAGTGTATTTATTACAGTTTCTAAAATTCTACCAAATAAGCTTCTTTACAGTTTTGTCTCAGGAAACATTGTCCAAAGTCTACAGAGATCACATTACATAATCAGAAAGGTCTTTGAGGGCTTTGCTGGCCCATGGAGTAAAATATCAAAATAAGAACAGGAGCAGAGAAAAAAATTATAGGAAAAAAAATTATATTATGTTATATAAGTTACTTAAGAATTCTGTTAAAAAGCAAAAAGAAAGACAAACCAGCTTAATAGATGAAGAAATTGCACTGGAATTTCTGAGTAGATGCAAGACATTATATTCTGCTCATTAGAAGGAAAGGCATCACCAGAGACAATATCCAGGATCAGGATGCTGAGATTTCCTTCTATGAGACTAATAATTTCTAATTACTGGGAAATCAAATGAAAGGAAAATTAAATATTAGGTGGTTAGCTTAACTTCTGAATGACTTCACCCTCCTCCTCGCAGTGAAGCAGCAGCTTAGAAAAACAGCAATAGAGAAATCAGAGACCAAATGATGAAATCTTCATTCCAGCACTTAACAAGACATTGTATATGTACAAAGATTCATCAGTAAGGAGCAGACTCCAGCTTGGAGAGGAAATGAGCCTGTGAAACTGTGAATATTATAAAGATTCTCTTGGGGGTCTAGCAGGTGTTGATATCCACTGTCATAAATGTACTTGAAGTAATGAGAGCATTAAGACAGTGTATAAACAAACAGTGTAGTACTCAAACCATAGGGAATTGATTGACCTTTAAGCACGAGAAAATAGAATTTAAAAGGAGAAGAGTGTAACTACTTTCAGTCAGTGCTTTCCTACTGGAATCAAATCACATATGAATGAGTAATCTTTTTAAATCAGAGCTAGAAATTTCAGAAAAGCAGTAAGAAAAGCAAAATGACAGACAAAGATCTACAGGTAGGACAATCAGTGAATATAAGGCACGGTTTTTACATATATGTAAGGAGCAATACAGCTCTATAATAACTCTAAAACTAAAAGGGAATAATAGAGATAAAAAAAAAGTGTACATATCTGTGTCACAGGATAAAAATAAAACACTTTCCATAGAATAAAAGTGATAGAGCATGTTTAAAAACTGTAGTAAAATTTGTCATTTTAACAGCGTATCCATGTCTAATTTAAAGGAAAAAAATGCCCAAGTTACAAATAATTTAAAATTGGATAGGAAAGGACAGTTCTGAAGTAACAGGACTGTTTGTAACAGCTCTTTGAATAATGGAGAACTGTTCTAGATGATGATATATATGTGGCACTGGAAAACTGAACACCAAAATGTGAGATCTTCCTTCAAATATATGCTCTAGTTTCTAAGAGAATTCAGTTACTGAAGTCCTATTTGTAATTAAACAAGATCTGAGAACAGATCATTAATTTATCCCCTCTGTCTTTATAAAATGAATTAGTCTGAGAGGAACATTTGTACATTTTTGTGGCAGAACCAGGAGCTGTAAATCATACCTTCTTGTGAAAGAAATCTTAGACCATCATGTTCAAGTACCTAGTAATAGGTGGGCAACGTGTACCAGTGATCACTTTTAGGCAATCTTAGATCAAACTCTTGGTAGGCAGGAACTTTTTTTTAGGCCTATCTTGATTACAAGGAATTCTGAATGTCAAAGATGTACTAGCAGTTCATAGTGACAAACTAAATGTGCCTTTTCTCCTTCCCTGAGAATTGCTTTTAGAAGTCATGAAGAATCATGAGTCTACCTTACTGATGCACCCTGATATGATTAAAATGACTTGCAGGAAATAACACAGTGATACAATAGCAAAACAAAACTGCTAATGAGTGATAACACCCCTAGAATGCTGCTAGTGCAAAGAGGAGAAGCAAGTGATTTACTGTACTTCAGTAGCTCATTTACTTTGATTGAAATATCAATTCATCAGTGCAACAAAAGTAAATTTACTTCTCAAAAGAATTGAGAGAAAACATCTCTTCCTTCTTTTTGAAACTGTGTAGATTTTTAAGACAATACAAATACTGTGAAAGAAATGTACTCCCAGTACTAGAACAAAGAGGATGCTGCTCTTCTCTGCCATGTTATTACCCTCCCATCCCTTAAGTGGTATGTCAAAATGTTAAATAGGAAACCTGAGCACAGACACCGAAAGTTGTCAAATAAGACAGCACCTTTTTGTTCACCTATGGTCTATGAATGAAAAAACCCTGAATGTCCATAGCTAAGGAGAAACTAAAACTGGAAGGGCCCCACTGAGGACACGAAATCTCAGCACTTCCCTAAAATAGCTCCCAGCCTGCAGTGGTGAAATGAAAGATTAGGTGATTGGTAAAACTTGTAAATTATTTATTTTGAATTGAATTGACATTCCCACCATACAGTAGGCAAAATTTACTCCAGTTTTATCAGAATGATTCCTACTGGATTGAGGTTGCAAAAGTTCATTTTTTGCCTCCAAGTTGAACCTGGCTTACTTTCTCCATTCTCACCAAGCCAGAAGCAGCTGTGACCCATGCACCTTCATACACATAATTTATTGTTACTTGCATGTTCAATTTAATTTTCTTTGTTTTACTTATCACATGAAACATTTGCCTTCCTTTACTTTTTTTTTTTTTTTTACAAAGAAGTGATGAGTGTTTGCAGCATACAAGACATATTTACGAACAGCCATCTGTTTGTAACTGCACAGTAAATGTCTCCAAAGTCTGAACTATTTGTGAGTGGAGTTCACTTTTCTTGGTTTTTCATACTGGCTGCTCATATTCCTGCCATTTCTCACTTTTTCCACTTGTCCATTGGAGAAAGTATTTACAAGTATGAAGGAAACAAGTATGTGGCAACATTGGTGGCAAGGTTTTACATATGTCAGAAATTATTCAGATGAAAAATATTAAGACAAATATTTGCTCTTGCTTACATGAATTAATTATTGATGCAGGATCTGCAGTCTGAAGTGGGCTTCTGATTTCCAGTTTTAAAAAGGGCATGACTATATTTCATGTACCTACTAAAATTAATTTATTAAATTTGCTGCTTTCACAGTCCTGTGAAGGATTTTAATTTCCAAATTATTTTTAAGAAAAAGTCATTCTACACTAAAATAAAAAGATTTATGGGATATCCAAAACCATTAAGCTTTTTCTTTTCTATAATAGTTCCTGAATTTATCATTGTTGTTAGTGTTCAGCCCTGTAAACTTTGAACAATTGCCAGGAGGAGTCCAAAGTTGGAGATGAAAACTGAAACGGCCAAGTGTGTGTGTGTAACAATACAGAACAAAAAAGGTTCCAGCACCAAAGAATTAACTGATCGCTTTAGGCAGAAAACATGTGGTTACTATTAGTTACTCATTTCTCAGATGACACAGTTGCAGCATCAGAGTTTTAATGAACCCTTAGTAGTAGGTGTATGAACACTGTGCATGCCAAGTTTATCTCTGCAAACTGCTGCAAGTTTTTACCGCTGCTAAATTATTCTTCCTGGTAGATAGCTGGATAGATGTTCCCCTGCTATAAACACTGCTCCAAGATTCCACCTACAAATCAACTCATTATTAAAGGTCTGTAAGAGGCCATAAGAGATATTGTACCTCTATATGGGCCCAAGAAACAACCTTTTCAAACTTTCAGAAGATTTAATGACTCCCCATCCCTGAAATCTCTTTTTCTGTGAGCCTTACAATATGTAATAGTGAAAGGCACATGAAGATGAGCTTGGAAAGGCAAAAAATGAGGGTGAAGGAGACACTTGTGTCTTAGTGTGAAGTACTGTTAGCTTAACAGTATCTGTTAGCTACTGACAGAAGTTCAGATGAGAAACAGAGGTGTTATCAAAGCTACTGATAGCAATGTTACTATGTCAGGTTCTGTGAGCGGTCATCCCCAAAGATGAAAGTAAATGTTTCTGTTTATAATCAAAGGTGTAATTTGTAAAATTCACCAAAAGTCTTAGAAGATGCTAAGAAGATAGCAAAAGCTATTACAGCACCAGCTCACATTCTTGCTTGAAAACAGGCTTTTACTGCATTCATGTTCCAGTTATTTGTACATCTTTGCACTTCATCTGCCAAAGCAAGCATATTTTTTCACCTATAAGAGATGTTTTGGGATTTTTTTTTTAAATTTGTCAACAGATTGTAGGAGTTCTGAGAATAATCTAAATCTCATTGGTTTTGTATGTTTTGCTTTAATAAAAAGATAATAGCATTATTATGTTAGAATTACTCTTCAAGAGAATCCCCCCAAAGACCCCCCAACTCTGTTGTAAGTCAGAGCTTAACTGCCACTTTTACTTATTTTTATTTAATCCAACTTTGCAGATGTTTGTCTGAATCTAAACAAATAAGCAATAATGCCATAACATGCCACCAGGATCCCATGCAAGTCACCTCAACCTCAAAATAAATTGTCATAAGAAAGGGACACAGCCTAAGCTGAAGGGTGATGTATACAATACTATTTTAAAGATGTGCTGTTTGGCACAGGGCAGCACACAAAATTCCATCAGAGAGGTTACAGGCACAACTCTACAACAAGAATCACAACACAATACAGAGGTGGCATATAAATTTTAGCAGGTCAGGTGCAGTTTGGAAATCCAGGCAGTTATTTTTTACCCCAACATTAGGGAGAAAACAAGTAAATATTCTTTGGAGGAGAAATGTGGCAACAGGGTATACGTATAAACATCTCCTTAGACACAGTGAGCATTTAATTGTGAGCTTGTAATTTTGAACAAGTTACAACAAGTTATTCCTTACCACTGTGTGTTTTTTCTGAAGTTCTCATCAAGGCAAGGGAAAAAAGACCTTTTGCTGCATATCAGTGAGATATGCATTCTATTCAGCTTCACACATTTTAAGGCAAATGCAATGCTATAATAAGGCACTGACACAGCAGTGTGCTCTGCATACCAATGGCTACATTTCTTATGTAGGTTCACTTCTGCCCAGTGCAACTTTCCTCAAAAAGAGAAATGCAAATTATTGCATTTGGTGCTGGGTTATATAATAGAACTTCACAGAAATTAGTAAGGAAAACAATAACATCTTCTCAGCCTCTACAAAACTATCAGCATTCTACCTATGTTTTGTTTCAGGCACTACAAACAGGTCACTGCACCTTGCTAGAAGAGGAAGCAGGATGGAGGACAGAGGATATTTTTTCTTACATATTCCTTAGCTGAATGTGCCTTCTTATGTTGTATTCACATAGAGGAGAATATTCTTATGTCAAGAAAGGAATAAACCTTTGTTTTCCATCAGTTCAATGCAGGCAGAGTAGGAATAGCTGTCTTGCTACTTTGGTACACTTGTCTGTACAACAGCATAACTTTGCACTCCCTTTAGACAGATTTAGAAACTAACATGAGGCAAACATGGTGATGTCTGTATGATCAACTTCATCTGTCAGAATGGAGCTCAAATTCAGCTCCTCAAGGTCACATCCCCTAAACCAGATAAGATCAGTTGTGAAGTAATGCCTTTGAATCAATGGAACTAGTCAGGCACTGAAGACAAAGCTGATGCTTCTGTGCTCTGCTGGATGCCTCACACATGCCAGCATAGGGCCTGGCATGGATGCCTCCTCACTGTAGACAGCTGGCTAATAGAAAACAAATCTAGCCTTTCTTTTCCCATTTAGAGGTAAATTTATTCCTGTCAAAGGAAGAAGAGAAGTTATTGGAACTGGAGGGTTCCTATTTGCAGAAGGGAGGGGGGTTGGAGGCTGTCATCTCCCCAGGCTTCAAATTCCTTCTTCAGATTCAAGGTCTGGATGCTGGACAATGCAGAGGGCAGCATAACCTTTACACTTTAAAAGAGCACTCAGTTTCATACCTACATAATAGAATTTTAATAGGCAACATACTTCTTGCAATGGCATCCCTTTATGACCAATGACTGGTACTCCCAAATGTGTCTATGAGGAAATAATAATAAGGAGCCTTGAGACTGCTGTAAGATGTATTTTCCCAGTAGGTAACAATTGATATCTGAAAAAGCCTTTGCATTAAATGTGGCAAAATGATCTTTTAAGTTCAACCAAACCCACATTTTTTCAATGGCAGCCTTGTTTATTGCCACAGCAGTTCAGTGCTACACTGGAAGGGTTGGAGGTTAAATGTAACCGAGCCAGTTCAGCTCAGATACAGGAATGTTGTTTACAAGCAGAAACAACAAAGCCACCCTAATAAGACTCTAGGGTGTAAATTAGAGATAAGAAGAAAAATATCCCAATTAAAATTTTCCTAAAGCTTGAGGGCTTAAAGCCATTACACTCTCTGGTCAGATCTGGGAGCAAAAACAAAACAAAAACCTCAACCCTCTTAGTTGTGATGAGGCTAAGACAAAACAACAGAGGGAGTACATTCAGAGCCAGACAGACTATAGGCAATCTGTTCTAATAATAACTATGTGTCTAGACTTAAGGCCAAGTTCTGAGAAACTACTATTGTTGAAACCAATGAGAACTCTGCTCAGGAGAAAAAATGAGCAAGGTACTTCAGCATTTGGTCATTACATATTAAACACTGCATGCACAGTAAAAATGCACAAAGAGACATCAAAAAAAAAAACCAAACATGTTTCTGACAGACTTTTTCAGTATGTTCCATGTTTGAAAACGTGCAAGATTTATGCAAGGAGTAAAGAAAAAACATCAGTCTCTCCAGAAGTAACAGTTATAATCTTGGAAGATTCTGACAGTCCTCTGCAAAGTCTGGGCTGACATTTGAGAGTTCTGGATTTCTTGTCTGACTCCTTGACAGGAGCACAAGTATAGGACCTGCTCCTGTGAGGACTGGATGACCACTAAAATTTTGTTTAGCTGTGGGCAGATGGTACCTATTTTGCATAAACAGTAACTGTCTAATTGCACACAATGAAAAACATCAAATAAGTTTCTGTATTTTACATATTTCCTATTCTGGACATGCAATAGATAGAGGGCCTAAGGGAGAGCTGAACAAATGCAGAACTTCTCAATTTCTAGACCTTTCCAATTTCCAGGCTTTTGTACAGCTCAATTCTTTTGGGAGGGGAAAGTTAACAGCTAACCTTATAAGAGTGTTCAGATAACACCTTAGCAAGTATTTACAACTTTCTAAAGTGAATCAAGTTTCCAACTTCTCCAAACTTCCCAGTTTTTCTGATCTTTAGTGCTTCTTTTAAGTCTGCATGTCCTTCACTTTGTATGCAAGAAACTGTTTTTCCATGTATACTTTAAAGCAAAAACTAAAAATTCAGAGGTTATCTCTCCCAGTTGACAAACAGCTCATTGTTCATTCTTATTAAGCCAACATGTAAATCTATAAAAGGGGACCAGGGAAACTGGAAGCTTGCTGCCATCATAAATCTGCTCAAGGGCCTGCTGAAGGCATGGCATGCTCTCTTGACATCTTTGTGCTCCTAATGATTACCATGAGTGCAATAAAATATACCACTAAGAAATAGCAAAGAAGAATGCAATTTTTTTTGCTAATTTTGGCAAAAAAAGTCCTCAGGACTTATTTTACAGTATTGTCAGGAAAACCGAGGGAGACAAATAGCCTGGAAATCCTTCATGATTATTAATGAAGATGATGTTGCTTGGTTTGGCTCCCTGTAAGCTACTGACAAAACTCTTATTCCCTTGTGGTTTTTATTCCACTCCCTCTTCCTTTTCTGTCAGTCAGCATTTTTGTTTACTTTTGTTTGTATCAAAACAAAGATCATCAGTATCTGCTGAAAGATTTCAACTGATGTCAGCTTGCCTTGGAGAGAGTCGTGAACTTTGCTAACAGTTTGTCTTCTGCCTGCCTTCACAACTTTATGCTTTTCAAGCCTGACTGAGGTTGCACTGCAATGCAGGGATCCATATCACTATGCTTTCTCTTCTTCAGGAGTTTTCAATAGGACTAAATGATGAACAAAATCTGGGCAATCCTCGAGCTACACAAACACTTGGCATCAAAATAGAGCTGTATCTCTCAAGAGCACTCACTTCCATGTATTGTTTTTCTGAAAGCTAGGATTTGCATTACGCAGCAAGACATACACAGACTTGGAACATTTTAGAGATTCAATTGCAGAAGACATAAGGATAAACTGAAGTACCAGTTGGCTGGGATAGCAGGAGTCCCAGGTGTCTCAGCAAGCCTTCCCAAGATAAATACAGCATCACTGGAGACTGCACTGTTCTAGCATCTATCTTTTTTTATTGGTTGTTGAGTTAGGCAGACTATAGGTTTGCTGGCAACTACATAGTTTCTTTGTCTTCCCCCTATATGTGCTCAAGCTATGGTTTCCCTGACTAATATATCATTAGTTTTCTCAGATGTTCATTGACTAGCTTTGCATAACCAGTTATGAAACACCCCTTCAGAGAAGATTATAGGTAGTTTTTTTTTTTCCCTGAGAAGACACGTAAGACTAGCAGCTTCTGTAGAAAAAAAAAGAGGGCAAAAGGTAATGTATCAGTTGTAACTGATACATAAGCAAGAACAACCCTGCAAAATAAAAATACTTTAAAATTCAGAAGTGATAATAGGCAATGCTTGTTTGTGTTGTGTCAGGATCAGTAAATGTGAAGAATTTACTAAAACATTAATGAGATAAAATTGGTTCACATTGTGACTCAGCAGCTCTTTAAATATCCAGGCAAGTATTAGATGTATCCAGTCACATCCCACTAATTTAAAGCTGTAGATATTAAAACAAATCAGACATAAACTACCTTATACAAAACATATTTTAATGTTCATTCTTATTTGTTGTTCTTCTAAATCTTAAATATTTATTTCTTAAATTATGGTTTAAAACCCTGACCAAGTGATCCAGACTCCATTATTTTTGGAATAAATTACTATGAAAGTAGAAAGATAGCACATTTCCAAATTTACATTCTAAACAGTGCTAGACCTTAGATTGAAGAGGGTTATTTGACTTTTTTTTTTAATACTATATTAGTAATTAATTATATATATTTTTGAAAAACAGTAATAGTAGTATTTGCACTTCATTGTGGCTGTCATTAAAGCTTCAAATATTGGAAAAAATACCCCACAGGAAAATAAATCCCTGTAAGATAAAAGACCATGATCTTCTCCCATCTGCCTTATTATCTTTAGTTGTAATTCAAGTGTTATCCTTAAAACATACCCATACCTATGTGTTTAAAAGATCCAAATTAGGCTTCTTGATGAAACTATGCAGAATATTTTGATTCTGCAAACATATATGTTACTCTTTTGTGACATATATACAAAGCTACGCACATAAAAAGCTATTGAGACCCACAAAAATGGTGAAGGTACTTTAAATGACAAATTACTGCTGACTACTGATAAATAGTAAATTATAAAGGCAGTAGCAGGCTGAGATAGGTAGAAAAATGAAAGACAAGTATGAAAATAAACTCTTAAGTGCTAGCAAAAATTTAGTATCTTTACTTGTATCTTTACTTTACTTAGTATCTCACTTGAAGGCAAATTTAGACCCTAGTAGGATGGTTACAAACTCATCAACAAGGTGTTGCATAAAAACCACTTTGAACACCAAAGAAAACTTAAATATTGGAAGAAAAGAGATGAAAAAATATAGTGAAGGGAATAATTGCCTGCAGTCTTTGACATTCAGAGACTTACTTTTGTGTTTAGCATATGGCCTCCACACAAATCCAAGGGATTTTAAATCAAGCTCTGGGGACTGAGTCAACCCCAACCCTACTGAGGTGAATGTAAATGGTTCTGCTGAATGAATTGGAGGAATAATGGCCTATAGCAAACACATGGAAATTGCCTGAAAGAGGATGGGCTGCACTTGATACTGTCAATTTGTTTACACCTCAGCTTCCAAACACAAACCACCTACAGCTTGCACTCAGCTGACAGAAAGGTATGCTTCCCAGAAGTGGCATCAGAATACAAATAAATTGGATACCACTTAGAGACTTGAAAGCCATTGAAAAGCAGTGAGATGAAAGGCAAATGCCACTGAAAGTGACAGCAATATTTTCTTCCAGAGCACAGAAAACATAAAACAGAGAACTCCTAATAGCAGAAAGAGAAAAAATGCTGTGTTTCAGTAATCAAGTGCCATACATCCTCATAGAATTCAAGTAAATTCAAAATGGGGCACTTTAAACAGCACTGCATTCAAAAAATCCCTCTCTATTGTTTTCTTGATATAATGTGCAAAACAGAAACATAAGAGGAACCAGCTGTGGATTATGGTGTAGGCAGCTTTGTCTTCACCTGCGATTACCGTTTTGCCATAAAGTACTGAGATTAATATTTGAGTTGAAACCACATTGTAAATTATTTCATTTTGCATAATTGTACTTTGCCTAATGTTTCCAAATGTCTCTTTTAATGAAACATTATTGCATGATACATTGCTATATTAAAATGTCTCATGATATTAGCTTTACATCAAAGTTTAAAATGCTGGCATTTCCCACATAATACTCAGCCCGCTGAACATTTTTACATAAATGCACACTTTTTAACCAATCAGGCATGCCTTGTTCATTTTTCATAATATTATGGCATATTACATCTCTAAATAAAAGCTTAGACACTTGCTCTTCAGACACATGAATTTCCAATTGCTGGCAGAAATAATATAGCTGTTAAACACAATAAATCAAATTTAGGTGATTTTTGGGAGATTATTGAATTGCTTTTTACAAAACACATGAAAGCAGGTGACAGTCTCATGTGCTTTTTGAAATAATTTTTAAGTGTGGTTTGTTTTTTTTTTTTCCTGAAACACTTAACTGCTGCATTAAGACTGTTAATAATAAAACTGTTCTTTTTCACTGCAGCACAATGAAATGAGCACAGGAAGCTTTATGTTTGCGACTGTGTAAGAAGCCAAACAACACAGTGCTTGGAAGCAGAGGGAAAATAAAGTATGTGAATCAAAAAATATATCAGGGATTTTGTTGCAGGTTAATGCAGCCTGACAGCAACTGTTTTGTGTGTTCAGACCTGTATAAGTGGGAAAGGACTGAAAGTGAAGGCATAATGATACAATAAAAAAGTGCCTGGTTACACAGAAAGTGTGTTTAGAATGGTGACAGATAATTGCTAGAATATATACATAATGGAAAGCATATAATAAAAAAATTACTAGTATTTGTTTTCATCTTACTCTAATTGCAACTATACTTAAAACAGATAGAGAGAACATAAATTTCAAACAGTATATTAATCAAAAGAAGTTCAGAAAACAAGTGTTCCACCTCTTACACTATAAATCACAACTTAATTCCCATCAGTCTATATTAATACACATTTTAATACAAAGCACAAATACTATAAGACTATCATGCACTAGAGGGAAAAAGAAGGAAGCATCAACTACCCTGCTAACATCTTCAGTTCCTGCAGCAGAAGGGAAATAACAGAATTTGTCAAACATGCATATCCAGAACACAGGGTCTCCCTCTGCTGCTTCAGAGAAAGACATATTCCCTTCTCCAGATTTGGCAATTGTTTAGTGCTGAGCATGTGAGTGCCTAATAGGTGGGCATGTTCACAGATATCTCAATACCACAAGGTGATTTGCAAATGCCACCCAATATTTTGGTTCCAGTTGTGGCTAATCTCCCAAATGGTTTCTGTTCAGATACCTATAAGTTATTTTAGTAAAGTAACACACTTTATTAAACCCTGAACCGCACCAAAAGTGTGTGCATGCATATGCATACATTACAGACAAAAGATACATCCATTCCCCTTCCCCTCTTTCTTTGACATAAAACCTTTGCATATGCAGCTGACCTCTGACTCCAGTTAATCACTGCTTTCACCAGCCTATATCTGAGAGTTATTCTGGGGAGCTTCTGGACCAAAAACCAAGTTTATGAAGAGTTTAATTAAAAAAAAAACAAACCAGGATTCATTGTAAGTCTGTGAGGACAACAGTTTGCTGTATTTTTTTGTCTTCCTGTTATATGCTATTGGTAGATACAGACATAAAAACTGTCTTAAAAGTATTAGGCTACTGAAACAAAAGGCTGTCTCTGGAGACATTTTATGGGCCTGCAAAGCTGCATGATAGGAGGCTCAGTTCTATGTAGCTGGTGGCAGTAGAACACTAGAACTACACACAGACACTTGTGTAGATCGAGGCTGCTCGGGGTTAGGGCAGACTGCATCTGCAAATCTGCTCTGCTTTGCTAGAACAGATTTTATACCTACAGAGCTGCAGTTGAAAATGGTGGTGCTGGAGGGAATTGTTTCTTATATTGTAGGTTCCCATAATTATTATGAGCCTGAGGTAGACTGCCAACAGAGACAGATGAGTCATCTAAAATATTTCCAATAAATATGTTTACACTTTTAAACCATTTTACCCCAGTCATGCTTTCACTCATTTGAACTTACTTCTGTGAACATTTGGAGCAATGAAATTTGGCTGGCACAAGTTTAAAAGCATTTGCATGGTATTCATGGGAGCTACTCCTGCTGGACCACAGACTATGTAGGACTGAAAGTGCTCACACTAGTAACCACATCTTTTGATACCAGAGTTGCTGTCCCACTATGTCGGTCAGACTAAAACGAGTAATGATTTCCCTGTTGCAGACAGGTGCAACTCTGCCATTTCTGCTTCTTCCTTTGCCTTTATCTCTAACTGCTAATGGCAGCAGCCATGGCTTTAGGGTTCCTCCTGAATGCTCATTGCCTAACACTCCACCAAAATGAAAAGAGGAAATCAAGTACGCACTTCACTTGATATTGATGCTGCATGGCCCAATCCTGTCAACATGCGCCCTTATGTTTATCTCTTTTGACATATTCTTACTCACAAAAGGAGGCAGACCTAATATTACAAGTATAGAGCAACACCAGCTGAGAACACTACTAGGAAAGAAACAGGACACTATAGCAGTTTTTTCCTTTGGACTTGCCTTACTACCAAACCACCAATGAGAAATGCTTCATTTCATCTCCTCTTCAACAAGAAAAACACTAACATGGACAATTCAAGAAATGACTGCCTTAAGGAGCTGTGAAAGACCAATTAGGGCTAGAATGTAATTTCAGGTTTGATAACTAACCACACAGAAACATAATGCAGAAGAAAACATTATTAAATGTATACTTCTCTTAACGTACTGGTAAAACGTAGGGAATGGTTCAGTTAAGCACCTGTGCTACAGCTTGCATATTAACTGCTTCTAAAATTACTCTGAGTCCCTTTTTGTGAAATTAATCTCTCCAACCATAAAATGAGACCTTTACTTCTTTCTGCACTCTTATTAATTGCATGGCACTTCACTGGCTCTTGGTGAACCGAAGCTGGAGAATTAGGCCACGGAAAGGTCACTTTCTTTCCTTTCTGCTTGCATGCTAATTAATGAGATCTAAACAGTGGCTTGTGCCTCAAAGCAGAGTGGATTAGATTGTACACAAGGAGCTTTCCAAACTGTGGAAATAGAAGCAGGGCAAGACTATGTGGTCTAGGCTGTGACTACAACACAGGGAGCTTGACATCCTGTTTTATGAGTCACCTTCAGAAGTGCCAGTAGGTGGTCATTATTTATAGTCGTTCAAAAATTCTGCACATTTATTTATGAGCATCTAAATATTTCCCTCTATTAATTATTATATAGAGAAAAAAAATATGCCCCTTCCCCACTAATAGCAAGGCTATAAAAATAGTAATGTTTCTCCAGCTCAGCACAGACAGCAGGAAAACAGACTTACAACTTCACTGTCCTATACCAAGTGATTTGTAAGTGAAAAAGCCTTATGAACTGTCATAGCCAGCTTCTCCTGTGACGGACAATCATCCACTCTGTAAATGAGGGTTTTTTCCTAACTCCAGTAAAGAGAGACTTGATCTTCCAGCTCTGTCTAGAACATCACTAAGTGGGAGCTCTAAGAAGAAAGCATTACATTTCTGTCTTTAGCTAGCCCTTATAGAATATTTGCCTGCAAATTTAGACTTGTGTTATCAATCCTTTCTTTCATCCTATACACTGTTCTCCTAGGGGACTCCTGGTGGTCTAGCGGTTAAGATGCTGCGCTCTCAGCGCCAAGGTCGCAGGTTCAATTCCCAGTCCTGCTTCAGGGT
>JAWWLV010000183.1:29848588-29930673 GCA_035041135.1 Platyrinchus mystaceus
CAAGCAGGCTTGGACAATGGCAGTGAGGTCCTCAGGACGTAGGTTTGTTTGGAGTGACCTTCTCTTAGATGGATGGCTTTAGGGGCTAACGAGCTCCATCTACCCGGGGGACCCTGAAGCAGGAGCGGGATTCGAACCTGTGGCCTTGGCGCTGAGAGACCAGCATCTTAACCGCTAGGCCACCAGGGGTCCCCACAATCTAGTAGGGAATACCTAATCTATTTTCCTACAATTCCCTACAATCTAGTAGGGAATACCTAATTGTGTTGTTTGCAGTAAGCACTAAATGAGTAAGTAATGTTCAATTTCGGACACTAACAATGAGCTCAAAGGTCACCAGGATTTTAAGTCTCTTGAGCAATGCTCCCAGAGGCTAAGCAGCAGGCAAGAGAGCAAGCCTATTGAGCAGGTCTTATAAGAAGCACACAAATATTCAGACAGGCTTCAGGCAGAGACAGTAAGCTCCAAAAGTTGAACAAACAGCTGCAAAATTTTCATGGGCGAATTTTGAATATGCTCCTTAATGTCACAAAGAAATCAAAGTTTATATCTTCATTTCTTTTCACAGAGAACATGCTCTCCACACCATATCCTGGTGCTTGAAAAGCAGCTCTGGGAGGGAATATTATGAATCACTGGCTTACCCTCTTTGTGAGTGCAGTAATTTGCTCTTTCCACTTTGTCCAGCATTATGTGTGACAGTGGATGATCACACTCATCCCTCACCCACCCACATCTGTAAGTGCAAGGTCAGTCTACTTTTCCAAAATATGGATTAATGAGTAGTCTCTTTAAGATCTTGTATCTCCAGAATATTTTATCTGAAAGAGGCAAGCTAAATTGTCAAAAGAAAAAGCTTATGAAGGGAAGAAGCAGCTACATTTATTTCAGTACCCTCCTAACAAGCTTATTTGACAGTGTTAGAACTAGTTAAACCAGATGGCTCCAGAAGCTTAATATTTTACTTAAAGCATTAGAGATTCACATATCTTTCAAAAAAAGAAAACAAGGTAAGTGCAAGTTTTTTCTATACTGTTATCGTAACATGCTTCCACCATGCATTAATAAAGGATCTGTCATTATTCCAGCTAACCCATACAATAGGTTTCTAATCAGAAATTAAAAACAAAACAAAACAACCCCCCTGGATTTTCTCTTCTCTTCAACAGCTACATGCTACTGTAACTTTGTTTTATAACGGGAAGATAATCCATTCTTTGCATTAAAAGAGTTCTTGCAGCAGTAATTCTGAATCTGAACTAGTAGGACCTTTTCCCTCTGTTTTAAATAACAGCATTTTCCTGAGCTGGTGCAGGAAAGGTATTTTAGGCATCTAGAACAGTCTCCAATCCCCCAAAGCATCAATCTCCAATTAAAAACCTTAAAAAATGATGCCACGAGACATAAGCAACAGTTGCACTTTCAGCACATTTTGGTTTTATCATAGGCTTCCTCTCTCTTTACCACATAGTCTGTAGTGCCCAAGACAAGGTCTGGTCAGAAACCATCTCCAAGTGGACAGACATTTAAGAATAAATGGGTTTCTCTTCCCAGATTGCCTCTGCTGGCCACTTCACTTTCCTGGTCAGAGCTGCTGCAGCTGCAGAACCAATGTTTGCAAGGACAACCTACAGCCAACAGCCTTAGAAGCAAGGCAAAGGCCCAAGGGAAACACAAGGCTACCACTATAAACAGCGTGAAGATAGTACAGTGGGGTCACACTGCAGCCATAAGCAAGGGAAATGAAGTTACCAAATCAGTATCACCTTTGTTTCCTATTAAAAGTCTTGTAAAAGATGCAGCTTGAGTTACTCAAGCTATGCAAGTGGTGATCACGCACAGAAAGCATGTTGTGTTTGTCCTACATGTGTGGTGCCTACTCTTACCTCTTATTGAGGCCAGTAAGTCAAATGTCACAGGGACCTGTTGTGTTTGACATCTTTATCAGTGATTCTGAGGAGGTAACACAGTATGCTGTAAAGTTTTTACAGATGACACCAAACTGGTGGCACCCTTTGACAATCTTGAAGGCAGGGCTGCTGTTCAGAGAGACTTCCAAATATTTGAGGAATGGGAGAAGAGGGACTTGTAAAATTCAACAAAGACAAAAGCATATCATAGAGTAATTAAAGTTGGAAAAGAGCTTAAAGATGATTGATTCCAACCATTAACTGAGCACTGCCAAACTCACCATTAAACCATGTCCTGAAGGGCCACATCTACATGTCTTTAATACATCTCCAGGGATGGTGATTCCATCACTTCCCTGGACAGCCTCTCGCAATGCCTGACTACCCTTTTGGTGAAGAAATTTTTCCCAATATTCAATCTAAACCTTCCCTGGGACAACTTGAGGCCATTTCTTCTCATCCTGTTACTTGAGAAGAGACCAACACCTGCCTTGCTACAACCTCCTTTCAGGTAGTTATAGAGAGTGATAACGTCTTCCCTAAACCTCCTTTTCTCCAGTCTAAACACCCCCAGCTCCATCAGATGCTCTGCTTAAGATTTGTGCTCTAGAACCTTCACCAGCTTCATTGGTGCTTGGACACACTCCAACACCAAAATGTCTTCAGATAATGAAACTGATAGACTCTTATTCCTAGAATTTAATAAATTGAAGTTGATAGATACAGTGTTCTTGATCCAAGATAAGCAGTGTTATCAAAGCAGCCAGTTTGATAAACAAGCAATCTGTGAGGAGTTAAAAAAAGGGATTAAACAAGTGACACCTTCAGAAGCCATGCTTACTTCTCTAGTGGTCAAAATTACAGCTGCTGTAAGCTTTATAGCTTTAAGCTTCTCTCAAATCACTATGAACACACACCCCCTATTAACCAGCCATTTCAAAAAAATACAACTCAATTTATAGATTAATCTTCATTAAGACTGAACCTACATGTTCAGTTTTGCTAAAGAAACCCAGTACCAGTCTGCAAACACTAGCAAGTCATGCTACACTGAGAAGACTGTCAGAGGGGAAAAAAATAAAACAATCCTGCTGCTTCAAAACCTACAGTCCTTAGTTTGGAGTTCAAACTGATTGGCATCAGGTTTTTCTGGCAATAGTTCAAGATTAGTGGAGAGATAATCTAATAATATCAAATTTGTGGGGGAAAAGCTTGATTTTTTTCTAGATGACACTATTTAAATGTAAAATTATACTTCTCATTTCCCAGCACAGAAACAGTTAAGGTATAGAAACTGAAGTTATGGCAGAACAAGATAAGTTAAAAACTAACTGAAAGCAATTACCCAAGATTTTGCAGCACTTTAACTCCATTGCTCTGTAAGCTTATTTAAATTTTAAATCTGTCTTAAAACCAGTGTCTGGCAAGTCCAAATCATTATCCCTGATTAAAAAAGCAGAGTATTCCCTCTCAAGATATATACACCATAGACTGTTTAGAAAAAAAGCCATCCCCCAAAAAAACCCCAGTAACAGGAGGTAAAGCCTGAGACAATCTGGCTACCTTCCCTGCAGAAATTCCAAGGCCACACTATCCCAAAGAAAAGGTGGCATGCAAGGAAAACTGTGCAAAATAAATCTCTAGAATGCGATATGTGATAACAAGCAAAACTATTCCAAAATCTACACTGGGTTTTCTTTCACTACTCTGAAAACCATATTGCTTTTGCAGTCCATGAGGATGCAAGGATTCAGCTGTGACAGTGTCCCCGCCAATCAAAGCAGCCATGGGCATTCAGCAATTTTACCAGGCTTCTGTGAAAGTGCCTGAAACAACACTCATGATGTAACAAAAAACCCAACAACCAGAAAATGTACAAAACAACCCAGATTTAACTGGCTGCAGTTAACCTATGAAAGAGTCAAAACAGGGCACAACTACCCCAACAGACTGAAATGTAAAATTAGAAAAAGGTGTGTGGGGGGAGCAAGTATACAGATTTATGCTGGCACATCAACTACACATGAGAGACTGTCTGAAGCTCAATTCACTCATCTGAATATTTCTGTCTGCCTGACCTAGTGTATTACACACATCAAAGTTGGGGCAGGTGGGATAAGACATGATTAAAAATTATATTACAGAACTTGACAACATAACTTCAAGGGTTCAGATTACCAGTAGCATGACTCTCAGAACAAAAGACCTTGTTTTTAATAGTATGTACACTATATTCATGCCACAGCAGGCAGCTGTCTCTTATAACTGATGTCTAAGGCAACACTGATTGATTGGAGGAATGGCATCATTTTCCAAACTTTCCTGTTTAACGAGGTGAGCTGCACAATGTCAGTTTATTTACCTTCTGGCCATCCTTTTCTTTGAAGGGTCACTGCTCTTAATTATAGTGGCACCTGTGTACTGCTTTGCTTTTAGGCCTGTCAAGGTTTCCATTATAAACCCATTTTTAGATGCTTATTCTGTAATACCCTTCAAATCCACTGTGGGTTGAAGCACGGCTCACAAGGGCTCAAAAAGCATTTTTTCTAAGTAATCATGGTCCTCTTGCTCCATCGACAATAACTCAGGAATGCCTCTTTCTGCTGGGAAAGGTTATACCTACTTTTTCCTAAAGAAACAAACATTTTACAGACAGGATAACCTCAAACAGAAAGGGCAATCTTATTAGAAAGTATAATAATCTTATAAGAAATACCAGTCTGTACCCAGAATACCCAGAGTTTGATATTTTGCCATCTCAAATTCATTGCATGAGTTGGAAGGAGCTACTTTTCTGTCTTGACTCACTGTCATTAATATAGGGTATTAAATTTTTATTTTCTTCTTCACCTGTTGGCATTCTCTTTATCCTGAAGGCAGGAGACACTACTCTCATTGAAGAAACGCTACACTAAAGCATGTAGACTACCTACTTAGTGTTTCAAGACTACCTACATAGTGTTATATGTGTCTTGTGATGTTAAGACAACAGAATGGAAGGTAGCCTTCATGTGTTTTCTCATCTGGAGCAAGAGAAAAAATACCAAAACCATTCACCTGCTGTTCAGACATGGTAGCACACACATAAAGACCAGAGTAGGCTGTCACAATGACAGTGACGTGACTGATCAACTGGTTCAAGGAGAAGAAATTCAGCAGACAAGCAGTGAACATAGTCAGCTGCTTAGCAGTAAGCAGGTAGACACTGAAAAGACAGTCACATGTGCAAAGCTTACTGTGGCATTAAAAGGTGATCACTTTTTTTTTTTTTCTGGGAACATAAACTAAGCTTCAAGTCTCCCAGCTGCAAGTTGCAGGGTCCCAGCTGCCTGTGCACACTGGAATCTTGCAGGATGAGGAGCAGTGAGACCACAGGCCCTACCTTCTGCACAGTCACAGGTAGTTTACACCTTTCAGGTTCATGAGCCCTTTTTAATTCTTGACATAACGGGCTGAGGTTGTTGAACTACCTCTCAGGTGTACCTGCCTCTGATGTAGGCTGAAGCTCTTAAAAGTAATGCAAAACCAAACAAGAAGTCCATAGAATAAACTCATGGTTTAGAGCGGAGTTCAGAGTTTCAGCTTTGTCATTAGGGTGGTACCTGCTGTAATGAGAGATATTGCAGCTGCAAGGACTCTTTTTGCAAGTAATTGCTCTGTATGTTTACAGAGCAAAAGCAGAAGGGAAGGAAGTGTTTGTACCAGCATTGATAGTTACAGCTGGTGCACCCTGCTTTTCTTCTACAATATTACATGTTTCTGAAAAGCAGAAGTAGTTTTGCATTTTTCTAATTTACTTCTAGACATGCACTTTCAAATCCCTAATGATTCTCTATTTTGATCACAGATAAAGGCTACAAAAACGACTGGGTTGTGAAAAACACTGTGTATTACTTAACACAGCTACATAAAACCTTTTGTGTTGGCTGTGACCTTGTTTGAAAGAGTTATCCACTAGATAGGAATGAAAATATTCTACCTTCAAAGTTCTCATCCTCTCCTATATTCCTTTTGCTATGATCACCTGAATGACAAAATCTTGCTTTTGATCCAAAATGGGTAATTAAATAAGTCATTCCTATTCAAGTAAGTGGAGTTACAACAGCATAATTATAATAACAATGACAAATATACAGAATTTCCGGTCTTTGATTGCTAAAGTTGTTCAAGTCTAACTCTTCTTCTCATATAAGAAGAGGTTTTTGTCTTCTGATAAGTAAAAAAAGTTGAGCTTCAGTACTGTCCAGACTCCAAAAACTTTATGACTTGAGAAGTGATTTACTAGTCAATATAACTATAAATTAAGCAGAAATCTTATGATCTAATTCCTTCTTGGACAGGTATTAGTTTCCTTTGGGCATTAGGAGTCTGTTTTTCCTGTTTGAATACTAAATGTCAGACACCTGATATTCTGGTACTGCTTAAACTCCTTTATACCTTATGAACATTCAAAAGAGCACTACAAACTGAAGAAAACACTAGGTTTTAGTTCACAGGGAAGGAAAACCCATAAAAGTGCATATTTGTAAAAAAGTCAGACTTACTGGAGAGCTACTATACTACATACCTTCCATTACAAGGATACAGTCCTAGCTATAGTTCACGTTTCAGTGACATTCTGAATTAAAGGTGCACGTGGTAAACACTAAGACAGCAAAAGTTAAGACACTTCTACCCATATTCAAACATACACTATATAGATGCATCTGCCTGGAGGTGTTCTTGGCAGTGGTATGTTGTGCCATTGCAGATTCCCCAATCTTCCACTCCAGACACCTGCTGTTCCAAGGCAGAGCCTGCATTAAAGTCTGTCCCAGTGCTTCAGCTCACTCCTTTAACCTTGATTTACAAAAACTGAGGCTAAATAGCAAAGAAGAATAAAACCCTTTCAGGTATATTGAAAACCCCTTAAAACTACCAAAAATTTACAGAAATAGTCACCTGTATGCATTATTTTTAGTTGCCCATCACGAGTCCTTGCTGTGAGTCTGAATGCCCTCCAGGGTGCCTGTTTATGTGGGTTGATTTGGTTGGGTTTTTTGTGCATCTGGTCGGTTTCTTTTGGTTTGAGTTTTGCTTGAGTTTTTTTTGTTTGTTTGGTTTTGGTTTTTGTTTTGTCTGTTTTGTGGTTTTTTGTTGTTTTTTTTTTTTTTTTCTCTACATGCATGTAGAACCTTACACATTGTAATCATTAATTGAACACGAGTTTGTACACAAGTGAACCAACTTCATGCAACCAAAAAGATTTGGCCACGTAAAGAAGACAGGACTGATTTTGCAGCTTGATTAAAAAAAGAATGCACAAATATATGTATCCATGCAAGAGAAACAAAATGTCTTCCAGGCCCAAATTGCATGTTTTGTTTTTACTTTCAGTAGAACACCAAAAATTAACAAAAGAATTTTTGCTGTATTCAAAACACCACAGAAACTATTTAATACACAGACAATTTTTTTGAGAATAGAAAATATCCTCTCCTCAAAAGTGGCACTGAAATTAACATAGAATAAATAGCTTTTTGATCTCATCATTTTAGATTTGCAATCAAAAAAAAAAAAGGAAAGCAGCATCTTCCTTTGATCTGAATTTAGTGCTGCAGTCCCCTGCTATTTCATCTCATCTCAAGAGCGAGATGGGAAATTATTAATACCAAAGCTGAAATCTAGAGAGGAAAAGTGGCCAAAAAACCCCCCAAATACCCTAAAGGACTGATACATTGCAATAAATTTGCTTTGCTCTTAACTTTGAGGTACTGCAATGCAGAATTTTGAAGTGTGACAGGATAATGAAAAAGTTATATGACACCCACTACCATACTTTTTACTACTTCAGATAAAAAACACTCCTTGCTTTTTTCCCTAGGACTGCCTGAGATACAAGGTGCCTGTCTTTAATTTGATGTCACTATCATTAAGCTTTCAATGATCTTGATGGTCTCAGTGGCTTTCCCTCAGCCCCATATCACTTCTCAAGTTACTGTGACACCATAAACTATAAATCACTTTTAACAGTGACCTCCAAAAGAAAGAAATGAGCTTATTCCCTTTTGCTACAGATAAAGAGGGGAATAAAAAAAGTGAAAGGTTCTGAATGGGATATTTTTGTTCTGTTGTTAAACTTATTCACCATTAACTTTATTATCCCTAATTTTCCCATGTAACTCCCATAAATTTTTTCCCCAACTTTCTATATTGACTTCAGTTGCATTCAAGTGGCAAGTGAATTTCAGCAAATAAGTCAAATTTCTAGGGACAGTTAGGGAGATGTGATGCAAATGTGAGACACAAACCCAATCAGATCCTCATTCTTCCCCTCTCCCCCACCCCTTACTTGCTTTTTTAAGGTGAGCTAAAACAACAACTAATCATCCCCCAAAAAAGCCCCCACTATTTTCTTCACTCAAGGTATCTTTAGAGGAGACTAGGGACACCTAATACTGGGATAACAAGAGAGATGATTCCTCTCAGCTGTTCAAGAACAGAATCACATGCACGTCAGACACAGTCACTGGAATTCAGCGCTTGCTGAAATGTGAACTGATACAGGTGTAGGAACTGCAGTAACTGAGATTTCTCCCTTCTCTCTCATGGAAGGAGGAACAAAGACCATTTCAAACTGTCTGGTGGCTGGAGACAAGGGATACAGCAATTTGCACATCCACAGACTAACCACTCATTGGCACCATGGCCTTCAAGGCTGACACTGGTAGACACAAATTCAAAATTGCGGTACTCTCAGTGGAGAGCAAGAATAGAGAGAAATCTTTCAGCTCCCTGGCACAACTGGAGGCACCCTTACTTTATTCATATGTCACATTTTACTGCATCTCTATTTGACTACATAGTTACCAGCAAACCCTGGGATGGTACAATACCAGAAACATGCAAAATGTAGATTGTAAGTAGACAGGCTGAAATTTATACCATTCTTCAGCATGCAGTGTCCTGCTTGAAACTCATCTGAATGACGTTCAGGAGTTAAAAATAACACTGAAACTTTGTGCCAGATACTATATTTCATTTTAACAATTCAGAACTGCTATAGTACTTCTTATTGGTTTATGTATTCAATTGATTTTTAGATATATATTATGTAAGAAACAGCTGATACTGATTATTTCTTGGACAAGAATGTAAACTGTGACATCAGCCAACCTCTGAATAATACCATGAAACACAGGCAAGCTCATTTAGAAGAAAATAGTGTTTGCTCTGCATATACTTTTTCTTCCATTTAAGCTATTGCTATTTCATTCATTTGCAAATCTCTTAGTGATGAAGAAAGTGATTACAAGGCCTTATCTCAGGCTTCACTGTACCAGAAGTTTTTTGGGGTAAAGAACTTAATACTTTGCTGTTAATTAAGACAAATTTGTTAGTGTTGCATGTACATACATTCAATACCAGTTGATTCACTGGGTACTATTTTTCTGATGTTGTCACATATCATTTTAATGCTGAAGTTAACTGTAACTACCTACATGCTTGTACCAACTTGTGTTATAAAAGAGATGGAGAAGACTCCAGAAAGCAAATCAGAAAAAAAATAGGGCAAGGCTCCTCATTCTTTTATCCTGTAGTTTAAGCAAAGAAATAATTATATACTATTGAAACTGAGGATTTCGTGTTACCTTTCACTATATCCTTTAGAACAGTGCCATTTTAAAAATAATTTTTCCGTATACTTTACAATATAATCAAATACTTTAAGAAATTGACTGCAATTTTCCTATTGACTTCAAAGGTGAATCAAGTCCCATCATTGTTTATAACGGGGATGTTCCAAAGTCCTTCATTGAGGAAATATTAGCATTTACAAGCAGAAAGGCTGTTGCTATAACAAACATCAGCAAAGAAAAGAGATACATTTTGTAGTTCTTACAGTTCAAGGAAGTGGAGCAAAATACAATCGCCACCTTTACCTCTGCCATTATTATGTTTCTAAAAGAAAATTCAAAAAAAGTAACAGCATAAGATAGTCCCTTGTTCAGGTCCTTAAGAACTGCACCAACATTGAATCATTACCTATTTTTTTTAAAAATTTCCTCTAAAGGAATTTCTTTTCACCATCACCATTTACAGTGCATTTGCAACAAGTAAACTGAGTCTTGGAGGCATGTGAAGGCACCTGGCTGTGCTTTCAAGCTGTATCGGTATCATGTTTACTCTCAGATATGATTTCCAGGGAAAAAAACAAACAAACAGCAAGGCACAGGTAACTCAACACCCCCAGCAGGTCCCTCTCCAGTGCCATCAGCCTTCTCTTTTTGTCGTTCTGGGCTCCAGTCATTGGAGGTACAGGTGCTTCAGCGGGCTGGAAAGTGGACCCAGGCCAGCCTGGCAGCTCCCTCTGAAACTGCTGCTTCCTCTCAGTCTGCTATTTTGCTGCCTTTTTCACACCTTTTCTTGCAAAAGACTTTTTTTCACCCCTAAACCTCAGCTCCCCTTTTCCCACCAGGCCCCTCACAGCCCCCCACCCTGTGAGGCATGAAGGCTCTCAGCAGCCCAGCCAGTGCACATGTTCCTCTGGGCTGGCCCCAGCACGGGAGAGGGCCCTACAGCTCCCTGCTGCTTCAGGGACTCCCCACAAATTACACAGAAAAGCTACTCTCCCCCCACTTGCTGATGCTTTAATGCTGGCCCCTCAAAACACTGTCCTGGTCAGAGACACCCTGGCTGGTGGGCTGGTCCCAGGCAAGTCCAACACCCCATAACAGGACCTGCCTGCTCCCCTACCCATAGCAGAAAGTCTCTGCACCAACAGTGCTCTTCACCAGAGTGGGTAACTGCTGCAGAGATAACCCAGCTCAGACCACACAACCCAAAAGCAGAATCTCCACAAGCACCCTCAAATGAAAGGCTCCCTACTCTTCCTAAATTAACCACCCAGTCTCTTCTGGCTCCTTCCAACACCTTCTCCCCACACAGTGGCTTCAGCTGTGTTGGGAGCAAACTCAAATCTTCCCCACAGCCTCAGCTTGGCAGCATTTAGGGACTGCCATCCCAGGTGCAGCTGCAGGCACCTTCCTAACCTAAATGATAAAGGCCCAGGAGAAGGAAACTAATGTAGCAATCAAAGACGTTTCCACAGGCTTGATTCTTTCATCTAGTGAGTCACGGTATGAGTGCTGACAGGGGCTCTCTCTACAGGTTAGAAGGAGTTTACTGCATTTTGACAGTGCTCCCTGACCTGCCCACAGTGAGTGTTTGTGCTGTTGATAAATGGCCCTCATTGCTGGAGAAGAAACAGTTGGGGAAAAGGACTAGAAACCACATCAGACACTACTTGTGTTTTCCTGAGGAGATGCGCTGTCATTCCCTGGCAGGCCTCCCTGCACCTTGCAAATCTGGGCTGATTTCAAGCATCTGACAGAGGCAGGAACCTAAAAAAGTACAGAGTTCCTACAAACATCACCAGAATCAGAGCATTTTTTTTTTAACTTTTGGCATACACCAGCACATTTATCACCCCAACCAGCCATTGCATTTAGAGAGACAGCCCCTTGGCCATGGAGGGAAAGAAGCAGAGCATCGTTGTTGTCACTGTAGAAGGACTCATGCACAAAGACCCTGTCTTTGTCTCAAACCAGAGTATTTTAACAAGAGAAATAACTTGTTCACTTATTTAGTATTAAAAACAAAAATCTTTATTATGTTGAAAATAAAGTCTTTGGGAGTTGGTGCATTTGCATAGAAAGACACTGTAATGGAAGGACGATGACCTACGGCGTGCAAGTGAGGATTGTGCTGTCTCCCTGGGTGCTTAACAGCCTTTCTGGAAGGAGATTCAATAAGTCTGTGAGACAGACACTCTGTCAAGTCTGTTTTAACAGGGAGAGGGCCAAAACCTACTCTTCATTTACAGGCTGCCCTTGGCAAAAAATATTTGCCTTCGAGATTTAGAGTAAGTACAGGGACTCTGGTTAGCAGGGCCTGAATAGTTTGCTGACTCATACTATATATAATGAAAGCTTAATAAAATAGAATATGTCTAGTTCATGAAGTCTCTTGATACTGTGTTGTAATTTAGTCCACCAACAGCCTTTATTTAAAGTTGGATTCCATGAGCTTGTTATAATGAGCTAAAAAGTGCACAGATAAGCAGTTATTTTTGAAAATGTGGCTCCCTATCGATGTATATTTTGCACAGCCTGTATATCTTAATTGAATTGAAATGAGCATGGGACCCTAGGGTTTTTTAGGTCTAGTGATGCATTAAATACTCCAAAAGCACAATAAAAATGAAAAAAACCCTCTACTTCTCCAAACTATTGAACCTCATTGCTCTAGCTCTGGGCACAGCATTCTTACTACCTAGGTAAAATATACAAAAGCATTGCTCACAGCCCTTCATCATCTATACCTATAACCTTAATTCCTGTAATCTTACTTATCTCTTGCCCTTTTGAAGCATCCATTTTTCTGTTTTATGTGTTCTCCTCCACTGATTGGAAAAAAGCACAATTTTGGCCAGAGTGACAAACCCTTTGTATTCAGGTGTGGGTTCTATTTTACTTATTTCTAGGGAAGTCTGTCTCCACTGGAGTTGAATTAAGATCACGCAGTCCAATAAATTTGTGAATAACTTGTGTCATGTACATGGTTGCATATATTAACGTGAAAACCAACGGTAGCAGCTCTGTTTATTAAATACACAACAAATTGGGACTGAAAGAATGATCTAGCTCACAGTAAATAGCAGGATCAAAACTCCTTTTCCAAAGTGAATGTTTTAAAAGCTTAAGAGATGTTAATTTTAAAAATTGTTCTTGTTCATTATCAGGCTTCCTGCCTACCATATGCCAGAGAAATCCTGAATGCTCTAAGCAAGCCACTGATCCACCTGTTTTTTGAATGAAATTTGGAGACCCCAATGGGTTAGAAGAAAGATCTGAAGTCTTGGATGTTTGCCCAAATTGAGCTGAGTCTCTGAGTATTTCTGTTTGGCAATCACTCTTGGATGATACTATTTACATTGTCACAGAGGGATTATTATCGATCACCTTCCACTGCCATGACTGTTACAGTGTCTATCAAAAACAAGCAGCTTGCTAACACTGAGACTCGAGCTGTACAAATGTTCTCTTTGTGGCGCTCATTAGTTTGCTCCCGGTGGCTTCTTTTCAGCAAGAAAAAAAAAAAAAAAAAAAAAAAGCCCTGGTGTTTTCATTCACTACAAACAAAATTCTACAAAAATATTTTCCATAAACTTGAATCTCAGTTAAGTAAACATGGTCTTAAAAAATAAACAAAACTCTTTTTTAGGTATTAGAACAACAAGTGATAGACTGTTAGACTGTTAAGGTGTGTGGGTTTTATTCTCTATCCAAACAAAGATCATTGGTAACAGGTGAAAATGTCCAAGACTATGGAATAGACTCGAATTTAAAGACTGAAAGATTTCATTAGGAAGACGGAGTTGTTGCCACAAATTCAAGTGCCAAGCAGAATACTTTGATGGATTATAGTGTAGAACTGGACAAAGAAGAAAAGATTTGATACTATTATGCATTGCTAAATTCATTTTACCTGTAAGGAAAAGTATATTAATTTCATTTATCTCATTCAGTTGGTAGTATGACTGACGAATGATTCATGTTCAGTGACATCAGCTGCATCAGACACAGAAGATGGTACTGTAGCAGAGGATGGCAAGAAAAGTTTATTCAAGAGTGATAAACATAATTTCATTGGAGGAGATCAAAACCAGTGTGTTTTTGAGAGAAGGTAGAGCTGGATCTGTGGTTTCTACTGATCCCTAAGGCTATGATAACCTTTGCAAATTCTATGGGCCTTAGCTGTGGTTGATTTTTCATGTACTTATACATAATTAGAACACACAGACCAAAACAGTGATAACATGGGACGTTGACTCTGGATACCTGCTGGTATAAATCAGGACAAACTATGTAAATCAAAGGAGTTATCAAAGTTGTAATCAAGTGGTGAATCAGTTAATAGGTGAGGAAATTGTTTGCATAGTTTAGTAATATGGGCTCAATTCAATATCATATTGAAATGAATTTTAAATATTTCAAAATCACATAAGTAAATTTTGGATTAAGCTTGTATACCAAGTCACAGTGAAACAACATGTATTTTTAATTTTGGGTTTTTTTTGTGAAGAAAGTTTTTTCTCTTTTGAATTTGAGGTTTTAAAAAGTGGTTTTGTTTTTTTTTCCTGACCTTTCTTAAAGTAAAATATTATCTTCTTATTTTTTCCACCTAAGGACTCAGTGTGGGGCAATTTAATTCCATGAATAGCCATCTTGAAGTTAATGAGATAATCTGTGTGCTAAAGCTCAACATTTCTGTGAATTGTCAAAATCACTTGAAATAAAAATTCAGATACCACCACAAATGACAAGAAATCAATTCAAATGTTCATTGCACTTGGTACAATTCTAAATAGTTATGTTTCAAGGACACTGAAAAGTCTGATCTCATCAACATATTTTGCTGAATCTGAAATTTCTTACTTTGATGGTTTCAGCTTCATTTCAGTTAAGGATATGCGAGAAAGACTCACTCTATTTCTTATAATCCAAAGGAGTTTTTATTTCACACCCTGTTTACGTATTAGGTCTCTGAAGTAAAGCACTAGAGATCATTTTATATAGTCTTATTTTGCTACAAAGGCAACAAGTCCAGTTTATCAGAATATGAATACATGCATATGTTAAAGAAGCAGGATTGACTACAAATGTCTTTTCTCATGGTTGCCAAACAAACAGGCACTGGGAGGAATAAAGCAGAGGATAATCCTTTAAGGAAATCCTGAATGCATTAAAATATATCCGAAATCTGACTGTTTCTCTCTTTCTTGTTTGTTTTGAAACAGTCTCTTAGAAGAGAAATTCCAGGGTTTTGTATTAGAATCACCATTTTTGAATGAGTAAATATGAGGCAAATGTACGAGGGATTTAGTCTCTTTGTGTCAACAGGACTGAAATGAATCAATCTGGTACGTAAAACCTTATGGGAGCACCAAACCCTCTACAGAAACACGTACTTACCTCAAAACATTTGCTCACATCCAAGTCCAATGTGTTGTTTCTTTTCTTATCATCAATAAAAAAAACCTTTTACACACTTTCTATCTCCTTGTGGATTTACATTGTCTTCTTCTCATATGTTTTTACATTTCAAATTGCAAATTTCCTTTGTGTAGTAGTGAATCTCAGGTGAAGTGTTCTTGTCCAGTGTACATCCAGAAGGCAACACTTCTTTGGCTTAATTTTCACAGATTCAGGGTATCACAGAGCCTCAATGAACTAAGATATATTAGTCAGGTCAAGAAAGTAAGAAGATTTGTGCCTAACCTGAGACATAAATTTAGTGTGAAACACATTATGCCTTGTGCATTATTTTATTGGGAAAAGTTGCTGGGTAAATGGTGCCTTCTGTGGGATCCCATGCCTTAAATTTCTCTTTCATACAGAAGGTCATACTGATACATCTCAGAATCTAATAACGGTAGCAAGACTCCTTTAACTTTCTTAATGTATTTTTATTCCAAAGAAATGCTAATACTGAAGACAGTGGCATCCAAAATACAACGACAGAAATATGAAAAGTGTTGCTTTGTTCAAGGCACAAAATGGAGCTCTGATGTTTAGAGTCTCAATATGCAAAATATCAACAAGTATTTCTGACTTTTATAATAGCAGCTAGGAATTTGGGTGCTATTATTATTTATAGTGTGCAGTATTTGGTATTTGTGAAAAAATTTTAATTGCTTGATCTGGATCTATAATCAGTGACAACAAAACAAATAAACTCTGATTTTGATGCAAATGTTTTACAGTTCTTCCTGCATCATAAATGAAATTACAAGATAACCAGCTCAGCTTGATGTTGGACCTGGAATCCTTATCATTGTAACTGACTCAGATATTAAATCTTACTTTAATATCTGTAAAAATGCAAAGTAATTTAAACAATTATGTTTAATAAATAGAATACACAGAGCATAGTAAGCATGAGAGAACAGAAGCAAAGAAAGAAGAAAGAACAGGAGGGAAAGCTAAAGCTAAGGCAATGTGCATTACTGGTCTATTCTGCCAGAGAACAGAAAGGCAGTTTCCATTCAAAGTTCTGTTTTCCTATTATTCAGAGCTGTGGCTGCAGTCAATCTCTGCTAAACCAGCAGGGCAGCTGTGCAAACTTTAAAACCTGGTATTTCACATGTTCACTTGGCATTTGAGCTCCTTGAGGCTCCTCTTCAGTGGATTAATGCATACACCAAGCAGTTTTCTCTGAAATGGTAGGAGTCCCATAAATGTCAATCCTTATCTTCCTAAGTGTCAGTAGATCAGAGCTAAAATCTCTAAGCTAAACCTGATAAAGTTAGCAAAACTAAAAGGCCATTTTACTGCCCTTTTTGTTCAACACATACCTAGAAAATATGAAGAGAGTTAAAGTGTCCCAGAAGGATCCCAACCGTAAGTATGTTTGTGGCAAAATCCTCCTTGCCCCCCCTACCCCTCAAAGTACCTTTACTCCCAGTAAATGTGGAGAAAAACAAAAAATGGAAAGGGAACAGCGTGACTATAAAAATGGGTTTTAGGTCATACCTGCACACATGTAAATTCTGACCATCTCTTTGTGTTCCAAGTGCATTCTTATGTTCCAGATATTTTATTAGCTGCCATCATTTGATCAGTCTCTCAAGTTATGGAAAGAACCAAAGCAATTCATAGCTTTCCATAGTATTTTAATTCTGCATTTTAAAGCATTATTCTGTACCTTGTCTGTGTTTTCCATTACACTGAGGTCTGTACTGGCTTGTAATTCATTTTCAGGTTGGCTGACTGACTTTTGATGCTCCTTCTAAAAGTATCTGTGTTGCTGCATTCTTCTGGGACACTGACTATAGTGACTGCTTATTTCATCTCTATTATCACACAATGCTTGCATATATTATCTTACAGATATCTGTAGCAGTTCTGTTACAGTTTACTGAACTGCTTGTCCTGAAAAAGCCAAAGTCACTGGGAGAAAGTATTTACTCAGACAATGCATATTAATTCAACAATGAGAGTCCCTGATTAGCACAGCAGGACTGAGTTCTTTTGAATATTCTGCATTCTGAAACCCAGTTGTCACTGATAGGCATTGCAGTGCTGATTAAATCATGAGAAAGGCCTCTGTTGCCTTGCTAAACAGGACCTGGGCAGTCAGCCTGCAACTGTCATCCAGCTGAACTTGCTAGACATTGGCAAAAGATAGAACAGGCTCAAGAAAGTTTCTCAAGCCTATGAAAAAGTAATTTCCTTTCCATCTGCCATTGTGGAACATGATTTGCTTTTCCCAGCCAGAAAATCTTGTAAATTCCTGGAAAAATTATGCCTTCATAGTATCACTTGACCTGTGGTTCTTCTGAGACCATTAGCAGCACACTTTTCAGGAGCTTTTAGTCCAGTCACTTCTCTCAAAAGTGCCACAGGGCTATAATTTTAGTGCTGCTAGTTGTCCAGTGTAGAAGGAAATAACCGGTGTATTTATGTATTATGTTATAGTTATGTATTGTCTGTGATGCTAATTTGAGGTGCTAGTTTGATTATTGCTCATGGATTGCTCAGGAATGGGTGTTCTAGTCTGAACAAACAGGAAATTTAGCATTAACTGATATTTGAGCTGTTTCAATTAAAAAAAAAAAAGCAAACCCATCAAAATCTTCCTTTTGTTCCATCTTTTTTAATTTATTGTACTTTTCTATGGTCAGGATAAGGAGGAATAAAATACATATATTCTAAAAATACAGTCAAGTGAAAACTGATTGGAGAATTGTTTCTAACTACATCAGTGGAAAAACGTCAGGGAAACGGAACTGTTGTATTTGCCAAAGACTGACTTTATACAGGAGCAAATGGTCAAGAATACACTTAGGAATACATTTAAAGATGGTTTCTAATCTTCAGAGAGATCAGATGTGAGAACAGCTTTCTATAAAGCTTTGCAATAAACCTAAGAAATTAATCTCCATCGGTTAATGATCATAGTTAATTATAATAGCTGTTAATTATAATAACTTGATATTTTAGGGAGCCCCTTCCAGAACTTAATCCTGTATTGCAATCTCTACATGCTGAGGTCCTTGACAAAATGAAATTTCCAAACAGAAAATTATACAGGAAATCACATATGAAATCTAACTTTTCTGACTATGTGTTCTCCATTGCAAATTCAAATATAAGGACGTCTAGACATATGCAAGCCATATGTCTCTGTTCACATTTTACTGTCGAATCTAGCAACAGAAATTAAGGCTAATTCTAGACCTTCATGACACCAAACATATATAAGACATGACAGCCAAAATGAACTCTGAATCCTGTTCAAAGATATCTCTAAAACATCTCTCAATTAAATGGAAGATAGCAAAGCTGTGCACTTTAGGATTATACTCTCTGTGTCTTCTGCAATACAGCTGCAGCAGCCTTTGGCTTTAGTACATTTAGGGTGGATTCCTGGAAGGAACAGCTCTATGTGTGTTCTCATAACTAGAAATTTAAACACTTACAGGAAGACAGATACATCAAAAGTTTTTTTAAGAATGTGAAAGATTTTGCAAATTTCATTGCACTTCATATCTATAGTTTACTTGGCACTAAGTTAATTTAGTTTTGAGTACTTATTCTTGCTGGATTCAGTAGCTAACATGCTTGGAAGTCCAGTCAATTTCTTAATCTGTATTAGCTTAATGAGGCATATATAGGGCCCCATAGAATTTGAACTTATATGGCAATTTTGTGATTAACACTAATTAACGACACATCAGTCCACATTTGAAGTGAGTGATGAAAAAGATCACCCAACCCTGTTAATACACTAAAGCAACACTTAAGCAAGGCATTGGAAAGGCAAAATCCGGATAAACATGCATCAGTTTTTTGCTGTGGTAAGTTGAAATCCAACAATAATTGTTTTTACGTTGTAGGAGGCCCCAAACAGATTTGACTGTTTGCTTCTGCTTTCCCAGCTTGCTGTTTCTTCCCTTTTTTTAAGCTACCCCCTCAGTGATGTATAGAGTGGAAGCCAGCAGAGAGTAAAAGTGCCAGAAAGACGGGAAATGCTGAAGATCACAGAATCCATCAGAAAAGGATATTCTGTTCTACCTCTATTCCTAGACCAGAGGTTTAGAAACCACATTAGAATTTTTTCAACCTTTCACTCTTTTCTCAGACTGATGGTAAAGGAATGAGAGAGATGAATCTTGATGTTGATGAGAGAGGTTGACTTTTTATGTACCAGCAAGTGAGGGGCAGAATGGACTGAAAATAGGAAGGAATATGTACATTTTGACTGCATAACTCTGCACACACCAGTGGGAAGAAGATATTGACAGTGATAAATAGTTATTTAGTTGGATAAATAGTCCCAAACCTGGGAAGATCTCTAATGCCTTTTAATGGGATTGCACAATAGCTACACATATAAAAATAAAAATAAGCAGACCTTAAGGGGGAAAACAGAGATACTCTGACGTCAATAACAAAACTCTCTTTCAGGATTTAACTTTGAAAAGATTTTAAATTGTTGGATAAAAGAGATTTGGGAAAAGAAAAACTCCTTACACAAAAATTTGACAGACTGCAAAATAGTTGATAAGGAAAACATCTGAAATGCTACTCTATGAGCTGATTAAAATTTTCTTGGACAAAGCAGTTGTGAATATATTGCTATGTGTTGGATGAAATAATAGGCTTTTTTAATCTTTTAACTTTTACTACACTTCTATAATAAAAGACACATAAATCAATTCTTTCCAGTGGGTCAAGGAATTATATCACTTTACAAAGCTAGAAATGTGCCTTTCCACTTGGTCATGTCCCTTTAAGATGACATTCTAGTGAAGTATGTTCAATTATTCCAAGTTTGAAAACCTGTACCATCTTATTTCTATATTCAAATGATTTCACACTTTTTGGACATAATTAATCTCATTGTAATTTTGTATTTTAGCTGCTAGAGAGCAGGGCTTTCTGGCTTTCCTTCTGGCTTTCTTGCAATACTACCACAGAGCGTATATATTGTGCACAAATTTATTTTTATTTGATGTGATACTAATACAATTATCGAGACAGGAACCTTGCTTCTGTAAAGCAATTCTTTTCTTACACACTGTAAATGAAGAATTATGCTATCTTCTGCTTCTGCTGAATGGAAATTCAAAGGCAAACCTTTCAAAGAACTTAATTTTAAATCAAATATGATTAATCACCTCAAGTGTTTAACAGAATATGGCTGGCAACATGGCTTTACCTTGGAGAAAACTGAAGGAAATGACATCTTTCTGCGAAGATGGCAGAGATCATAAGTGAAGTAGGAATGATCTCCATGCTGAATGAAAGGTTTACCTCAGTCTTAGCAGAGTTAATAACACTGATTATTCATTGCAAATAAGGAAACTAATATTACAGTTCTGAATTAAAAGTGGTTTAGCCAGCAGCAGGAGTTTTAATATAAATTTAACAGGATGAAAAATTCAGACACATTTTAAAGCAAGTCATGCCTGCAAGCAGGGAGATGACTAGAAAAGGGGATAAAACACAGGTAGAGTTGTAGCTAACTGACTTTGTAGGAGTCTGGTAGAGCTCTGCACAGCCCTATTCTTTCCAGATGTGGAGGAAAGAAGTGCAGCAGGCCAGGAATATGGTCAGAGGGAAGGGGAATGACTATGGCTGATGCTGCCTGATGTTGGCTGTGTACTAGTCAGCCTTGCTAGTGCAGTGCTGAATTCAAGTTCACAGACCTTGGCTTTAGGCATCTCAGACTTCAGGGTTGCCTTGGCTGAACCAGCTTGTGTCTGCACAGTGAACACCCTTATGGAAAATGCCTGAGAGGCTTAACTTGCACAGGACATGTGTGGGGTGTCTGTAAGTTATAGAGGGGAACTGTTAATTTCAGGGGAATCTTAGCACAAGAACTGATATACACCTAAGCAAGGTGAGAAATGAGTTCTAAAAGGCCAAGTGTGAGATCTAATACACATCTACATCTGGGACAAACTGAGGGACAGAGAGAGAGAGAGAACTTTTATGATTGGACTGGATAGGCTTAGGGAAAGGGGATGAGTATTGCCTGTGTTTATTTTCAGACTCTGTGACTGTGAAGGCCAAGACTGCTTCTGTTGAGGTCTCTTCTGACACACTGATTTAAAAAGACTGTAAACATGAAGAGTTAAGAGGGAATTTGGGACAAATGACTTGGATGAAAACCTGACCCCAGTAAAATCAGTTCAAAGTGCTGATTTCATTGAGCTAGGATTTCACCTTGACTAAACTGCTGAGATTCTCCTAAGTGTTTGTTTTGTCTGGTAACACAGCACACCTAGCAGCAGAACCACATATTAAAACATCAAAGCCTTTATTTGCTCTGTGCCAGTTCGAGGTATGCGCTGCAGTTCTAAACACTTCAGCATAACTTTACTCTTCTAAGAGAGTGGTTTATTTTCCCCTCTAAAGAAGAACTAGTAGCATGCTCTCTGAAGATAGTGCCACGCTGTCCTAAGTTGCTCATTCTAGCAATAAAATAGGCATTTTCCGAGCACAAAGAAAATGACTAATTAAAATTTAATTAACATATTGAATGCCTTGGATGTTTCTAAAGGAAGAAGTACTTGTGAAGTAATGGCTTTTACTTAGGGTTTCTAGTTTTTCTCCTTTACTGCCAAGAAAGAGCACTTAGGTAAGCTCAGTGAAAAAAAAATTCTCCATATTATGTTTTATATATAAGAGAGAAAATGTAGTGAGGGGCGGTAAAAGAAAGAGCTGGAAGTAAAACTGCCAATAAAACTTACAAGGCAATTTACTACAGTGTGAGCCCTGATTTCTACGTGGTTAGGTCCTTAGTTTTTATGCTCACTCATGCTGAATGACATGCAGAGCTGAAGTGTGTGCCTAAATCCTGATGGTTTTGCTGGGACACACACACAATCAGAAAGCTGGTGGGGGCCATTAGGGCTAAGGATGGACTAAATGAATGGTTTTGAACACATGTGTTAATTCACATATATTTAAAGCCCTGTAACTTTTCTTCTCACCAGCATGGGAAAATGAATTCTTTCTCCTGTACTTTTAAGTCACTGCCATATTTAGCAGAGGTAAAGCCAATTTCTTATTACCATTTAGTTAATTCTTATACCAGATCTCCCAGACATACCTGTGATTTTATCTGAAGATGAGAGTCATACGCCATGGACTAAGAAAGGCAAATATAGGCAGGTCTCTGATGCTGTCTTATGTGTCTCAAGCTCAATGTGGAAAGTCCACTACTGTGTCTTCAAAAGTAATTTCAAAATGCAAATGCACTGGCTAACAGATTCTTGTCTCAGGAAGATAGGCAATTTCCTTGCCCTGTGCTCATTTATTTTTCATAAAGAATGAAGTATAGGGCAGAATTTTATTTGTTGACAGTTATCAGCAGTAACTCAGACTCAACACTGACCTAAATTTTTCCTGCTCAGAAGCACTGAAGTAGAAAATAATGAAGGCAGTGTTGTTTCTCAAATGCAAAACTTGAAATTATTGGAATGCCTGCAAGTTCAAGGCCTCCAGTTTTACTGTTCAATTCCTTAGAGTAAATTCTTATGTAGAAATTTTTACCTATTTGCTAGCTATTCCTGCACTGAACTAGATAGCCTAATATAATAGCTTCTCTCCCTCCCCCCAGCCAAAAAATCCCCTTTTTATTAAAAAGATTGTGAATATCATTTATGGTGGAGAGACAATCCACAATTTTATGCCCAGCTATATATTTTTTATTTTCATGTGCCTGTGGAATTTAGTGCTGAAGCACAGCATAATGGAATATCTGCAAAGAGTTGAAACGATGATGATGGTGTCCTGTGTGTTGCTGTTTGAATGTAATGATTTGGCCAAAGTAAATGTTTGGAATTTAAATGTCTTGGTCCTCCTCTGCCTTCTTTACAAGAGTGAATATTTTTATGCCAGAGAGGATTGTTTTTTATGTGTTTGGTAGCTTCCTAACGACGTATCATTTTAAGGAACATTTCTTTGAGAAACAACCAAATGACCTCATTAAAGCCAGTGTTAGCATGTGCCAGTGCTCCTAACAATCGTCACATCAGCAACAGCACTTTTCATCAGTGACATTTTTATTTTACTGGAATAAATTACCCCCGGCTAATGGTAATTAAAGCTCTGTGTAGAACTTTGGCCATCTCACCAGGAAATCCCACCTTTCAGCTGAGAAGTTTTGGGCTAAGATATAGATAATATGGCAAGCTCCCAGTACCCACTGCACCCTCAAATGGATTGGAAGACAGCCAATTGTCTCATATACTGTCTCAGCATGCAAATTTATCTCAAATGTCTTCCTTTTACTGTTTCTCTTACTTCACTGTATTTACTGTAGTTGGTCAATTACTGATTTCCCTCTGACATTGGGAATTTCTTTTTATACACCGGGAGCTGTCTACCTGTCAAAGATTTCCTTTCAGTCCCCAGGGGTGAGAGAAGCTGAACAGCATGGCTGGAGAAAATAAATTGCTCAGGAGCGTTCCCCACTGTGCTGAATCCAATACAGAAATAAAAATGAGAGCAAATAGTTTAGCCAAAGATTGCCAACACTGTGCTGCATGGGATTTTTCTGTACAGAAGGATGGGGAGAGTTGACCTCCCTGGTATCCATAAAGGCCAGGGACAACCCATCCTGTGAAGTGTTGCAGATTTAAGATATGCAACTGCAATGTTCCTTGGCCATCATCTTGGAAGCAAACAACACATGTTGTACCTTTAGTTTTACTTACTGATATATCTGAAGAAAATGGAATTATTATGGTTTTTTTTCTTACAACATAGTTTGGGGTGAATTTTGGAGGACTGCATATCAGGTAAAAGAACAGCACTATTTCTCTTTGAAAAGGGTAATTCTGGATACGATAAGGATGAACTTTGTGCAGCCTTGTTTACGTGAAGGATTGTTCCATGGGTACATTTCTGTAGCTGATTCTGCTCTGTTTCTTTAAAGGCAAAGAGACAAAAAAATAGGCAATGTTATGAAATAACAGCCACTGGTGTTAATGATGCAAGTGAGGTCTGCAAGTGAGGGAGAAAATCTGTGTTCCTTGCTCTGAATGCCTAGTGATGTTATTTTGCTTCACAGAGTAATGGTTACATTATCTCTACAACTTTGGTTTAAAAAATGGGTGGTGAAGGCTTTTTAAGAAAATGCACCATATAAAATTTTCCCTGGAAATAGGTCTGAACAATATCTTTTATTTTCTCCATACAGCTACCATATATGAGGAGGCCACATGGCTTTTGTATGCCTCAGTGTGTGCCTCAACAGCTGTAGCCTGTGATGATTAAAGTGTTGCTGTCAGCTGCAATAAGATGATAGTCTAGCCCTGAGAGATTCCTCCTGCTACTTCTTCTTTTTATGAGTGCCACTCAAATACGGTGCTGCTTAAGGGAGGTCTGGACCCCATCAGGGTTCTGTGTGGGGTGTTTGTGTAGCCACACTCTGCAGTCAACTCTGAGGAAAAGGAATGAAGGTGAAGGTTATGCATTCTGCTAATATGGCTTTTTACTGCCTCTGAAGTATTCTGGTTCACATGAAAATAGCTGCTTTACCATGATGTATTTTAATACAGATAAATTTGGGAAATATAAAAGAGCCTGTATGTGTTGCAAAAGTAGGTGGATTCATGTGCTGTAGGATATTCTGCTAATAGAAGATGTCACTTTACTAATGTAATGTTGTATTATTCATACCCGCATATTGAATTTTCACTTTTCATATTGCAATTTGTATATTCCTCGTTATTATGCTTTCCTAGACCGCCATACTACACTGGGGAGTTGTTAGGTTGAGTATTTTGTCTACTTTTATTTTCTTATTCCTGCTGTTCCCTTTAGAGGTGTCGTTAACATGAGAATTTGATGTTCTATATTTTTAATCATTTGTGTATCTCAGAGGGCTCATTAGATCTTGTTATTTGAAAGTGACTGGGTGTATTCAGAGACAGATAGATATACATGCATATATATTGTGGTATATGTTGGTACGTTTGAGGGGGGAAGCTAATAGCTGTAGTCCTGTATGTAAAGCAAGAAACTTAAATATGTCATTGCTATTTAGTTGGTGTTGAAATAAGAAGGAGCTTATATGCTAGAGTTTCCTTGGAAAATCTAGCTACTCATGCTAAGACAAAAGTCTTAAAGTCTTTAACTTCAAAGTCTTATGCATGAGTGAACTGCTCCTCTAAATGTAGGCATGTGTTTATATTTAAAGTCCAACGAATGTATAAACATTTCCACTTCATAGTATATCAATATTATGCAAGGCCTGTTCTAGGATGCTATTGAATATTTGAAAAGGATGCCCCTTGAAACAATACAATCCATATTTTGAATGTTGTCAAAATCAACATTGAGACTATTGCATTCTTGTTGATGTTATTGCTATTATTAATGTTTTATTATTATTATTTTATGAATATTATTACTATTAACATGTCTGCAATGCCGGGAAGCCTGGACTTCATTTGGAACCTGAGCTATCATTACAATCATGAAATAAACAACATGACTTCTTTTTTTTTTTTTCCCCTAGAAGTTTAATTTTTTTCATATTCTTTCTGGGTAATAATTATTGGCTGTTCTGTTCACTTCTTTCCGTGACAATACATAGAGCATACATTTTAAGTTAGACATCTGTACAGTACTGCCTCTCTTGTATGTTCTCTGTGTGCCTCAACATTTTTTTCTGACCCTTTTTTTTTTTGTTTAGTTTAATATCCTTCCTCATCCCCGCCATTGAAGGGCCAAAAGTTTAGAACACCCTTACAGAAGGTAACCTGATTTCATTTAACTGTTCCTTGTGGCTCTTTGTGCAATCTGATGGACGAGTTTTTAATTCTGTTTCCTTGTTAGGAACACTTCCCGACAGCCTGAGTTCTAATTACACTGAAAAAGCAGCATTTTCATTCAAAGAAATTAATTCCATGGCAAATGACACATTATTTTTCACTACAAGGCTTTCTTGTTGTGATAAAAATGGCTCTTAAATGGTACAGTTCCCCTGTGAACAAAGTGAGAAAGCTCTAAGGAGTAATTCTTATATGAAAATAGACCATTTGTTTTAGACACTGTAAATGTGAAAGAAAGACACCTTCCAGTCAGGGATTTAGTCAGTAAACCTCCAAATCTATATGGAAGACATTATTCCTGTTTTCAGATAAGTAAATGTGGGTGTTCTGGTGCTCTGTGAGCTTCTGCTAAGATCAGTTTTGGTGAAGGAAAAGTCACCTGCTCCAAGGAGTGTTGTTCTGCTGCTCTGCTTTCCTATTACGGGAAGAAAAGGAGCAGATCAGGTCCCATCTATTTTTTGATCTTCTGCTGCTGCAGAAATTTCACAGAAATGAAATTATGCACCTGGAAAAGATAGTGTAATCAACACTGATTGCATTAGAAAAGAGACATTTTCCTCCATCACTGAATATATATTTCTTGTGCAAGAAACTCACTGGAACTCAAATATAACCCTGGATTCACTCCTTGAACTGCAGTGTCAGCCAACCTACAGGTGTCTGCTGTCTCCGCTTGCTCTCTGCTGCAAAGATGCATTTGTTCACTTGTGTCACAGAATCAAGCATGTTTTCATGTCCTTAGCAGACAGCTTTCGATCCTACTGGCATGAGCTTTCTTCCCCAGATTGCCTATGGGCCTTTCATGAGGGCTCTCCAGCAGCTTCAAATGGCTGGATCTGTCTCCCCTGTCGAGGCACAGTACAATGCTCAGGACAAGAGGACCGGGAAATATGTGATGTTTGGGGGTAGCTCGAGATCAAAACAGGACGACTGTTGCTCTCTGCATGGGAATGTTAGCTCTGCAGCACATCTGATATATGGGTGTTTGCCTCTCAGTATTGCCAGATGAGTATAAATCTGGGCTCTCAGGATTTGGAGTGCTAAATTTGTCAAGATGGCATTGTGAGAATATTAGCTGCTAGCTGCTAAATGCTTTGTTCACCAAAAGGCTGCTCTTGATGCTTCCTGACAAGCTATGTGAGATGTTTGTTATTTTTTGCCTTTTATATTTTTTTCCCAAAGTTTCTAGCCAGTGTTTATCTTGCCCAGGATTTAAAACTACATTTGCTTTAAGCTATGTGAAATAACATGTAAGTAAACAACATAAATATCAACTTGGCAATTTAAACATTTTCACTAAATAAAACTGTCTCCACATTTTCCCACTGCTATTATACATTTTTGAATATCTATGGTCTTTTAAGAAAAAAAGCATATTTATTTATTTATAAATCATATTAATTTTAATTTCTAATTCTTTAATATCGTATTTAGCTGTAAGTTTCCTGCAAAGTCAGGCAAATACCCTCCCCTGTGCTGCTTATGCCAGGATGTACAATACTATCAGTTGGTTTATTACCTCTGTTCTTCCTAAGCTTTTGATTGTAGTCATAAACCCCAAAAGGACTCATAAAGCTTTTTTTCACTTTTAATTCCATATGCTTGGAGCACTTTTAAAAAATAAAATTTTAACCTAAGTAAAACTGTTCTGAACAAGTTTCAAAAAATCAGACCGGGTCCTACTTCAGCAGAAAGAATTTGTGGTCTTTCAAGAAGTGCTTTGGTCTGCACACAAACTGCTAATATTTGTAGGTTCTCACAATAAGGGGAAAACTACAGCATTCAAAAAACAAGCAAGGATAGCTCTAATCAAAGAGTAGCTAGAAAGAGAAATTAAACCAAAAACTTAAATTAGAAGATAAGATGCAGTCTGGAGAAGTTTTGTGAGATATAAGAATTTCTGCAGATTAGAATAATTTGACAGAAAAGAGGAAAAAACCATTATCTTGCATGCATTTTGTGGGATGACTGTGATGATTGTAACCCATCTTTTTTATGTACCCTGCTGAAGTATTTTGTGTTTCTTAATGTTTTCTTTCTCACCAAACAATACATATTTGTTTGGGAAGTCAGGCAGTGTGAAGTGGAATAGTTCCACTGAAATGGACATTTGCACTAATTTGTACCAGTCAGGACTATCCTCCTGTAGCAGGGCTATGCAGTCCTTTGTGAAATGACAGCAGTTTTTTCTGTAAGAACAGAATGCTCTTTGGGCTATGGAAAACAGCTCAAACTTCATACAACATTATGTTCAATAAAAATATTTGGCATAGATATGATGGTGTTGATTTCCCCTACCATGAAAGCAGTCTTACTTCTATAACAGCTTAAATAAATTACTTGTTAACATTTACAGCTGTTAACTTACTCACTCATCCCATCACAACAGATCAGTGTCAACTGGAGTGAAAATTATGTTAAAGCAACTGGATTAAACAAGACAGAAAAAATTAGTTCTGGAAAGTTGAAACATTTAATTACATGCTGTTTCCTGAGAGTGAACCACTTGCCTTGGCACAGCAGTCCAATGACTTTCCTGAGGCTCTGGGTGAGCACAGAGATCTGCTTGTACACTGTTGTTCTAACAGCAGGACAGGTTTAGAAATAACTTGATCTTGGTTGTGAACGGCCTATCTGAAGAGGTGTGCAGACATCCTCATCTCAGGGGGCATTTGCATCCCACTGCTGTTTTTTGACCCTGGCATAGAATAGGCTAACAAAGGGATGAAACTTGGAATCTGGTTCCTTTTTCATAGAGTCTCTGCTTTGAACTTAAAATTAGTGTTGAAGTGGAAGAATTTCCCCCCTAGTAATGTATGGAGATTGGTCAAAATTCTTGCTTCTTTTATTGCAGAAGTTTTACAGGGACAAGAAAAATATTCCTTTTACTCACTATTTAGGAGACAGTGTATATAAAATCCAGCTATATTATATGTGTAATCCACTTCAGGAGAAATGGGGTTCAGATTGCTCGCTGACTTCAATAATAGGAGTAATAAGAGTTTTATTGATGTGTTCTGTTTTAATTGATATGAAATACCTAGAATCTGATCAAAATATGGGACTATTTGATGCTAATGTCGACGGAGTACAGTGCATTTTTAATCTCAAATATAGTGAACTGCTCAAATTATTGATCTTAATGGGATACAAAAGAAAGACAGAATTCTCTAATGCTGATTCAATACTGTTGCTTTTTTTTCAGGGGTCTGCATATATGAACACTGCTGCAAATATTATGAATGCTGTTCCAAATATAACAGGTGGTCATACTATATTTAACTAGAAACAGTTTTCAGGTCGCTTTATTAAAATAGAAAGAAAAGCAAACATGGCTTCAATTTTGACAGTGCAAATTAAAAATCTGTTAAGAAAAAATCCTGATGTTGGTAATGGCCTAATATAACAAGGTTATAAATAAATTGCTCACTGTTCTCATGTATTTTTAGTAAACGGATTTGGGAATAGCACAACAAATCCCTAATGCCCAATTAAAGTCTCTTAACTAATTTAACAAATGCATTGTAAATGGGTAGCTGGACATACTTTAAGTAAACATACATAAGTCATAAGAAAACAAACACAATTAGCAAGCACAATCATCATACTTTATTTTATAGTTGGATGACAGCATTTTGCTGTATGTGTCTTTCAAGAATGTCTTAACTGAGAAGCAATTTATAAGGTGATAAAAGCCTCAGTGGAGTTCTTTTTTTTCTTTTTCTTTTTTCTTTCTTTTTTTTTTTTTTTTTTTTACTCAGGGTTGCAATTATTTTGATTGTCTTTGCTTGTTTTGCTTTCAAATTCTTTCCAAATGAATGGTGAAAAAAACCAATTCCCTTCAAAATCTGAGGCAGTTAACTTAGTAGTGAATTAACTGTGTGTCTGATTTTAAAAAAAAGGCCCAGCTCTCTCCTTTTCTCCCTTGGTAGAACCATGCCAACCAGCCAACTGATGAAATGAAACATCTGGCTTTCCAGTGAAGATTGCTCTGGCATTTTGCCTGCACAAATTTTGTCCTGGTGGAATCCCTGTGAAGAGTGTAAACTGTGCATAAATTAAAGAAGATGGAAGGACACGTACAGCAGCTGAGCAGAATGTGTGCTGGGACTGCATGTGATGGGACTACATCAAGCAGGAAAATCGAGTGTGAAAAGATTATAGCTGTTGAAAATCTACTCAAGAGCAAATAGTTAACAAATTGGGAGGCAGAAAACAACAGTCCAATGTGCCTTGTTTTTGTGGAGAACTTAAGGGTCAATAAGGTCACGGATAGTGGTGAAGTTTTTCCCCCTCCTTTCCTCAAGATTTTTTATTAAAAAGAAAATTACCTTATCAATTAGAGAAAAAAATCAATTAGATTTTCATGGTAAGTCAGTCAAAAGACATGAACATAACAGAAGAAAAAACAGCATTTTCTCCCTTCACTTTGAAAACTTATCAGACCTGATGTTCATAGGAACAACCAGACACAAGGTCTGCTTGTCCAGGTATCAGAAAGTAGTAGTCAGGAGGTCTTGGTCTACAGAAGAATGTAGCATATCCCTCTGAGTGACATTCTGGTTTATGCACTATGAAAAAAAAAATAAAGGTAAAACTTGAGTTAATAATTTGGAAAAGATTGGTCTCATATGGCATTGGTGACTCAGACCCTGCAATACTTGGTTGTGATCATAACATCAGACTCTTGTATACTGTTAAAAAATAGAAGGAATGAAAAAGAACTACAAAAATGGTCCTGAAAGCTATAAAAATGCCTTTTAATGCCAAAACCAAAAAATTGTTGAAGTGAGTTGATGAAAATAATGAAAAACTACTTGATCAAGCTCAAAGACAATATTTGGACAATTTCACAATCTAACCCAAAAAAATGAGGCTTTGTAGCAAGAAGTACATAATTCTCATAACTTGAAAAGTGAGATTTGACAGAAGGTGTATGGAAAAAAGAAATTGTGAATGCATTTAGAAATAGTTACCTCCAAGAAAGAGTAAATTGTGAGACACCTACCAGAATTCTTGCAGCTCCCATTCAGATACAGTTCTTTAGGCAATTCTTGACTTAAGGAACATCAGTAATTAAAGTGAAGTCTTTTAGGCTACATTTCCACATTAAGGTAAGGCATATTAGTCTGCTATTTCAGATGTATGCTCATGCATAAGTTAACCTCAAATACCTATATGTTAATATTAGAAGAAAAAGCACTAAACATGTTGGTGAAGCAAATGTCACAGAGCCCTAACTATGTCCTAAAAGCTGTGCTTCTGATGCAGCTTGTGCCTATCCAGAGATGCTGAAAGTGTTTATTTAATAGACATTGCTAAACTGGATTTGTTGTTCAGGTGCTGAAGACAAGATTCTCTTGGAAGAAACTGCAGCTGCAGCAACAGCAGCAAAATTTCATTTATTTCCAATACTGCTTTGGGCAAGATATGGGGAACAAGAAAGAGGCCAACTAGAATGGTGGGTAGATGGGTTGTGGCTCTTTATCTGAAACATTTCTCACATTGTTATATGAACTTCCAAGAATATTTCCAAGTTCTACACCATTGGTAATATTGCTGAAGGAGAGCACAGTCCTTTCTGCAGAAATGGGAAAAGCCTCTGATACTGACAGGGAAGAGTTAACAATTCAGTTGAGATTTTCAGCTTTCAACAAACTTCAATTTAGAAAAATGCTTATGTCACAAATCTGTGTCTGCAGCAGCTAATCCAGCACTAAAGAGAGACGCATTTGAATATTCAAGTTTAGAAATATGAACAAGGGAATGCAACCCATAAGATCACTTTCTAAACTTCCTCTCTTGACATCATGAAATGTGTTTTCCCGATCCAACCTGAGAAGGTACCTGTGGGAAATGTTTTACCCTTAGCTGTCAGATCCATAAGCCTCCCAAGCTTAAACTGGTCAGTCTACTGCTAATTGTTTTATGTTCTCATTAATGCCTAATTAAGAAAGCCACTAAAGCTCAATATTGCTAATGGGAGGATCTAACAAAATGTAATTAATTTATTTCCATTAGGTTAACATTTTGGACTGTTATTGGTTCATCTTAATAAGGCAAACTTATTAAAGGGAGTTTTATACAAATTGAACCCGGGCCCTAAAACAACAATGAATGTTACTGGCCCCTTCCACCACACAAACATTTTCCCTTGCCATTTTTCACACTCATGTTTTTCTGTGTAACTACAAGGAGCAATATGTTGGTAAATTTTATCCTTTTTCCACACTGGAGAAAAAAAGTCTACATTCCTTTCTCTGTTTCCTGTTTGTTTGGGTTTTTTTACCCAGACAACGTCTTGATTAATTAAAATGCATTGGCTGTGGAGAATGACTTGATATATTTGCATGGAAGCAGATTAGAAGGAAAGGAAGTTTTCCCCTGCTGTTTCTATCGTGACCTATAGGAATCACCATAAGGCAACTCCATCTCGTTTTTTTTCAGTCCTTTGTCTTCCCTCAGGCTGTCAGCATGACAGTTTATTCAGTTATAAACATGATTTTGTAATATGGACCTGACTCAGTCCTGACAGAATATAGCCCAGCACACTGATGACTGATTCTCTAAAATGCATCCAGTGGACCCATTTAACGTGAGTCACTGTCAGCAGTCAAACCAAACACCTTTCAGACGCCTGAGCAGAGAAGGGTTTGAAGCAGTGCTGTTCTGTTTCCCAGTTGCTGTGCAGTGCTAAGATCAGGCTGTTCCTTTCTGTGCCTCGCAAGACAAAGCTTAATAATGTTGGATGTCTGCTTAATTAGTTTGGGGATTTTCTCTGGATCTCCTCTACAGAAAATCCAGCCACTGAGGGAGGAATTAAAGATTCGTATGTCTCTTGTGGCAAGAACCTTTATGATATCTATCACATCCTCATGCAGAAAACATTTGAGTACTCCATGCTTTCAAAAGATTTCCTCTGGCACAATGTTTCATATAAATTAATAGATTAAGGTGTGTTATTTGCTCCCCAGTTCTTCTGAGGGCCAAAAAAAATTGAAATGAACAAGTTGATTTAGGCTAAGCCTTAGAAATTTGGCATTCATTCTGTTCTGTTGTTTAAGTACATACGTTGTAGTGTTTTGGATACAGCTTCCAACTTTAGATGTCGGAAAATACATTACAATTTTGTATTTTTAAATATATTTTATGGTTTGTTTTTTTTTTTTTTTTTTTTAATAAAAGATGATTTAGAGTAATATCTTTTTGCTGGAGAGGACATAGAATTTGACCCATCTGACTTGTAAATAGTTCGTTTCTTGTTGAACTGTTTTACAGGGGAAGGCAGGACAAAATTTCTTTCTAATTTATTCAAATCGTAGCTGCCCTGGACTACTAAAACAGAAGGTGATTTCTCACTTGAACTTCTTGAATTTCATGTGACTTTGGCTGGCAGGATGAGAAAAACTTGGATATTCTGTTTGTCGTATAAGGCATCTTTTGTGCTTAGTAAAGAAATAGATATAAGTTGCCTTAAAGGTGCTCACAAGATTTTAGAATTGGCCTTGTACGTTTGTTGTAGTTTCAGAGCAGTAGGAACACGGCATTTCGTGCAAACCTGAGGGCTTTATGCTTGCCATAACTTATTGAGATATGTATATAAGAGGATAATTGAATGTAGGGAAAAATATAGCACTTGCAAAGGGCAAGCTGCACCAACATATATCCTTGCATGAAAGTATCGGAAAAAAAGGAGGTGCATTTACTTGTGCAGTATTTCTTAATTAGTACTAGTCTGTCTTTTTTTTTTTGTTTTTTATTCAAGTTCTTTCTCTCAAAGGCAAACAGTGAACAGTCTTTACTTGCATGTATAGGGAAGCAAATAATTTTATTATATTGAAAGTCTGTAAACACAGAGAAATTAATCATTGTGATCCGCAAAATATTTCTTTGCACTTCTTCACCTGAGTCTTTAGTCAGCTACTCTTGCTCAAATTCACAGCCATTGGTAGATACCCATTTCTCTCCCAGAGAGAATCCTAAATCTGAGATGTGTGTTTTGTTGGAATGAATACGCTTGGGAATCATGCCATGCTTTTTAATTCATCTTCAGACTTACGTGCAAGTCATGATAATAGTAGATTCACAGTTAGTAGGAAGGAAAGAGGAAAGGGGCAAGAAAAAAGACAAACTTTCTTGACCATTAAACTCAGTCATTCTCAATGTATTAATATGGTCAGCCAAATACTTTTTCAAACTTGAGGTGGGAGTCTCATTGTGTGCCTAAACTTCCTACTTCTTTTTAGGATGAAAATGACAGTTCATTTCTTTATGTCAGTTCTGATAAGAGCACATCCCTGCATAAAGACAATTATTCTTTTTCTGCTCAGGTTTCATATCTCTCCACTCCCATTTGGGAGAGAAAGGGAGGGAAGAACTGGAAAAGACCTAATTTCTGTAGCTGTTTGAAACATCACAGAGGATTGGAGGATTTTGGTACTGTTTTAAAACTGCTGTTTCAAATACTGTTAGTTGCAGCTTTGTTTTTAAACCCAGTGTTTCCCTATGCAATATGGTATTGCTGTATTACTTAATCAATTAAAAGACGAACTAACGTAAAAGTGGTTTTTTGACCATATTATTAAAGTTCCCAGATGCACACAACAAAAGGTTAATTTTCCTTTTGGCTCTCTGTAGGGAGGAGATATGATTACATGATATAATTCCAGTTCTGTTTCTGTTCCCTAACTTACACATGCTGGTGCTTTTGTTTATCTTAAGTTTATTATGGAAGGTGCTATGGGAAATTTATGGTAATCAACTAATGAGGGGTTTAGAAATAGGATAATTGCCTAAAAATCACTGGGGTAGAATGAGAAAAATCATCTCAATGTTGTAGTGGTGAGGCAGAGACCAGATTTCTACAACTGCAGTATCAGGTGCTGTGGAGAGGGTCAAACCTTCACGCATCACCATCATTTGCAGTCAAAGGAAGATCATACATTATGGTACCTGCACTAGCTTCTCTCTACCCTCTGGCCTGAAGCTTTATTTCAAGCACGTTTTAAGGCTCTGGACAGTATCTACTTAGGATTAGAGAGCACTATGTATTTGCTAAAGGCAGCCATGTCCCTGCTCCTGAGATCATTCCTTTAGTCTGTGCACTTGCTTTCTCAATATTGTCTTCCTTTTCCTATAGACTTCAGCCCCAAAGAAACCTTTACTACTATTTTACTTATCCTTTCTCTTATACATTTACTTTTCCTGCTTTTATTTTCTCCTTGCCCACCCCCAACCCCTCCACCAGGGTTTATAGTATTTTTCTCTACGTTTCTCTCCTTTATTGAAGATTTCAACTTTCTTTTATGAATCCCTACCAGGATTTGTCATTGTCTTTGTCTGTTTTCCAGGTCTTTCCTCATTCCCTCATTTCTTCCTTCATGTTTATGTCTTATCTCCTTTATTTTTCTTTATAGTTCTGTGTCTCATTCCTCAAGAAGTAGCCTTATGCTGCTCTTCCCTCTCCCTCCTGACTCCCTGCCAGTCTGAAAATCTTCATGAAGAAATATGAATCTCCTAAGAAGCAGCGCTTCTGAGGGCTCTAATACATGTCTGCTTTCTGTAAACATGAGAGAGAGAGAGAAAGCAACACAGAAACGTTGCATAGAAAATTGTAAGCCATTTTCTCACCAGGGAAAAATTCACAGGGGAGACTTAGACCTCCTATTTTGAAATATCCTTCCACAAAGTAGATACTATTTCAAGATATCAGAGCCTGATACTATCATGTACACTCTCACCTGTAAAAGAGACCTTGGAATAAGATGGGAACAATACTGATCCAGCCAATGCCCTATACCATGTTGGAAGAAAACTACCTGTTCTGGAACTGCATTGCATGATTTCCCAAAAGCACATGAAGATAAGAATAAGGCATTTTTGTATCTGCTTCTTTTCCCTTTTCTGCACCACACACTGTGAAAATGAAATGCTATCTGGAACTGGTCTGTTGATCTGAGATCTGCTGCAGCTGTATGTCTCTGGGAACACAAAGTAGTCAGTCCTACAAGAGGGAAAGGATTCAGCTAGGATTAAATGACTAGATGGTCAAAGTCAGAGGGAATGGGCAATGGCATCCCTTGAAGATCATCTCAGCAAGCACCACAATGAGCAGGGCTGCCATGAAGGCAATATGCTCATCTGTTACAGCCTCCTGCTGTTTTAACCTGTAAACATGTCACTTATGTCTGCACTGCTCTTGTTTTTATTCACTGTGCAGGTGTAAACCCATGCAAAAATAATGCATGTGCCACTGGCTGCACTACCATCAAACATTTACAAGGTTGCTGCTGTGTTTCTGCAAAGCACACTTGCTGCCAGCAGAGCGGGGTGCATTGTAGGAGGGGTCCAGGGGATCTGCAAGGCACTGCCCCTGATTGCAGCCTGTCTTGAACAAAGGTAAAAGGGAGCACCACCACTGAGACTGTGTGTTCCTGTTAACATCAATTGCTGCTGTGTGTGCAGACTGGCTGGGGAAAGCAAACAGCCCAAGATGGCAGTGGAAATAAAGCATGCTGCCTGCTGTCTTACGTCATGTAAAATGTAGCACCTCCAGTTAATATTTCTTATTAAGGCTTAAATTTTGAAACAGCACACTACAACATGAGAAGATTTGTAAACCATACTGAAAATATGCTGTAAACCACTGTATACTCTCAGGTCTAACTCAGCAGCATTGTACATTTCTCTGTCTATAATCTAGAGACGTGTTGCAGGAATGTCTATATATTGAATGTTTCCAAATACTTTTTAACAATCTTGTGAACGAAGATGCAGGGTGAATGACATTTGTCAAGACTGAGGTCCAGAAGGATGGTAACAGCTGAATCATCAGTCACTCCTTGTGAAAAGATGCAGAGAAACTTCTTGTAAGAAGAAACAAGTGTGATTTATTTTCTGATCCCCGTGTTTATCTTTTTTTTTTTCCTAATAATACAGAACAACAGCTACATCTTCTGCTATTCAAGATTTACAAAAGTGAATCTACCTATCTACTAATCTATAACTATTTCTGAATTTCACTTTAATATATTTCTTGTACATAAGCCTGAAAGCATTTTACAAAAGAAGCCAGCATCAGTGTCCCTGTTTTCATTAGAAATGAAATGACAAATAAACACCATGAAGAAGATCACATGAAAATCAGCTCCATGGCAGAACTAGACCAATGGCTGTTTTGGCATATCTTAGGCATACCACTTTCTTCTCCAGTCCTATTGAATCCTACAGTTCAGTGGAACAGCTTCTGAAGTGACATCTAGCCAGGAAACACTGAGGTTTTAGCCCTAGAAAATGAAGTATCAACTCTAAATTCTGAAGATATATAAAGTCTTTGGGTATAAACTTCTGCTTAAACAATTGTCCAAGCAGTGAGAGTTATGAGTATTAATATATTAGGACACACAGATAATTATTAGGGTTAAAGTGATGCATATATTTACTGTTCTTTGACAGTTTGCATCATTTGTGAAGTTGTTCTGGAATTTATTGTTCACACTGGTTGATGAGAACTGAGTATTTAAACTAATATTTCAGAAACAACACGTGCCAGAGTTGATTTTCTCATGCTGAACTTCTATCAGTAATAGTTCATTTTCATTTAAATTTAACTGTTGATATCAGAATTAATGTGAGGTTGTCTGAAGAAAAATATTCAAAGTATGTCTTGAAAATATGCCCTTACAATTTTATTTTTGCATAATAAATATCACAATTGTATTAATATTATGTTGAAATTAATTGTTTGGGAAAGGTAACTGTAAACATTTTAGTGCTTTCATAGGCAGTAAGTATTACTGTCATATTTCATTACAACTCCATTAAAATCTAAGATATCTCAATATGCATCTTGGCCAGGAATCTTGTGCTATGCTAGCTAACTGCTTTTCAATAGTTTTATAATTGCTTATAATTGTATCAGACAGGGTTGTCAAAGATGAAAATTTATTTTGGGCCCTTTGGTGTTTGTGTGGCAAATTTCATTTGCTTTGGAGCACTTATTTTCACAATATGAGCATTCTGCATTTCTGAAGAAACAAACATTAAGAAAAAAAGCATATTTTATTGAGTTTGAGCCCCAAAACACCCACAAAAGTAGTTCTTAAAATGCTGAGACATTTAAAAAGTCTTGGCTCTTTCCTGGGTTGGTTGGAAGTACCTCAGAAGTGTTATTACCACTTTGAAACTTGTACATTCAAATGCTAAAGAATTATACTGGAAGGAAAAAAAGTTCTTTGGGGAGTTAAACAGTGTTATTCTGATGATTTTAGCAATTTTCTGAGGAATGCCTTCTCTGTCTCTCACTCTGTTTTTAAATGACTTGTTTAATGAACCTCATTCCATTACTGGTGAGACTCTTCCTCTAAATAACAGTGAAAAAAGGAGATAACCAAAACCAGTTAACAAGTAGCAAGCAGGAGTCAAATCTGGGAAAAGAAACTGGCTGAATCCATCGTCCTGCCACATCAGCATGGGGCACTGGTGATCACTGTGCAGCAGGTGTTCAGTCTATTTCCTGATTCTGCAATAAAATTCATTTCTGAATAATAATAAATTAATACCCTGCTGTTTTATAATTTGGTTTGCAAAGGAGTACTCTGCCTTATTGAAGTCAAATCACTTCAGATTTAGAGGATAAGAGAAGCATGAAATTTTAGCAGTATTGATAATGTATCAAGCTAGAGAAATGATATTGCAGTTCTTGGGAAAAAAATGAAATCAGCACATGAAAGAACCATAAGAGATATGTACATAGATTTTAGCAAAACACTTGATAGTGATTCCATGAAAACACATGTGGAAAGTTAATTTACTTTGTTTAAAATATGAGCAATGCAGCTTGGGCCAAGGAAAAACCCATATAAAGCATCATAACTGAGGGACAATAAAGGGGGCAGTAGGTGTCCCTGGAGAAGTTGCATCTTAATTAATATTTTCATGAATGCAATGCAAGGAGAATTAGGCAATGTAAGAATGGAATAGTAAATGACATTAACTTCTGAGAATTCAGGACAAGTAATCAAAAAGAAGAAAAAATCCACAACAAAGGAACTTGCAAAGTGGAGTGAAGGATAACAAAATGAGACCTAGACCGGCAAATATAAAATGAATAATTTGTGATAAATGTGCACAGAAAAATATGGCCAACTGGGGAAAAGTAAGAAAGCTATCCAATAAATGCAATATGGTTTTTAATGTCATAATGCATTTGGAAAAATCAGATATTTTGGAGTGTTTGTACAAAGACATAATGTCACATTGAGGGCCATTGCTATCCAGGGCTTCTCCTTCTGTCTCAGCTGCACTAAACACACGATATTGAATTTCAAGTACAGATGTACTACAAAGCTATAATTCAGAAAAATCAGGATCAGGTGGCTAGAGAAATTGATTCATTGGAAAACTTTACATAATCCAGCAAAATATGTCTGAAAGGTTACATGTAGGAATTTGTTGATAGGCTGGAAATATTTGAAGGCATTCTGGGTGAGACGGAAATGGGTAGTGTGTGAGAGTTTGATTTGCTGGTCTAGCAGGCAGTACTGCCATAAAAAAAAAGTATAGACAGATTTCACTGACTGCTGCCCAGATATTTGCAGAAGTCAGTAAGTATTAGAAGTTTTTTTTTCTTAGGTGTAACTGTCAGCAGGATTTAAAGGTATTCGAATATAGTCTTCTCCTACATTCCAAAACTAATGTAATATACATTGAAAAGTGGTCAGGTATGCAAAATGTGCTTTTCCCAAAACTACACTCTTCCTCCTAATTTGTATGTTTGAGAAGATCCTGAGTCCTTCTCATACAGTCACTGTAGAAGTAGGGGGGCAGTCAAGGCAGCAGAAACACATCCTCTGATAGGTGTAAATGGCTTCTGCAGGAAGGTGGGAGCTCAATCTGAGTGACAGTTGCAGGCCAAAATTGTGTGAATGAGTAGCAAACCATATGTGAGCTCATCTTTTCAGAATATCTTATTTGTCCCAATATCAGCGACTGGGGTTTTTTGGGGGGAGGTAAAACATCTCCCCTCAGAATGTTTATTTATGTAAGAGAAAGAAGGGAAATAAAATACTGAATCCAATTTTGGACCAGACCTAGAACTAGAAAATAGAATAATTAATTATTACATAGGATTAGTAGATGTCTGGGGAACTTGAAGATAGCTAGCCAGGTTTTCCTGTAGTGAGAATGCAGATTTTTCCTACCTGGTTTCACCTGACTTTGTCAGACTTGCCTTACTTGCTCTGTCATCATGAATGTAAGTAAGTGAAAGATCGTTTGATCCCTTTAATACCATTTGTTTTCAACTGTCCAAGGATAGAAAAGTCCCTTCTACTTTAAAAATAAAATTTAAAATAAAAAATAAAATCCGTCTTTATGCATGTAGGGGTGAAATCTGTTGGTGTTACATGTGCTTCACTACTGTCATATACAGGGAAATGTGCAGCAGAAAGTTTCAAACTATTTCCCATCACATTTTAATGGATTGTGGGGGTCTGTATTCCCTTAAAAGCGTGTTATGAGTTGCCACAGATGTGCCCAAATAGCAGGAGACTGCAAGTGTTAGTAAATATTTAGGTGCACTTGTTTGTGGCTTCACATGCAATTGCCCATTTTTCATGAGGTGATGCAATAACTATTCATGGACTCTTGAAGACCTTGCTACACTTATGTTTTTTCTTTTAAAATTGGGTTGGTTACCTCGGAAAATGCTGGGTTTCAACTCATCAAAATTTTAAGCTTCACATGGTCTATTAAAATCCGGCCTTACTTGCTTTTCCAGTTATATCTCTTTTTATTTCTGACAGGCTGCTGGCAATATAGCCAGGATGACATACACTGTTTGATATCCCACAACTAAAGCACGTGCAGAATTCAGAAACTAGGCTAAATTAGGCTCACAATTTTTAATGAATTTTGAATTATGCAGTTAATCTGTTTGTGAGTTTTACAACTCTTTCATTCTGAAAGAAAAAAAAGGCAAGAAATGCAAACAGACAGTCAAAAAATGATATCTAGTTATTGGGCCACATGTGGTAGAATGCTGAGGTTTTATTTTCTCCTGGAAATACTACCTCTTATGAAGCCCATCCATCATATGTAATGAGGGCTGTCAGGAATATTTAGCTGAGAAATAGCTACTTGATATGCTAATGGTGCTCCCTTAGTGAATTCCTTTGGTTCTGCTGCCTGACATTAATGGTTTTCATAATCTAATGAATGATGTGTGTAATAGAGGTAAGGCCACAGGGAATGACATTCTGAAACTAAGGGAAGTACTATCTATGTATTTTATAAACATATGCATTTTTTATATACACACACATAGATACACTCACAGGGAGAAAACAAAATTGCTTTTTCAAGCTAGATAAAATAAACACCAGCCAGGGAAAAACTACATAGATCAAGCAAATCTTTGATATTGACACTTTAAACTCTAAATTCTAAATCATCTGTATTCCCAGGACTTCGCGAAATATCTAGGAATGTAATAAGCAGGAAGACTTCACTTTCGCAGCTCTTCCTCACTCTTATTTCAGAAGCTGAGACCTCATTCCCCAGCTCCTGCCAAGGACAGCAGCTCATCTTTCCCAGCAGGCTCCCGGTGGGCAGGAGGAGCTGAGAGCCCCCAAAAATACCTGCACATCTGAGCCAGGTCAGTCTCTCTGCTGCAAGGCTGCCAATTATACCCTCTGGCTGCTGTGCTGAACTTACCATGCTGATCAACACTTAAAATTTCCTGGTAATGCCCTGTATTACTATCCACCCATTGTCTCTTACCTTTCGAGGAGACAGGAAGTGGCTGCTGGTGCAACTTCTGATGTTCAGGAGCTGAAAACTTCCTTGTGTGCTTACATTTTGTCGGCTGTTTGTAGCCACAAACTTTTGTGGACATCTCTCCCCGGCTAAAAAGACAGGGAAAGTAGATTCTAAGATCGACCTGGAAAACTTCTGGAAACTAATTTGCTCTTTAGAAAATTTCACCAGGCAGTACTGCTCCAAATGCCTGACAACCTCAGCTTTTAGATGGAATGGAGCTTTTGCTGCTTTCCTCCATTTTTGCATGTCACAGTTGTAGATGTTTGCAGGATTGATGCCATAATTTGCTCAATACTCTACCAATGCTTGCATTTGTTTGTGGCTGAATTTCTGCCGTCTTGTGTCTACGGCTTGGTCTCACAACTAGCTCTGAGTGTCAATAGTTACAGTGATTTAAGCAGAATAGCAAGATCTGAACCAGGAAGCTTGTACGTACAGTAGGTTGTAGCATACTCTGCCATAGAGATATGTTCGTTTAAAGCATTTCTATAAGGCAGGTCCAGAAACTAAACCTCTGCATTACAGAGGTTTAGTGGTGGTGTTTTCCTCTGAAATTCCGATCTCTTCATGAGTCTGAGAGGCCTCAGAGTGGAGTCTGGGGTGCAGCGGGTACAGGCAACAGGATCTTCTCTTTGTGATGCCAGAGACCACCAGTATGTAAGAAGTTAGCCTCCCCTCACCCCAATTATCAATGTAAGTATAGATGAAAGCCCTTTATGATGTGGAGATGTACACCAGAAGTGATCTGGGTTGACAGAGGACAGACCTTGCCACTCAAACTCAGATACTGTTGCTGCAAAAGTATTACAGCAATAGGCACTGGGGAGGGCATGATGTGTGTAATATGAATTACATTAACTATTTATGTATCTGAAAATGTGCACCCAAAGCAATTGGTTTGTGTATGGACATGCAATGTACATCAGAATCTAGAAGAAGGATAAATTACTGAATTATGAAGTAGCAGTGTACAGGCTGCTACAAGAATGTTTCTTGTGTTTAATCTCATAAGATACTTGTATTGTTTTTTTAGAGTTTTAAAAAGAGGAGGAAAAAGTTGATGAAAGAAAAATAAAATTAATGAAATCCATAGATGTGAAGAGTTGCAAATACCAGAGACGCAAACCAAAGAAAAAAGGGCTTAAAATATAGACCAAAGCCAACAGGAAAGCTTTAGAAGCTTTAGAACCATTGAAAATCAAAGTATATCTAGAGGAAATTAATATTAAAAAATACAGTGGGAGAGAGAGATCCAGCAAAGCATAGCAGTACTGAGATTCAGGGAGATAACATCAGAAATTACAGATTATTTTGCAATTTAGCAGTGAAAATTTGGTAAGCATGCAGAGTCATTAGGTTGTGGAGCAAAAAAATAAGGTTCTTTCTAGCTTTTTAGATGTAGGGGTATCTTCACTGGAGAGAGGTGTCTGGGCAAATTGTATGGATGAGCCATAGAATCATCATTATAGTTGGAGGAATTTACATAAAATGAAGATTAAGCAAGAGAAACATGGTTTATTTAGAAGACAGGATGTTAGAAACTAGTAATGCTGAATATGCATGAAGAAAATGGAAATGGATCTTTTATGAAGGACTGAGAAGGCATGTGATTAAGAAAAAGTTGTTGGGAAAACATCTAGTACATTAAGATGTATCAGTTAGGAAGTAAAGCAATCAGTGGAAACCTCATGTTAATGACAATGCAGAAAATCTCAGACTGGATTGTTTCTCACAGAATATTTTACACTGCTTTGTACAGTCTTACTGAGTCAGCCAAGGGCCTGGGTTGGAAATGGTCTCAGAGGTGTTTCTGTCTTACCTTCTGCAGGTGCTCATAAACTATTTTTCGTGATTTCTTCCCACAACTCTATTTTCAGGGAACTTGTGCCGATGTGCAGCCTGACTGTCTTGTTCATGTTCTCTGAGGATTACTTTATCAAAGTGATGGTACTTTCTATTTTTAGCTGTAGTGAACAGACCTGATTTTTGGGAATAGTTTTGTACAGCAAGATCCTACTCGTTTCCAGAGGTTCCATGAGCCCTTGGAACTCCACAAAGAGCAGTCCTCCTGGCTTATGTGACTCACAACCTCCCTTCTCCCTTTACCTTTAGATTTTTTAAGGTGAGGAACATCTGTTTCACCTTAAATAATGTAATGATCTTTGAAATCTAATTTATTGAAAATATTTAACTATTCCCTGAAAGATTATTAATGATATTATCTGATTTTTATTTGTCCGTCTACCTGACATATGGCACAGTACAGATGGTTTTGCATTGTACCATCATTTTTTTTTGGTTAGTTTAAATGAGTGTTTTAATTTACACATCATTTCTACATTACATTTTGTCCCTGTTGAATTAATACTCCAGCTTATTATTTAATATATTGTGCAACAGAAAGAAGCTGCAACAAGTGGGACATCAATTCTTTTTTTCTTTCTTATAAAGCCAATATCATAGTTAATTTCTTAAGAAAAGGTCTAATTTAAAGATATCCTTCCCTATTAGAGAGAGGGAAGCCAGAATCCCCTGCTGCAGGATCTGATTTTTGTAGTGAGTAGGAGTTTGTTACCAGATTTTGATCTTACAGATAAGACCAGGATCCAGGCTTTTCTATAGGCTGGAATATGTATTACTACGTTAGCAGGGATTTAGAAGGCAGTCTTAGGTGACAGTGGAAGTATATGAAAAGGCTCTGTCACCCACTTGAAAAAAATCTAGAGGAGTGATGAGAAAAAATGTTCTGGAATAAAAAAGCCATGTCAATAGGCAGATTCAAAGAAGAATCTGCAGCAAAATCAGAGAGCTTGAAAAGTAAATAGCAATCCTCATGTGAACAGCTAACAAATACTATAATTCACCAGGGAGGGTGTTCTTTTTCTTTTTAGGAGCAATAAATGTAGTGGGTGTGCCATCATATCATGTGAAGGGTTTCGAATCAGGCCACTTCAAATCACTTAGTCTTGTGAATCCTCTTCACTGAGCAGTCAGTGAGATGGTGCAGGTATGGCCCTGGCACCACATGCTGTGCTAAAAATTGCTCAAGGGTCAGAATCACAGAATCATCAGTGTTGTAAGAGACTTTCAGGATAATCTTCAGTCTTTGATACTCATATTGACTAGTTATTTTGTTTGACTGATGTTTTTCTTCTCAAGACAGGGTCCACATTCTCCTTCAGTGTGTCAGGAATGATTTCAGTAGTAGGGCTGAAGTTACTGGAAATATTCAGAGGTTTCTCCTATGCCTTCTTCCCGTAAGGAAGAATGAGGAGAAGCCTGTTTGACCCATCTCCCATTCTTTCCTGGTTTATTCCATCCACTTTTCCATAGTCTTAACTACCCACTTGTCTCAATCTCTGTCTCTAGATAATGCAAGTATGATTTTACTTTCATACTCTTTCCCACCCAGCAAATCATTCTTGCCCTTGCCCAGATGTCCAGCTACTAATATCAGGAAGCACATTTAACTTTTGATTCTTCTACTGGAAGGACCTTTAGGTGTCTCTAAATTTTGTCAGCTCTTCTTTACCCAATGCAGCTGTACATACCACTTCCCTACCTTGTCCCTTTGATAGTGTCATTTTTTGTGTTGCATTTATCTTTGTTCTAACGTGCTCCTGTATTAAGAAATATGGGTTGCTTGTCTTTATCACTAGGCACTTTGTTACCTGTCCCCTTTTGGGTACTTTATAAAGCTGTCTCTACCCTATGATGTCAGTCTTCCTTATCTTGTTGCTAATATCTCAAACAAGCACATTAATGTGGGGGGTTTTGCCATGTTATGCCCCCAACTTGGAACAAATTTTTCATGAACCATCAAACTTCTTATATTTGTCCGATTCCCGCATTCCACAATGCCTCCCAAACCCTGACGTTAATTTTCCCTGTGTGCAAAATCAGCTGCCTGTCTTGCTGATTAAAATATTACTGTGGTGTTCTCATGGTTTCCTCCAAATCATTAATTCTCATTTATGTAAATATTAGAGAAAGTGTTTGTCTCTGATTTGTTTGTACCAGGTCAGCACAGTGAGGTGACAGTCCAGATCACTGTCCCCAACTGCTGTGAGAAAGGTTTGGGTTTAGTTCCACTGTGGTGTAAAAAGAATGGATGTCATTTGACCTCATGGGAAGTTGTAAGTCATAATTTTGCTTTACTTACATTGAACACATCTAATTTTTCTTCCAATAATTTCCAGTATTTGCTTGCTAATACTCCTGGTCTTTCAACTTCCAGGTATAATCTAAGCAAAATGACCTCCTAGTTCCATTCTATGATGTTGTTAACTGTTAAAGTCCTTTTTCCCTACACATGCATAAAAGAGACTAACTTATGATGAAATTTAGCTGCAGTCTAAAAAGGCTGGCTCATGCTGTAACATAATTTATGTGTCAAGAGGGGAAAAATGTAAGGTGTAGCCTTTGCTTTAAACTCAGATGATTGCTTAAAATACACAACAATTAATCACAGATGGTTTACATGGGAAAACAGCACCCATTGTCATATATACTTTACATTTGCAGAGCAAAATTGTCACTTGTAAACAGTTTAAACAGTAAGTCCCATATGCTGAATTCATGAAACTATTCCCTAATGGAAGTTAAATGAAAAACCTCATTAATACTCAGTAAGGCAGAGGTGCATATGAGAGACTCCCACTGGTTGATTTACTGTGGCACCTGCCACATGGGTATGGAAATAAAGGAGAGAGTTGTTTTGAGAAGTTCCAGGAATTTTTATGAGTAGAGAAAAGGTAAATATTAGGGTACTCTGCTATCTAGGGGAATTTGTACCACACATGTTATGAGCTGTTGAGGAAGGTACTCTGATACTCTGACTCCCAGTTAATGGGTTAGAAACCTCATTCATAGAATCTGGATAAAATTTTTTGTTATTTGATTAACATAACTTTAATTTTAAAAAAAATCCTTAATATACTTTATCTTTTGAAGCACAGTAGGACAAAAAGAACTGTTTCAGTAATCTTATATACCACAGTGCATTCTAAGTTAAGACCTTCCTAAGACTACATGTGCTGACCACCTGCTATGTGGTAAACACAGTATTTTGTTAATAAGTCATCTGAAGTTATTCAGGCTCTCTTTGTCCTCACTTGAGTTTAATCGTATACATCTGAAAACCTATTTCAATGTGATCTTCGGAGAGACAGCCAAGTGATGCTTTCCAGTGGTAGGGGAATTGCCCATAAAATGCATTTATCCAAATGATCCCTTTGAGTAAGGGAGGTACTGATATTTATTTAAAAGAAGTTTTTAGCACTCTGCTGGCTTTTTAATTCACTGCTGAGTGTACTCAAAGAATACTATATTCATCTCTAAGATAGGTAGAATGCATTTGACTAGGCCCAAATTCCAAATTACATACATAAATCAGTGTAACTACTCATTAAAGCTTTGTTACTTTATACTGGTTCTGAATTTGGCTTGGATTCAGGGAATCCACTCACGTTAATGATTTACCTGGATGTAGCCCCACTAAAAGAAGTAAAAGAGTGTTACCTCATGCTCAGTATGTTCATTTACATACATGTTTATTTTTCCTCCTGGTGTTTATCACACCGGAAAATTTCATGACAAGCAAGTGGCCAACATGTATCTTGCCAAATTTCTCCATGGGAAATGTCACAAGGTGCTAGAAAACTCCAAGAAAGGCTGCTGCAGTGCTGGCCCTCACCCCATCACTCAGCAGCATGAAATGTAAAGCTCTGCTGAGAAGGTGAAGAATAAGAGTTGTACCTGATGGTAATAAGAATGAGAGCTAGGCCAGACATGAACAAATGTTGACACATTTAGAGTGAAGAAAATATATTATTACAAAAGAAGTGTCATATATGGTTTCAGAAAGCAAACAAGCAAACAAAACTAACAGCACAGGATATGAATTTGTTATTGCATTCACAGCATTATTGTATGGTTTCCTAAACTAATTTGTTGTTACATGATGAAGAGAGAGGGGAAAACTTCCTATCTTCAGCATGTCACCTTTCATTAAAATTGTGTTTTTCTGCGATTTTGTTATTTGCAGTTGCTCATCTGTTAAATTAGAAGTTTTAATTCTTCACAGTTTGTCACCTTTTTAATTCTGGTCTGTTGACACACACTTCTCTGCAATGCAGAAAGGCTTGAAAATGAAAATTTGAAAGAAAATTAGGTGAGAAGAGAATAACAAACTGAAGCATTGGTTCTTTGCTTTTTCTCACTAAATGTAAATGGGCCCAGAAATCTCAGGTAGACAGATAAGAGTGTCTGTTACCACCATGACATTATACATATTTCTGGGGTTTTGACTTAGGAAAACCCAGTGTCATATTTTTTGAAAGCGCAGAGTATTGTAGGTTTGGCTTAATTATGTTGTGGAATAGGTAATTCTTTTAAATTCATTTATCTAAAGAAATGGAGTGATTCTGAACTATACATGGACAGGCATTGTCAGTCCCATTTGCCTTCTGAGGGCACAGCATGGCCCTGAGTACAAGTTGAAGGGAGTTGTGCCTCAGCTGCCTTTGTGCCTGCTGAGTGTTCCCCAGAGTGAGTGGCAGCCAGCTGGTACAAAAACCAATCTACTTTACAGAGCCTGGTGCTTCCTTACCACTGTTCAGCAGCACTGAGCATGGGATGGACTTGTGGCTTAATTCATGAGCACTCAATGAACTCTTCTTGTTTTCTGTGAGGGAAATATTTCCTCATTCTCTGAAAGTGCCAACATCTGCAGCTACTGGAATGAATGTACTCCAGTAATGTGTGTGGTCCAGTAGCAGATGTAGCTATATTGAATGGGAAATACAGTAGCCACATTCTTCAAAGACAAGAATAAAGAGAGAAAAAAACAGAGAAATTAAGGCCTTGCTTAAAGTCAGAAATTTGACCAGTTTAAAGAAGTGATTTTTTTTTTTCTACCTAGAAGAGAACCTGATCTGTTTAAATTTCCACTGGGTTTCTTGAACCAAATAAACTGACCAACTTTAGATGACACATAACTCTGTGTGTGGCTCAGGTCTCTCAGTTCTTTGTCCTTTAGATGGACAGAACTTTCAGTGGTCCCACGGGAATTTTCCTTGAAGGAGAAACTGAGAAACTTTGCAATAAACTTTATGAAAAAAACTCTATATAGAAGACAGCATCATGGACTAGAGTATTTTGTCTTTTTTAGTATTTATGTCCATTTTTTTTCCCTGATTTGAATGGCTGTCTTTGATATGGCATTAGATTAAGTAAGCCTTAGGAATGGATGTACAAAGGCTATTTCCCTACACATCACTAATATGGTATTAATATATTAATAAAGACAGTTCTATGATGAAAATAATTGTAAAACTACTTCTGGTCTAATTGTTGCTATATTTTTTCTGTCATAGTGAAGGACCAGATTACACGCTTCTGACAAATACAGAAATGGTCATGCTCAGCATCTACATTACCAGTTGCTTACTTACACCTGCACTCAAAATGCCCATGAGGTTTTCAAAATGTATAAAAAAATTACATTCAATAGCCAGATGTTTTCTACGCATATTAAAAAGAAAAAAAATATAGCAGTGAGAAAATCAGTAATTCTCTTTCCTTAAATTTAAGATGAGAAAAGATGGAAAAATGTAAATTTTGAGCTGGATTTATATTATAGATTTATTGTCCTAGATTAACTGCAAATTATTTCTTTTCACTAAGTTTAAAAGCTGATATGCAGTGATCTGAAGAAAGTAGTGGAGTGATTAAAATGTGTAAATGAAATAAGAAGGACATTACTGGTTTTCATGTACATAACTGGTTTGCTGTACCAACAAGCCTCAAAGTGTTCATTCTGTATCTCGTAATCAAGGGAAAATGATAGTTGCGTTTCCATATGGTGGCCTGAATCTCTTCTTTAGTCTTATATTAAACTAGTGGAATGGCAACATCCACTTTGATGTTTTCCTTAGTGTTTAAGTTGTAATCAGAGGTTTGATGTGTGTAAGTTCATAAATGGGAAGAATATATAAAATATTTTAATCTTATGATGACTGTGGTTATGCCACAGTATGGATAAGATTAAGCAAGAAGCTTCTCCTGTGACTCTTGTATTTATTTACTTATTTAGATTAAAAATAATAAATTATACTTAGCCAGGACTTTAGGCACTGTAACACATCATTAATATTACAATAAAATCTCAACAGTATTAAACTAATCGCTCAGTTAGACAGACTCCTACACAGATTCCTTCTCATTCTTTCCTTGTGGGAAGAAAACCCTCAACACTGCCCCAAAACATTATCTTACAAAAGTTAGACCTCAAACAAATTAGAGGTAATTCAAAGTGTAGGAAGGAAGCAATTCAAGAAACCTGAACTTTTATAGAAATGACTTGGTACAGATTCTCCTGTTCATTATGGTGAGGAACAGGATGTGCTGGGATCCTGGTTGTCTGCTGTTTAATACTTGCTGTTCCCTTTGAACTGGTGACTTGGGTCTTTTTCAGGACAAATGAGCTGACTGGTCCAATGATGGGATTTTCCATGGGTGTGATTGTCTGCTCATTTGTGAGCATCTGCTGTAAGTAGATGTTTTGTTGGAGTGCATCTGCAGCGTTCTCATTATGTTTCAACCAGTGTGGAGGTGGTAACAGTACCCTGTACAACAGCAGATCACATGCATTCCAAAACTTAGTGTGTATCTTGGACAAATAACTTATTTGGATTTCATTGTACAGTTCAGTCAAATGGAAAGGGTGACCCATTTAGGGAGTGTTAAATCCCAGCTACTAGTTATGCATATGTCACTTTCTGGTTTTCTGAAGAGGTAGAAAAAAGCAGGCAAAGATCAACAGAATTTCACGCACAAATACATCAGATCCTTGAAAGACTTGTTAATGTGAAGAGAAAATGAAAGAAAATTTGCATTTATTTTAGGGATCAGTATATACAGGGCCTTTGCCCCTTTATTACCAAAAAGTGTAGCATGGAAGCTCAGTCTGTGTTTTGTTGTTTTAACTAATAAGCTGTGTGTGGGAGGCACAGATAGCCTCACGTCTGTTGACGCATCATAAGTATCTCCTTGAATGACATTTACTGTTTTTATATGCGTCCATTATTTTAGCTGAAATTCCATCAGTAGTTGTATCAAGAAAATTACACCATAAGGATATGCAGCGAGTATAATATTTTTCTTAATTTGATATCTTAATGAAGACTCTGCTAAAATAAGGATAGCATTTGTGTAGTGCTTTGCATAACCAAACCATTCTAATTATGACAAGACTTGAATTTTACAGGAGAGGTTTTCTTCCACACTTACACCCATTTTCCACTTAATTATCTGAATCAGAAATTACAAAGATAAGGAAATCTGTAAAAAACAATGACAGAACCATGACTAGATTTCAGTTGTGTTTCCTTAAGCTTGCCATCAGATTGCATTGCCCTTTGGGAACAATTTAAAGAGCTGCAGACATGAAGAACACAGGACAGAATGCCAGCTGCAGACAAGGATATTCATTAGGTATTGCCCCAAGCCCCACAAAACCTCCTGTCTTTTCTGAATATCTTTTTGGACTTCTTTCATGTCCGGAGTGCAGAAGAGTAAGTTTTTAGTATCAGCCATATGAAACAGCACAAGAAATCCAGAAGGAAACAACACTCTTGAGTTTGCCTGACCGTGTCCAGTCCCTTTTGATCCACACAAGGAGGAAGCAGATCAAGAGAACAATGGGGTGGTACCGATATTTCATTCCTGATACTTGTAGTATTTGATCCCTTTGGAGGCTGTTTTCTCTCAGCATTGGCCAAGTCAAAGCTGTTTTGTTAATCATAACATCACTAATTTCCTTTCCTGCTGATAGCTGCATGGTGGTTCTGCTGCTGTCACTCTACAGTAATGAAATGTCACTGCAGGTGGTACAAAATATGGCAAAGTTAAACAGTTGGGAACAAACAGTCTTCTCAGTTACAACAGTTCAATGGCATGGATTAACTTGAGGGAGATGCCTACATATTCTCAGGAAGGTTCCCCTTTGCTTTTATGCAAAAGGTGTTGCATAAGTGGTCTGTTAATTCTCACTGCCTGGTCTTTCTGTGGAGAGTACAATAGAATTTGTTCCATGCTTGGCTGTCATTTCTTGCTAGTCCCTGAAACCCTCTTCAAAGAAGATGAAAGCATTCCAGTGTGCTATGGCAGCCTGGGCCAGCTGAATCCTGCAAATGGGTGAGCGAACACACTTTGGAACCCACCTCTTCCCTAACTCATGCAAGTGAAGGGAAAACAGGAGGAACCGTACTCTAAGTCACAGCTTCTTCCCAAATTATCTCCTTGTGTGCCGGAGCCCAAATCTGTGTTGTGTCCAAAAGCTTCTTTCAGTGATTGGAGGGTAATTTCACTTAACAGATGAATTCAAGGCAACCACAATCTGCTCCTGGAAAACTGGAGCCCAGAAAGCAGGAAAGAAAAAAAAAAGTGTGTATAAAGTTGAAAAACAATTATAATCATAGTGTTAATTCAAGTGATTTCCCCAGGTATTTCATTTCTAAAGGAGTAATTCACATAGCAAGCAAAGTTTTAGGGGAGAAATACTCTACTTCTGTGTTAGTCACCAAATCCCAGAATTATTTCAAGTGAATATCTAGTGCTTGTTCATCAAGGCAGCCGTAGGAATAATGTATCAGGGGACTCCATTTCCTCACCAGTATTTCTCAGCAGCTTCTGAGCAGAGAGAACACACTTTTAATGGTGCTGCAGAAGCCTCCTGGGCAGTTTTATGGAGCCATTGCACTCAATCTGTGCTCAGAAAAATATTGCTCCCTTGTAAAGAGAATAAAACCAGGAAAAAGCTTATAGTGAGACAATATATCTTTCCCCCCCCAATCTTCTATGCAGATCAATACAAACAGTTCAAGTTGATTGAATGTAATTCTTTGCCCAGATCAGATCAAAACTGTAAAAACTAATGCACTGAGATAGTCACCCAGTCTTGCTTTAAAAATAAAACTTTTTTCTCTTGTAATGCATTAATTAATCATGCAATCTGGTTGGTATATAGAAGCCATCATTTACATTTCCATTTGCAAAATGTGTGAGAGCTTGTTAGATAAATTCATATCTGATAACTTTTTTTGAAGTTTCATTTTGACGGCAGCAGAGCTTGATTGTTCATTTTCTATGTGTCAGAAATTACAGCCTCTTAAGAAATGCATTCTGCACAGTAGCTGAAGCTACATTATTGTAGAAGCACTACTGCAAGCTCCACATAACCTTGTACATACAGAACCCTTTCTTTAAAATATTAGTGAAAAGAGAAACAAAAATAGACATAGGCCTACTTGAAAAGTGTCCTACTTCCTCAGAAAAGGTTCCATTAAAAATCTTATTTAAAAGCCTCTATAAAAAGCTTTCAGGAACAAATGTGCCTTGTGTGGCCCCCTGAAGCCTGATGAAGCACCCACCAGAGTGATTTGTATTTCAGGGGATGCACAAGCACCACAGTGGATGTTAATTGCCGTCATGGCAAAGTCTCTTTGTCTCCTTTTTTTTTCCCCTATGGTTAACATTTTATGGGCAATGAACCACAGGAAATAACTGCTACTGATTATAATGAAAATGCTGAAACCTCTTAAATTATGGCATCAGGCAGGAGCAGCACTGATGTAATTACTATGTTAATGATCAAGTAATATTTAAGTACTCCTGTGTGATTTTCTAGTATTTTTTAGTACTCATCTCTAATGTCCTGCAGAGGGTTTAAGAGCTGTTGCCATTCCCCTGCTGGGTTCCCATGCAGAGAATCTGATAGCTGCCTCTAGGCCCAGTTAGGTCTCGCAGCGGGGACCAGGACTCCTGTTGCTACTTTTCTTTTCATGTGTTGTGTTGAGGAGTTGCCCATAATCACCTCTAAGAGCCCCTTAGATCCTGCTGTTGGGGTCTAAAGAGGCATCAGCACTGTGATGAGGTTAGGATTTTTATGGGAGACTGAAAGTCTCATACTACTCCCTTCTCTGAGTCCTTTTGTACTGAAGGCAGAACTGGGAGACAAAATGCAAGGAATCAGCAATTTCTTTTGCAAAGGAAATGTATAGCCATAATATTGAACTTTTGCTATGCTGCATGCTATTCTTGACATACCTTTTGCACACTAGTATCCAGTAATTTTTAAAGTAGAGTATTAGTGTATCTAGATACTTTTTGGGGCAAAAAAATAGAATGCATCTGTGGTTGTTTTAGTCTGATAGCTGGTTCCCCAGCACACCTGCCACAGAGCTGCCTTAACACCAACTGCTCTTCCCCTGACAACTTGGAGCCTGAGGCGAATTATTATTTACTGGGAAAACAAATGTTGTGATGCTATTACCAAAAACTTCACTCTGTTTTCTTTTTTTCTCCTTTTCAGTTTTTATTTACAGAAATCTTCTGCAGGTGTAGTAATACAGTAATAGGTTTGCAAATACTGAGTGAGTCTGCAATTGATCACAAGGAAATTTACTTTTAAGTTGATCTTGGAAAGCCCTAGACCTGTTAGATTTTTTTTCCTTTGTTTTGTTTTGGTTTTGCTTGTTTGTTTATTTGTTTGCTGGTGTTGGTGACTGGTGATGCATCCAGAATCTCTATGCTATGGCCACCAGTTCAGGACCCACCAAGGCTCTTGGACCACAGTGAAGGTAAAAGCCTGTGCACTGGTCACAACTTTTGTATTAGCTGCCCTGCATAGAAAATGACCCATATTTACACTGTGCTATTATTTGACTGGAAAAATCAATCCTGAAATTTCCATGTGGTATTGAGCCTTTGTGTATTCCTTTGTATTGTGACTGGTTTACTGGGGGAAACTGTCTAAGCCAGAAATCTTGTGTGTTTGGAGCTGAGAGTGGTGCCTGTCCTTCGAGGGCAGGGCTTTCTGCAGAGGTGTTGGTCTTCTCCCTGCTTCTTAAATACATGTCCCCCAAACAAGTCCTGTTTCTCAAGGCTTGTGAAGCCATCCAGAGCTTGGCTTGCTGTGACTGTCTCTATAGAGAGTGAAAGTAAAGAATGAGTACTGTGATACATCACTGCTTTTCTGTTTAGAAGGTGCAATCCACAGCCCTACTAATAAACCCTGATACGTGGTAGAACCGGATACTCTGATTCTGGTAGAGCAGTAGAAACATAGGACAAAATAGCAATCCTGCTACAATAGGGGAAAACGGATGCAAAAAGGCAGCATGGAGCAAATCAAGGAGACAGTTTGTGAGAGAGGCAACAATCTCACAGCTTTTGCATTTAGTCATTACTTACACAAAGCTGACAAGTGTGACAAGATATCTTAAAGAACAACCCAATAACCTGTTCCTGGGTTGAGCGGTCTAGGGAGGTTTATGGCTAATTAACTCTAACTGGAAGTACTCTGTGAAAGCTGCCCTGCAGCTTTTCTGCCTGCATTTGGTACAGCCACAGTATGTACTGACCTTGGAGGCACCCAGGTACACAGCCTGAGCCCTGATCAAGAATTGAGATCTCCTCCCCATGAGAAACAAGAATCGGAAGGCAGAGAAGAAAACTGAAGGAACAGGATTACAGTGTGAGTCAGAAAGAACAATAACATTAACACAAATGTGAGAAAAGAAAGGGAGAAAGAGAGAGAGAAAGAAAGAAAGAAAGAGAGAGGTTCCTGATCAGGTTCAGCAGATGAGCACCTCTATTGCATCACCCTTTCTCTGTAGGATGAAGTTGCTGGAAAAGTTCCCAGCTCTTATCATCCATAAGCCTGTTTAGGGCTCTGCCTCCTCTTATCCAAACACCTAATGTGTCTTTGACCAACCAGAATTTTAGTAGATGCTTGTCATGTTTCATTACCCACCAAAGATGCCTTCTCTGATGGTTCTTTTCACACGTGTCAGGTGTACAGAGCTTGGCAGGAATTTTTCAGGATTGATATGCACTGTTTATCTGTCCTCCATTAACTGCTGGAAACAGGTGATGGAGGAACAAGTGTCCCCAAAAAAACAAGTGACTAAAACACCAGTAAACAACTAAGATACTTGTGCCATTTTCTTATAGGCAAGTAAATGTAGTTTGAGGACAAATATTTGAAGATGGTAAGTAGCAAGCAGAATTAGTTTTGCTGCAGATAGTGATAAGTGTCTTTATTTACCTAATTATAGAGAACTGCCTGGCAGGCTTCTTTTAATATTAATAGATGCTTTCCCTGTAAATGCCAGTTCAGCAAAAAGATTCTTAATTTGTGAATGTGCACCACTACTTTTGATTTTCAATCAGTAATCTCAGCCTGAGCATAGACATGTGCATTCTTCACACACAGAAATTCTTGCATCTTCTTGTTTTGTTTTACAGGAAACAGTTCAATCCTGTACATTAAGCAGATTTTGTAAGGAATTATTCAGTATTGAAAGGAAACCTATTGTAAATAATAATCTGAAAACAGAACTTTGCATTTTAACAACACTACAGGAGGTCTATAAGCATATTTCAAATGATATTTTAATAACTGATGCTTAAATACTTTTAAAGCAACAATGTAATTAGATGTGTCTCTGAACCTTTCAGTTAAATAATTGCATGCTAATGTAAAGAAAAACAGCTTTTCACAGTTTTTGCATTTATCAGCTGAGATTAATACACTTAATAAGCAGCAGTTATTAAACTAAACATTCAATAATGAGTCATTATAACAATATTAAATTCTTAGGGCCAAGTGCTACAGCTTGTACTTCTGGAAGTGGGCAAAGTTCCCACTGACTGAATGGGAGCTTTAACTGTGGATGAAAGGTAGGAGTTATCTCAAAACTGGCTTGAAAAACCAATAAGGAAAAATTAAACTGTTCTGAAAATAACTGTATTTGAAAACAGGTGTTTAATTTCTTCCCTGTTGCTTTTGCCTTAACTCATGTACTTGCATTACATCTGCATATATTTCTTGCACAATTCATCATCTTCACATCAGCTAAAAAGGAGGTGCCTAGTTCTAGCAATGATAATTCAATTTAACATAAGTACTTATAAAAATTGTCATAGGAACTAAGATACCTCTGGAGATCTTGCTTACTCTCTTTTTCTAGAGTATGGTCTAGTTCTTAAATAAGAGTATCACTCAGATCTGAATCCTTTGAATTGAAAAAAATTCTGTTAAACCAAATGAAATGCTGAGCTCAGCTGATTTAAAAGAGAGGCTTTTGTAAAATTCGTCATCTTAGAGACAAAGTATCCATTTATAAGTATGCATTTTTCTTCATTTTAAAGAAAAAAATTTAGACTTTTGCCTTTTTCTGTGAACTAAAAAACTTCAACAGTGATGGTGATCAGGTGAAATGCCTGAATTTCTAACATGAACTTAAACAGTCTTATGGATAAATATTTTCATTCAAAATGCAAAGTTGTTCTGTGAAAACCAGCAAATATTCTCTCATACTGTTGAAAAGGCAATGTTTTTTAGTTTTGACAAACTTTTTAAATATGAAGAGATGTTCAAACCAGCTGCAAACACATCCACTGAAGTTTAACCACAGCATTAGCAGACCTGAGGAAGTTCTAATGATGGATCAAATACATAGCAGTACTTGGTGTGGCATTCCAGTTAACAAAGATCTCTACAAAAGAACTTCACTGGCCAGATGCAATATCTTTCTATTTAGTGGTTCATCTTGCACCTTTCTTTCATGAAATCTGACTGTTACACTCTCCAAAATATTTTTACTGGATCAGTATTAGATTTGGGAGTTTTAGGTTTTGTTCTTGTGTATCATTTCTGAGCTGTTAAAACATCTTCTACATCCATTGTTAGTAAGAATTAACTTTCCAGCTTTAAAGCACAAATATTGTACTTTCTGCTAAAGTTGAAGTGACAAGAATATGCATAGATTTGTTATTCTTGTGAGACATGAAGCTGATAATTTGAATTTGAAAACAGCATTCTGTCCCTTTTAAAGTTTAATAGTTGTAGTTAAGAACAATTTAGTATAGCAATAGTCCTTGAAATGTTCAAATGCTTTTGAGACTTGATCCCAGAATTACCACTTTAAAAAAGGAATTACTCCTTTTTTTTTTTCTTCAGATAATGTTGTTTGGGAGTTCAGGCTGCACAATCCACAAGTGCGTCAGTGTGGATCCCAAGTGAAGTTTGTGCTTGTTATTTAAATTAGCGTTTTTGAGCTTGTTATGTAGAGTGGCATTTAAGCTCTCTCAGCCTAGTGCTCTACAAGGTGAATGACTTGCACAAGGACTCCATGGCGTTCTTTTCAATTTACCTTCAATATCCCTCAAGCCTTAAAAAAATCTGTTTCCCTGTAACAAGACTTTAGCCTTTAACATGCAAAGCTCACAAGCCCTTAGTCTTCAAAAGGCCAATTTAACAGGAACAAGAAGAAAACCCACAAGACAAACTTGTTTTGTTAAGTCTGCAGGTGAACTGCACAGTTAGTGGAAATTCTTGATTGTCCCTAAATCTGTCATTGCAAGTTTGAACCTAAAAGAAGAAAAGGTTAGAGGTTGTTTAGCATCAATGGATATACTCATATATGAGATCGAGGCATGTCATGACATCCTACATTACAGGAATGCCTAATGAGAATGATTTGACTTTTTAACCAGACCTGGAGGTCTCTTTTGGAAGAGAAAAGTGACAACCACACTCTATGGATACATGTTGGAGCATGCTGGAAGACTTCCTGTGGGATTTTGACTGGGTTCACTTAGTGAGGTTTTGGGAAACTCTGATCTCTAGTGAAATAGGTAGTAGTAGTTTCCTTAACATGTAACATCAATGGATTACACATTAAGTGTTCCCCAAACAAGATGCTCTGTCAGTGTGTACACAGACTTGAAACACCAGCTACAGTTATAGCAGTAGATGAAGATCTTAGTTCTCTCTAGTTGTCTGGTCAAAAAACTCACAAGCTAATATTTTTGCAATGAGTTTGTAAATGTTAGGCACTGTAATTCTGAGATAATATAAAAAAACTGGTCACTGTAATCTAAATGTTCAATTCTGAAATATATGTACCTTTAGACTACAGCTGTAGTACTTGCTATAGCATAATAACAGGAGTAGCAGCCAACTCTGATTATGCACCTAAGGTGCAAACTGGCTTCTTGGTGGCTCTTACTCAATATCATATAGGTTTAAAGTAGTTTGAAGGAATGACTGATTAAAATCCCTGAAATATAATTAATAAAATACACCATTGATTCACCAAAGACAGTGGTGGCAAAACATTCTACTGCCTTTCTTTGGTGAGGAGAATTGGTCTGTGGGTTTAGGGAAAATGGTAGAATTAATTTCTCTATGTCCTACTAATGCAACTGATACATCTCATGAGACTGTGTGGCTTTAGCTGAGGAACATCACAAGGATAGTAAGGAAGGTAAGATTCTAGCTAATGGGAAGCTAATGATAAGTCATAAACAGTGGGGATAATTAGGTTGCAGAGGAGATATTAGTGGAAGGATTGACCTGGCATTAGATATCAGTCAATATTTTCATTAATTATGTGACAGAAAATGAGAAGGTGCTATTGAAATTGTTAATGATGTGAAGCTAGAAATCTTCATCAGTACAGGAAATAAACATTAGGAGGACAAGGAATTTATTTAGATCTTCTAAATAAAGCAGCTTTTTTTTGTCCATCCTAGAGTAAGTTTAGCAAAATGACAGTCACATTCAACATTGCTTGGTTTGGTGTTGTATTGGCAATTCATTGTAACAAGGTTCCAGAATCATAGATACCTAAAATGTGTTTGGGTCTAGTATTTTGAAGCACTAGGGTTTTTTAAAAGGTCATGATTGTAATGATCTCAGTGGATCTGTAAGAACACTGTAAGAATTAGCACATACTTGCTGAGAACCAGGTACAGCACTAGTTGCACACTGTAGCAGTGAGCAAGGTTGAGCAGCTAAAGAGCAGCTTACAGATCGTTCGGCTAAGCAGAACTATTTGGTGAAGTTAGATTTGGTGTCTTTACAGGCATATGACACATTTGAGATAATACTAAGTAGTATAAAAGCTTCACACAAAGTATACTGAGAGCTGTGCAGTTCATTCCTCCTTACACTGATTCTAACCAGCAGATCGTCCTTCAGTAAGAACAGTGAGTCAGCTCTCTGCTCTCATTTTTAGGATATGGGCCTAACTAGGTCCAGGTCCAGATGATTGAATCCTGTAAGAAATCTCAGCTGGAAAGCTCTTGCATTTCTCTAATAGCTGTGCAAACAGGCAAAATAATACAGGCTCTGCAATAATTATTTTATAAAAATAATTACAAATTATACCATCACAATGAAAAAAATCATTACAGGTTGTGTAACAAACCTGATGCAGACCAAGCATCACTCTCTGTCACATTCAGCTGAGCATACTTGGGCTGCTTGTGAACCATGTAAAGTCAGAGAGATAAATGCCTGGAGAAATATTAGAGTAGAATTACAAGCTCACCTTCAAGAACTATTATGTGTTTGTGTGTTGTTGGAGTCTGAGCTTGAGGCCAGAGTTCATTAAAGTATTATCAGACTGCTGCAAGAAAAGAGCAGAAAAGCACAGCTACTTGAACTTTCCCAGTGCTTTGAAAATTTTCTGCATTGTTCCTGACAAATTTTAAGTTACAACATCAGCCATGTCTAATATGCTGAAAGGTTGGTAAGGGAACTAATAAAAGCTTGCTATTGATCAGACATGTGCCTTGTAATAAGAATCTGCAATAATTTGAGTAGCAATAACAGTTTCCAAGAGAATTGCCACATACATAATGCCAGTGATTTCTAGTATTTTTGTCTCCCAGTGGGAGGATGGACGTATATTACTGGAATTTGCTGCATAATGACTCACAAGAAAGGCAGTTCATAGTCCCAAATCAATTCTTAGATGTCTTTTTAGGATCAACACCACATGTGATTAAACTTCAGAGTAGATACAAGTGTATGCTACTGCTACTCTAAAAAAATATTGTAAAAGCGCTTTAATAATATTTGCTCGTGGTTTTATTCTTTCCCTTTCATATTCCCCTTCATATTTATTCTTTCCTCTTTAAGTTAAACGTATGTGCTATTCAGTTAATGAAATTTAAGTCTAGCTCCTGAAAGAGAAATATGTGCACTTACTTTACTGAGTGGCTGAGTACAGCTATACCAATGTACAGGTTGATGTCTGCTCTCACATGGGACAAATCTGGAATAAACCAGCTTACAATGATGAGGCTAACATCTTTTTACATTGGGATAAAAAAGCAGGACTTGGATTCAGTAACTGCTGATAGCCAGCCTGTAAATGAAATGGGGAGGGCAATGAGCTCTCTGTCAGTAGTGCACGAGTGACAGTTACTTCAGCTAAATGCAGATCACAGGTACCACTCACTGCCAGAGAAACCACCATCCCACATTGCATGATCTGTTTCTCTCACAAGAGTCCTCTCTTAAACAGATTGAGATTTCCATGGGAGCCTGCAAGCCTGCAAATGATGAAGAAATAAAACAAAAATAGATAAGCTGTAAACTTAAATATTAGATTGACTAGGCTTGCACTGGCAGTGCTGATAAAAAGCCTGTGTCTAAAATGAAGCCAGTATATTAAATTAATGATCCAAATACCACACAGCAGTAGCAATGTATTTTAGTTACAGTATTTTTGATTGGCTGAATGAAATAGCTTATTTACTTGTAAATACTTTAATAGAAGCAAACCATTCTAAGTGACTTATATAATGATTTTTCTTAAGAAATTATGGGATATTCACTTCTAAATCTATTCATGGAGAAAAATTAATACAAGTATGGCAAGAATGGGTACATTTACCAGCTAGGTGACAGAAAGAAAGAGATTCTAATAGAATAAGAAATATTCTTAAAATTTTCTTATTCAGAAATATTCCTGAAATGTATTATCTGTGGTGTTTTTCCTATTATCAACGTTTTTGTGGCTGATACATAGACAAAATTTCTTAACTTCCCATTGTGACATATAATGCATTGTCCCAAACTGACATCATAACCTTGACTGATGTATTCCCCTTGTGTATTACATTCACTTGTTTATTGTACATTTAACTCCCTTACCTGTATGGTAATTCTTTTGGCCACATTGTATTTTCTCAAGCAGAAATCATGTTTTAAGAGCTCTGGTAAAACTTGAGAATTATACACATATATATATAAATATGTATATAAATATATATAAATACAAAAGGTTTTAAATTAAAAGTTTAATGGAGAAATTTAAATAGTTCTTTACTAGACAATACTCTGACTCTCAAATGACAGTTTCTTCACAACTTAATAACCAAATAAATACATTAGAGTGCATAATATTTGTTTTGGTTTGCTAGTGCTTTTGCATAGTTGCAGTCTCCACCCTTGTCAAAACCTGTGAGCCAGGCAATACGCACTAACTCCCATGATTTTCACTGAATGCAGGAAAACGTTATTTAAGCATAGCTTACAGTGAAGGAGCTGGTGAGCTACTGCAGTGAGTCCAGCACGACCTGGAAAAGCATTCTGCAAATCTGTTTTTCCCTGTCCACAGAGGTTACAAACCTAAAACTGGATTTGCTCTGGGGTGAGGAATCTTGCAATTGCCCCTGCAACATGGCTTGGGTGCTCTGAGGTATCTGTGTTTAGATTAGGAGACACTTGGAAATTATTTTAGTTCTTAGACAAGTACCAGGAGATGGAGCTCCAGACTGCACAGCATAATTTCTTGATGCTGGAACAATGAAACATGTTATTTCTGCACAGTTAAATGCTTCTTTCTTTTTAGCTCATCATTTACAGGATTTCTTTGAATCATCTCTCTACTTAGGGGAATTAAATGCTCCTTCTTTGAAGCACTGTATTAACCCCAGGGAGCAATTGCTAATGTTTTTCTTCATAGATTTACAGCCTGAAGTTAAAGAAAAAAAGTCTGATTAGGGAGAAATCAGAACAGACATTGATTTAAAATAGTTTCTGGGGATTATTCTGATAGTATACAGTAACTATAAATCTATCATCTTCACACACTTTTATGAGCATATGGAAATGCTCAAAAACTAAAATTCCTTGGAAAATACCTTGTAAGACACACTATCAGATGCATCCTTACTAAATCCCTTTACAAAGGGAAGACACAAAATTCTTTATGTAAAAGCATAATAGTTAGAAAGGGGATAAGGAACAACATGAAAGTTCTCCATGATACAATCTGAATATTCCTTCACTGGCATTTCAAATATGTCAAATTTTGGAGGTTCTAATAATTTTAAGTCATATTTAATCACTTATGTGAAAACAAAACAAAACACCATTGCTTTGTTTAAAGCAGTGAACTTTCTTTGGAGCTGTCTGACAAATGACCAGCTATGGATGTCTAACCAGAAAACTACTCTCATATGTGGCCTGAGAACAACATTCTAATAAATCCCTCAAAAAATGAACCCCTCATGAAACAAAAATAGTTGAGTTCTGGTTTAGCCTCCCACCTCATGAGAAGCCTGATACAGCAATAAACCTTGTTTTTAACTGGTTTTTAAAGTGTATACACATGCTTTGGTGGCTAATCAGATTTTTGATACCCATCAGGGAGATTGTGTCCAACATCCCAGAGCTGCAAGTTTCTCAGAGAGTGTTGCTGTAAACATTTTCTCGGTAAAACAGTTCCACATTGAGAATAAAACTTCTAAAGGCTACAAAGAAGCTTAAGACATAATTCATGCTGACTTTTACTTTTTGTGTACCTGTGAATATCTTTCCATTAGATAATATTAATTTAAAATGATTTTCCCCCCCTCTGTGCTATGCAAGATTAGAATATACAATAAAAAACAGATCTTGTATTTATGCTATTGTGCTTCAAAACTGTCATATTCGTTCTGGCAAAAGTTGTCTACAGAAGAGCTTTATGCTAGTTATAAATGTTTGACATAGGAAATATGTGAAAGACCAATTATGGGCTGATCAGAAATATCTCTTGACATTTTTAGAGTACACTCTGGGAAGGGTTCACCTATTTAATTACGACTTTTTCAAAAAGGGTTCTCTAACTCAATGGGAGTCACTGCACTTACTGTTGTAAGGAAAGATAAGATTTTTGTGATGGGAAAAGGGAAAAGAGCATGTCTTCAGGCTGAAATGGTTATCAGTTTTTAGATCAATCACCCTTATGCAAGTTTTTCCATTGGTAGCAAGAAATTAAGATATTTACAACAACATATATCACATTGAATGGATTGTATGAAGGAAGAAGTAAAAATGATAATATACTCAACATACAGACTATAGAGCATTTATTAAGAGTCTAAAATAAGATAGCTATTAAGTAGCATCTCAGACTGTCTCACCAAAGATTACAGCATGAAGTCCTGCTGTAAGCTTAATATTTCTTTTTCATACTTTTTAAACTGGACTTACTAGTATACAATCAAAATTTCATTTTCCTAAAACCAGTCCTCCGTGCTTATACTCTTGGAAACAACTTGGAAATACAAAACAAGATCAAATAAAGCATTATTTTCCTCATTTGTGGAATTCAGGGGTTGAACTGGCTGTTTCAGCTCCTGGCATCACGAGAAAGATCTTTATTAAGAATATCACAGGTTGCCATCACACCCTTGTTACCATAGCACACCCTGATGTTACCATAGCAGTGCATAATGAGTGAACATACACAGATTACTGGAAGTAACTGCCCAAGGCTGCAAACAAAATGAGATGGAAATACAGGAACACTCACTCTGTCTAGGTAGTTAATTCAGAGCCCTGCCTGTGGTCTGACACTACTGTAGGTACCACTTCTGTGTATTCATCTTCTTTTGCTGCTGGGTCCTTGCATCTGTGAAGAACTTGGCTTCCTCTTCATACCGAATTAAGAAACCGGGCTCAGGAAATGCCCCAATCAGAAAATCTTACGTAAATGTGTGCAGATTCCCAAATTTTTTTCTTTTGTGAGTAAGCAGTCCAAGAAAGATGACTAGTTCCACTTCTGGCTATTAAGAAGCAGTCAGATAAACAAAACACTGCCATAATTGCTCTACTTCAGATATATTATGCAGTCATGAACAGAAGAAGCCTCTTCTGGTATGCAGAATTGTAAATGGTCTGTATGTGAGACAAATCTCTGTATCAAAATACAGCTAATAATGCAAAATGATGGGAATTCCTGTTTCAGTGTGATAACAGGATCACAGAAAACACTCTTGTTACTTCTAGAGAAGAGGGTGTGTATTTATAGAATATGCCTAGTAGCAGCTTCTATAATTAACGTTAAAAAGTAGTTAGCATTGTAACTCCCTGTTTTCAATCACTTAAAACTTTATGAAACATCTCCCTTTTGTGTTGCAATTTTCATCCTCGATTTATGCCAATGTCATAATTTTAAAGTATGAAGAAAGATTCTTCCATATTCTGGAGAAGACTGAAAATACGCTCTTAGAGGAGTGACTGCTCCATGCAGTTCTGTGCTCCAAAGTTCTGTTTGAATGCTGCAGTTTGCAGAGGACTGGACCTTGCCAAGTCCCACAACTTTGTCCCAGGAGACACTGTTTTTAACACATATTTGGTAATATGCATAAAGAGTAGCTCATACTGAATGAGCTTATGCTCAGGGAATTAATACAGGAGTTTTCTTTTCCTCACATGGCCCACAGGAGGGTTTGTTGACTACGGAAGGACAGACAAATTTTGTTAGAAAGATCTATGTTCAAGCTCCAGCTTTCTCTTTTAACTAGCACTAACAGTTCCCTTACATATCAATACTCTTGTTTGCTTGTGTCCTATTGGCAAGATATATCAACACTTGAAAAAACAGGCAAAGTTTTTATATCTGTGCAATGCTCCCACACATACTTAAGCATTGTCCCAATTTAGAACAGAAAGGAAGATTTTTAGTGTGATCACAGTTTTAATAAATACCTGCAGAGTTTAGATTTTTGGATGTGTCTGCAGTCATAAATATGTTTGTTAAGTGTGCAGTTTTTAAAGGTCAAGTAGGACTCTTTAAATTTCTTGTAATTAAAATCTTTATTCTGCAAGGATAGTAATGTTTGGTTACCCTTAGAGTTAAGCCTTTTGTGAAATATAGCAAGATAAAAAAATTCCCTAGATGTCTAAAGATACATTTTAACCCATGGCTGAGGAGAGGTTTTGCCTAGCAAGCTGATAGAACACATGGTCCTTTTTTTTTTTTTTTTAATTGTTGTAAACATTAAAAAGAAATTATTTTACCTATGCACACATACACTTTCTTGTGAAAGTGCACAGAAAGAATGTGGGATATTTCATTTTTCCATCTTGAAACACTCAGCAAAGGTTAAGGCTACATTTTCATGGACAGTTTAAGTGAGCTGCTAAGGTCGTCCCTGCTTACTCTTCCTCTTCACCTCAAGCATCTCCACCACCCAAAGAAATCCAGGAAATGCTCTATCTGGGAAAAGAAAATAAAAACTTTTATATGGGCTACTCTCCTCAGTCTGATCTGCTGCTTTTAGGGCCCTTGGCTCTGTTGATCCTTAACTTGTTGCTCTGAGCCAGTTGCTCTTCAGTGAATTTGCTCCAATCCATATCAGAAATGGAAGAGAGAAGTGATGTAACTCCAAAACCATTATTTCTCTCCGGTGCATTGGTACATGAAAATGTACCAATGAACCAGCAGTGTCTACAGATTCCCTGTTATGCTGGGAGCTGTACAAATAAAAGCACATTTATAAAGGATGATGTGTGTAGTGGCCACACTTACAAAGGCAAATCCATCAGTACTTTGTGTTCAGGAATAGGAAAGTAAAGGTTTGCTCACTCGAGGATGATTAATAATTTAGGAACTAGTTTCCATTTTCAAAAATTTTAGGCAGCTGAGAGTCAAAAAGTGGCCAGATGCACAAATATGTGGTAATTTAGAAAAGGTGCTTTTAACAGCCCCAGAGCAGATCAGGCCCTGACCTTCAGTAGACATGAATGAGTCAATAATTTTCTTACATTTCAGAGTACTTCACACAGAGCTGCTGTCTGCATTGCAGGTTATTTTTTAAATATCTTTTACTTGGTTTTCAAAACAATTTTCTGGTGATAGCTCAGTTGCTTAAGTTGTATATTAAAGGTACCTGATTTCCTGGGCAGCTGACTGTACTTATGCATGTCCTAGACTCTCCTGGCAGTTTGAACATTGGGCCCCTTTCAGCTGAGCATGACACTTGCCATTGCAAGCCTGATACCTAGTATTTCACAAAAAAAAATAAATGCCACAAACAGAAAATTTTTTTCCTTCTCTTGATTTTGTCTCATTGATATTGATTATGGCTTCAGACAGTTTTCTTCTTCTTTGGCTCCACAGGTATCTCCTAATGATCTTTCCCATCTAGGATTGGTACTTCCAGCCCAAGAGAATTGGTTAGGTGTCTGTTTGAGCCCATAGGACAGCTTTTAGCTCAGATAAACCAATTTTCAAGTGAAGCAAAAACCAAGTCCTTATCCTAATAAATGGTGTGAGTGGAAACCTGGCCAAATTGTAAGAGCAAACCCTCAGAGCTAAAATAGTGAATCCAAAAGGCTACTTGTTCCATAACCTATTGCCAGTCTCCAGGCAAAGAAAGACTTCTCTGGCAACATCAGAAAATTCTTTAAGTCAGAACAACAGAGGTTCAGAAAGTGATATTTCCTGTAAATTATACAGCATATGCCTAATGATAGGAAATACAAATCTGTGGAATTAAATTACAATGCTCAGGAAGATTACAAGGGAGCTGTTTCAGATTCATTTTAGCCAGAGGTCAAGCCAAAGGCTAAACTTCTTTCTACTGAGCAAGAGGCCATGTGCATAAGGCTCACATCTGAAGTGTCTAATTACTGTGGTTAGATCAGGTTGAACACTGGGCTTGGTGTGTGCAGGCTTTCTCTGCCAGCAGTGCTGGTGTTAAATTATCTCTTCTGAAATCCTTTTACGGTTATTGATCAGCATTTGTTCAAGAACCTTTCAGGGAGCACACAAGGATACATAGATAAGTAGCATAAAACCACAAAGAGGAACCTGATGTCGGTGAGCATCTTCCATTCAGTGGGCTAAATCCTGATCCAAGCACTCAGCTTGGATTGTAGTTCCTTATGCTACTGAAAGTAGTGGCTATTGGACTAGGGAGCTTCTGAAATGACCAAGTATTAACTCAGTAAATGCATCTTCACACATCTTCAACCCAGTTTAAGGGTTTTAGCTAATATACACAAACTTATAAACTTTTCTGTTGCTTCGTGGCGTTACTATTTGATATACCATTAAGTAATTGCCTGATGGTTCTGCCTAAGTAGGAAATTTGACCTTTTTCTTGCTACTATCAGCAAATTATGCCCAGCTGAACTCTAAAAGCTTCAACCTTTTATTTTTCTCTAATGAATAAGCTATTTACTTCATTAGAATGATAGTATGCTTACAGAAGTAGAGTCTGCACATGGAAGTAAAATGTCATGTGAATGATTATAATGGAACTTCAAGATACCCCTCTTAAATGAATGAATTTATTTTTATTCCTTCAATTATGTGTGCAAGACAGGAAGTTAAATATTGTCAGGTTGACACTGCCTTTATATGTAAGAGTATAAGATATTAGAGGGACCCTTTATAATGGTGATATTTGCTTCCAAATAGTGATAGTGTTTTGCTGCTTATATGGCCATTTTGCTGAATGACTTGCTTTCTAAAAGGCCCAAGTCATGCTTCCAACTCTATGCTCTGTTACTCTGTGGTAATTCTAGCTACCTTAGTGGAGGGGACTGGGCTTGGATGAGAAAAAATTGCAGGGTTGAGGTCTTTCCAAGAACTGATAGAGTTTTATCTTTCTGACTAGATTCAGTTCCATGATACTGAGTTACAAATTTTTGTGTAAAGTATGATGATGCCACCTGTCACACAAAATTTCTCATTCTTACAATTCTAGGAAATCAGCCTGACTTTAAAGAACAGTGAGGTTTTTCTTCCCCATCTCCATGTTCTCTGGAGGCTACTTCTTGACAGGTTCAGTATGATGGCTTCCAGTTGTTCAAAAGTAAGTCTCTTGCCATCTTTGTACATGGCTAATTGCATTTTATAAAAATGGTTTGCACGTGATTTGTGAGGGAGGTATGCATTACAGCTTGCACTTCGTGTTCATTTCCAAATTCATTTATCTCACAGAAATGTTTTCTAAAAGTCAAGAACTAAAAAATATAACTAGGACCAGTTTTCAGAAGTCTATTACTACAAGTTCTGCTAAGGAAAATGAACAAAGTAAAGTTTAAATGCTTCTTCATTGCCAACAGTTCCCATTGATCCAATTATAACTTCTTTACCTGTTGTTGAACAAGAGTGATTTAGAGATAGTTGTCCAGACTGATCTGAGAAGGAATGCATTAAAACATTTACGTTATTACAGTATACACAAAATGCATTAAACTAATGAGAGCATCCTGACAGAAACTCCCAGAATCAGACTTTCACAGGGGAGGTTGAAATGTCATTTTTAACACACCCAGCAGAGAGATTACAGCTTTTGTGGAAGACGAAATTACATGCTTTTTTGAGACTCCCTAATAAAGAATCACTCAGGCATATTGTAATGGTTTCAAAATTATATGGTATTTTAATCCTTTGCATTTGTCTTTGTATTATGTAAGTTAGATTTCTATCAACATTTCAACACCCTGTCTTTGTCAAATTATTATCTTTTCCTTACTTCTTTTTCACTTCTTATTTCTTTAAATAGCAGTATTTATTATAAACTGTCTCAGTTCTGGAGACCCTTCTTGTTCTCTCTTTTGGGAAACTAGTGGGATTTTTGTTTCAGCTTTGGTTCTAGATCAGCAGTGAAGCATCTTTAGATACATTATTAAAGAACTCTGAAAATTCGCTCTTAAAAACTAAAGTCAGCCCAATGAGTGTTGGCAACTGTCCAAAATCCTAATTACTCCTAACGATGGTGAAAGGTGTAGATTGTTAGGACAGCTCTGACCAGCACAACTCCACCCTCATCTGTAGTTGTTGATTGACGTGTTCAAACGTCATCCATCTGTATATCATAATAATTATTAACTTGATGGAAAAAAAATCGGTTTTGCAGTGGTATATTTAAAAAATTGTAGTAAAACAACCAATACCAATTGATCACTCAACATGTTCTTTGAAGCCAGGCCGATTTACATCTCAGTTTTATAATACATAATGCTGTTGGAAATAATAGAGATCTATCACTTTCTTTGGTGAGGTTAGAAATGAAAATGGCCACAGACCTTCACTGGTAGCAACACTAACATGCAAGTAGAGCTCCCAGTGCAACACTGTGAAATGGAAATTACTAATTCCTCTCTAACTATAACAACAAACGGATGTTATATCAGCCTCTTCACCAATGACTTAATTCAAAACTTCTCAGATTCTTCTCTCAGAAGCAGGGTCTCCAGCTACAAACCCCATGGCAAGTTTAGCAATTGCAGCTGGATTACTATTCAGTACTCAAACAGTTGTACCTCTTGCTGAACAAGAAGTTTTTACTGTCAAAGTAATGGTGAGGGATAAGATGAAGGTCTAATAAATACAGTGGATGAATTGAGAGATATGGGTATTAAATATCAAGGAAAATCTGAGCATTTACATTTTTCTCTAATGCATTTTTTATGCTCATAACCCTTTGCATTGTACTATATTTATTCTCTGAATTGAGAATTTCTGTGTGTGAGAGTAAATAAGAAGGATAAGGTGAAAGTATAATAAATAAAGTAGATGAGCTGAAAGATATGAGTATTAAACATCAAGGACAGAGCAAAGCATTTACATTTTGCACTAAATCTTTTTTTATACTAATTCTATTTCACTATTTTCTTATTCTATTTTCTTTTTCTATCTATTGGTAAACCATACAGGTGGTCAATTGTCAGTGAATGTCTGAAAATTTTGAAAAAATATAAAACAAGTAAACCCAATTTTTTATAAATGAACAGATAAGTTAAAAAATTATTTTGCGAGGAGATTGGTTCCAGGCTCATCTTGTGTAATTTTTGTGGTGTAGGCACAGATGGGGCTCAGCTCTGATCTGGGGTATGTTATCTACACAGAAGGTCTAAGCTGTAGTTTAAGAGGTACTAACCCCTTCCCATTTGCCCTATTATTAAATAGCAATCTCAGTAAAAGATTACATCTTTGTGCAACTTCAAAAAAGTGCAAATTATCACTTTTTTTTCCTGATTCCCTGCAGGCCAGGACAAATGAAGGTTTGGTTGAGTCCTTTGACCATTACAGCATCTTGCCTGTGAGAGCTGGCCTGGACCTTTTGCCATTGTTACTAAAAGACATCATGTGGTAGCTCTGCAACACAGTTATTTCTGCCTAATAGGCTGATCAGAGATGGCAGTCATTGCTTCCCAGGGAAGGTGTAATGTTCTGATAATACTCAGGTACCTCCAGTGGTACTTTCTAGGAGAAATAGCCTTAAGTACATTAGAGGCTACATCTATATTTCCATGTTAGCATAGTTTCCAAAATACTTCTGGTGGCCCATAAAAATAGCCCATTCTTTGGCTCATGTTCTAGATAAGAGAGGCTTCAGACAGAGAAACTTGGGTTCAGGATTTTATGCTCTCCTCTGTGAGTGGATGCAACTGTCTTACACAATCTGTCAATGAAAACTTGAGCTTTGTTTTGCACATGTGTACCAAACACAGTGTCAATGCAGAAACGGTTGGGAAAAAATCACTCTCAGCATGAGTTCAGGTGTGGTTCAGAATGATGCATTTGAATTTTAAAAGGCATTCTTAATGCTCATTAACTGCAGAGGTTTTGTTGTGTCTCCCCAAACCAAGACACATTGCTGCTAAAAATTACTTAGTTCTTGAGGACTGGTTCAGCACATGAGCAGCATGGACTATGAAGGACTATAGTTCAAAATAACTGCTGATGAAGAAACTTCTGTGGGAAACCTGCCAGGCTTATAAAAGGAAAAGATACCATAGCAGAATATAAAAACAGATAAATAATAAATTGCATCTTCGTCTGGAGCTGTGGAGTGTGCTAGTATTTACGGTTTTGAAAGGTTTTATGGAGAAAATATTTTATTTTTTATGTTCTGAAATATATAGCAACATAAAAATGTAATGGTTGGCTTAACCTATAAAGAGTTTTCTAATCAGTAAGTTCCTGACAGAAGGTGGAATTTGTATCTCACTGCAGAATTTATTTATTTTTTTCTTTTCCTTTTAATTTTCGAAGTTCAGGATGCCTTGAAGCTGCCTGACGTTATAGGATAAATTTTCAAAGCTACATGCAGGAGAGATGCCAACATAAAAAACATCAAGCAAACACTGAGTTATGTTTGTGCATCTCCTGTGTTGTGTCTTGATAATTTCTCCCATATATCTGCATAAAGATAGGGTTTGCAAGCACAGTGAAATTACAGACTGAGCCGGTTATTTTCCCTCTTCTGTGTTATGTGGAAATTAATAAAGTAATTAAATGTTACATTTACTGTTCATTGAATTACTTGGTTGTTCGGTAATTATTAGCATGATTACAAAGTGACATAAACAACCGTGTGGCTCAAATGTGCAATTATGTTCAATATATGCTGAGCTGACACACACGGAACGTATTTCGCTGATTTTGCAGGCAATTAATAAGTGCTCATGCAAAGAGACTTGTACTAAGAGCTGTAAATAATGCAACAGAGTCCATTTTTTGTTCAGCTTGCACTTGTGCTTGTACTGAAGCACGCTGCTAGTGAAGTCAAACAGACAATTTAATGTGTTCATTGCTAAATGTAATTTAGGTGGACAATAAAGGCAGTTCTGCTCACTGCTTACTGTCTTGTTATTTTGTCTCTCCTGCTGGGACACTTGTATATAATGTCATACTGTACTAAGAAATTGTTAATATTGGATTACTGAGGATTTTAAGGATTTATGGGATTCTGGCATTTGGTCTTGATTTCCCTTGTAATGTAGCCATGATCCTGTGAAGAGAAGTTTTCTATGTTTGCACATGGAAACATTCATGTTATTCTTTCCTATTTTCTGGTCTATTGACTGTAAAATAGGACTACACGTGACTGACACTACTGTCTGCTTGCACTGATTGTAGGAGAGACAGTGTTCTGCCATTTCCTGAAATAATTTTTGAAAAGACAGCGGTTGCTCATCAAAAATGAATGAAGTCATGACTCATAAGGTTGAACCACAGCTAACCCATAACCCATAGCCATGTAGTATCTTGTAAGAGAGGTCAGCCACAACTAAACACTTTTATACTGGACATCTGGTGGGTTATATCTTTGCAAGGAACAAATAAACACTCATACATCTTCTTTAATGCATCTGACTGTGAATACTGAGGCTATCTCAACTCTGCTCTGTCTTTAACTGCACTGGCTTTAAGCTTGACTTTGCTAGCTGCATGCATATGAAAGAGCTACTCTAGGTAGCAAGGGAGTCAGTAGGACACATAGTCTTCTTCTGTAGTCACTTGAATTATGCAGAGCAGAACAATCTGTCCTGATACTTTACTTTCTCCTTCTTTTCCTTTTTCCTACATCCATTCTACACCGTGCTGAAATTTTATGCTTTTTGTTGCAGTCAAGAGTTTGGCAGTTTAAGGCTGTGTATAATCCATTCATATGTCTCGACACACTAGTTATTTCAAGTAGGCTGGTGGGGAGATAGTAAGAGCAGCATGAAACTAGGACTGTACGTGTATATTACAGACATTTTCTTCCTAAAAACACTGGAACTTGTGGGATTGTCTGACCTTGAAGCGAAATCTTCCCCAGTGCCACAGCACAGTGAGTTTGCTTCACTCTAGGCTGATGAATTCAGCCATATTTTCTGCGTTGGCTCAGGATTGTATATACATCTTGCATGTTTTGCTGCTAGTGCAGGTCCAGGTGCTACTGTGGATTTTGGTGTCACCAGTTACTGGTCTTTCTTTGGTCCCTTTGTCACTTTATTTCCTGAAGAATTTGAAAAGACTGATTTATGAGAGTATTTGGCTTATGCAGAGAAGCAAAGGAGGAGGAAGAAAGGGAGGAAGAAGCTTGGTTATGTGTCTCAGATAGCTCTCTATGTGAAAAGAGTCCATGCAATTCCAGGAAAAACACTCTGATCCCAAGACTTCCTTGTTAATGTGAATGAAACCACAGTCTGTAAATTGCCAGTACTCCTGTGCTCTGCTGTGCTGCACACGCAGTGTGACCTTCAGGCCTGTGTTGTACAGCACAAACCTCTCGGCTGCAGGACAAAACACAGCCAGCTCAGCGTAACAGAGGAGAGTGTGGCAGGTCCCACTGGGTTCCACCACTGCCTCACCTGCACGGCCTGGCCTTTATCTAGGAGTGCAGCAAGAAGTTGCCATGTGAACATCCTTGCTGTTTGACAGTGGAAAGGATGACTGGAGTTGTTTCCTCGTAAGACAGTCACATAAGCTGAACGACAAAGGGTAGAGCCTCTTCTATGGACAGGGTCTGCATGGTGTGCTGTACATAGATCAGAGGCCCCTTGGAGGTTAAACCTCTCACAGTTCCTACTATCTAAAGGAACATAAAATTAGCTGTGCTAGTTTCTTCTTATAATGCTAGCTCCGATAAATAGCATTCTGAATTGTCCTTCACAAAGCCTGGGAGGCTTTCTTATTGCAGTCAAAACCGACTGGAACCTCCTGGTGCAGAACGCCCTCACACTGGGGGATCAAAAGCAAGAAAATGGTGTTCAAATGAGATAACCTGAATATCATATATAGTTTTGTGTGAACTACTAATCTGCACCGTGACTTGGCACAGTAAACCCTAGGTTGAGGAATTCCCTGTGTACTGTCAACTGCTACAAGTGAACAAGTACAATGGACGGAGCCAGGTTTTACTGAGTCCCGGTTGATTAAGAGGTAAAGAGGCAGATAGGCTACAGCAAGGAAGTAGGATAAGCCATGCAGGGTATAATGCTCAAATTTAATGCCAGGAGGCAGCTTCTGTGAAGATGAAAAGACAACATTCATCCTGACATTTCTCATGCTTTCTTCAGATTTTTTTTATGTAGTGGCAACCTGTGCTATTGGAGGCAGAAAATGGATGGTCTGAGTGAAAACACTTCAATAAAAAGGGCTTTTGCTACTGCCCTGCTCTGCCCTGCTGGGTACACACTATGTGGTATTGTATTAAACCCTCATAAAGTGCTGTTGCCCTCCTAGGTTCGTGGCTTTTCCTATGGGCTTGTAAAGTGGTATGCACAAGGGCAGTTTTTGAATAATACAGTCAAGATATGTAAAGTAGTTTGTAGTTAAGCAAGTAGACCAAGGCTGTGGACCAGATTTAAAGAATCAGGTTTGTCTCTGAAGGCTGAGGGGAACAGGGGAGAAACTTGTGAATAAAGAAAGTAGTGTTACATGAGTACTAACCCAGTTTCTGGGTTCATTTTCTAATTACCATGTTCTTGTTTGTAAAGTGCTTAGAAAAGCAGAATTCTTTGTTTGTTCTTCTTTCACCCCTTGCCTTGCTTTATTTTCTCAGCACTATGGTGTGACAGACAGAGACAGGGATGAAAAACCTCTGATCTAGCTGTTTCTCAAAAACAGCAACCACATCCAGTGCTTGAGAGTTTGCACTCCAGTTCTGATGTCAGTATCAGGAAATGGAGTCACCATATTTGTGTGGTAATTCTGTTGGTAATATTTATGTGAATGCTTTCCTTAGCTCTTTTCTGCAGACCCCAACAAAGTCCCTTGCACTCTTAGAAGTTCATACTGAAGATTAGTCCTGTAGACCTTTACCTGCCATCCCCAGCAAGCTTTCCCTTCAAATGGTCTCTATGTCTTTTTCCATTAGTGAGTTATTCCTCTGCTCATTTTACTGAGGTATTTGAAAACTTTGTGCCTGCTCAGTGGTCTTGCAGAAAAGCAGGGTTTAATGCATGCTTTGGTCACTGATCACATTTCTTTCTGGACACCTTTTTTAAAAAAATGATGCTAAACAAATACGGAAAGGTCAGAGGATACAATTGTTGTTGTTGTGATGATGTCACTTCATGCTGTTGTTTTTTAGTAGACTAACCAACACAGTGTCACCTTTAGATGGTTCTTTGTTATATCAAACACCAGCTTCCATTAATTTCTGTGGGAACAAAGTGCACTCAGTGTACTGTAGGTTTGGCATTGGAGTCAACAGGAATAATTTTTTTGACCTCAGTTTGCTCTGGACTGGGTCCATGGTGTCCAGCAGTGAATTTATGGTGCCATCTAAACCCTTTGGAGTATGCATGAGTCATCTCCATGGTACTGAGGCAATCTCAGTAAATAAGAAGAGACAGCTTCCTTCTCAACAGGTGAACCAAATCCCCAAAGTAATTTTTTTTTTTTCCCAAGGAAGCAAAAGGTTAATTTGAACTGCTCATGGTCTTCCATGAATCAAATGAAGTAATCCCATGCCCGAGGTTTAAAAGCATCCGTAAATTAGAAGGGTGTAGTGTGCAGATCAAAAAGAGGGTTATCAAAGACTAATAAAAAGAGAGGAGAGAGAGAGAGAGAGAGAGAGAGAGAGAGAGAGACTTTGCTAGAAACTCTCTCACAACTCCAACTAACCTGGAGAGTATAATTCACTTACTTGGGGTCTAGTTAGCACACACTGTACTGTAAAGCCCAGGGCAACAATATAAAAAACATCAGAAGGAAGATATAAGATAATTTAAGGATGTGAAAAATACAGACTGTGAAAAACAAAATGGGGAATGAGTTGAATAGAGGAGAATATATGGAGAAAAAAAAGGAAAAACCTAAGAAAAAAAGCTCTTGGCTATTTTATCCCATATGAAGCCTGGTTATTTTTTTAATGCCAGCTCTATTTGAAAGGCAAATTATATAATGCAAAGAAGTACCAGTGGAAAACCAGGATTTTTCTGGAAAAGGCATTCATTAGATGGAATAAAAAACTGATTTCTCAGGGAAAAAAAAGCTGGTTATGCAAAGGGAAAAAATTGTATCACAGAAGGAGTAGTGAAGACTCTGTGAAACCAACCCATTTTACATTCTCAAACAGTGATGGAAATTTCCCCAGGCCGTATTAAATTGCTGTGCATATGCAGGAGACTGTTTATGTGTCCTAATTTTTAGCTAGTAACTAATGTCCTCTACACCCCCCTATGCCTAGTATTAAACAGTGTGAATTAGTTCATGCCATACCATCCAGGCTACTGGACAGTGTTTAGGAGCTAGTGTGTAAGGCAAACAATAGTTTTCTTTCCCAATGGAGATGTTGCAACAGTCCCCAGACAGGCAAGGCTTTAATCTTGCAAGTTCTTGCATATGCTTTACTTGGTCCACTTGAGCAAAAGCCATGTTGTCTCTGATGAGATAGAATCTTTCATAATGAAAACCCCAAATTCTGCTTTTGAAACATCACATTTCAATTACTTTGCATGCTTGCCTCTGGTTAAAGTTTTATTGAAGTGAACAATCTTCAGGAGCTCATATTTTGCACAACAATCTGTGTTGCCAAGCAGCAGTTGGAAGAGCAGAAGAGGGAGCAGAAAACCAAAAGACAACATAAAAGCAATTTCAAAACACTGTAGAAAGGTGAGAGAAATCTCACACTTTACTTCTTTTTTCATGGATAATTATTCATGATTGAAAAGTGTGGGGAGAAAACATTAACATCTGATTTGGAACCAGCCGATCCAAATGTACATCTAACAGTGGCTGTACCAGCACCGACCTGCCAAGGCTGCAGCTGCACGAGGGTCCTGGACTGATCAGGGGAGTGTTGGTGGCACTCAGCTCTCAGCTGCTGTGCGTAACACCCTGCCAAGGGGGAGCGGCTGCGTGCGTAACGTGGAATCTCTGTATTCCACATCACCACAAGTGGCAGCAGAGCAGTTTCATGGGAGAGGGAAGAGATGGCATAAGGAACAGAACACACTGAGAAGATCTGCATATTTCATGGGGTCTCATTTTCAGTGCAAGTCCCAACATAATGCTCTGATGTATCGTCCTTCTGAGACTTTGACTGTAATACGAGAGAGCACATGATCTTAGATTGTTTTATCGCATACAGCAAATGCTTTTACAAGGGTTTGATCTAAGCAAGCAGATAAAGACTGTGAAGAGCGTTGTGTGTAAGCCCTCACTGCTGGTACCCAGCAGCAGCAGGGTACTGTGGTCCATCAGTACCTGCAACACTGAAAGACTCTGGACCATTTTCCCCTTTTATTCCCGCTTAGCTGAGCTCTACTGGTTTGTCTGCTCCTCTGGGGTCAGAGCCTGTCTGCACATCTTGTATTACCCTTAATTTCTCTAGAAAAATAGATGTGCAGTATTTAAAATGCTGTTCAGAATCTCTGTCTGTGTAGCCTGCCCTAAGCACTGTGTGCATGTGTAGGGCAAGCCAGTCAATAACCTGGTTCTGCATGTTTATTAGTGGGGACATTAGTCCCCTTAATGCTGACGTTTTTGGGCAAGTTAAAAGGCTTCAAGTCAGCAAATCTCCAGCCTAGTAGTTTTGCTTTATTTTCAGTTGATCTTGTAATTTATCACAGATTTAAACAATCCTTCTTGTCCATCACTGGAAGTTCTTTCAGTGACCAGGAAAAGGATGGTTTCTCCCTCCTTCAAATCTATTAGTAAAGATGTGATCTATTGCCTGTGCAAATAACAATGAAGTGTCCTCTTGCCTAGATGAACATTGGCCTGGATCCTGAAAGGAGAGCTGTTCTTGCCTCAGACTGTTTAGGCACCTTTGTTTGTTGTTGAATTTGCCTGCAAACTGCTGGAAAACCTGGGCTGATTAGTACAACAATCACAATTGTGCAGATTGAAGTCATGTAGGTGAGTCATCAAGTAACAACATTAGTGAATATGTTCAGATTTTTTCCCTCTAATATGATGTTAATTTATTGCTGAAGTATCATATTTGATTGCTTTATGTGTCAATAATTGAAAATAGTGATTTGAATAAGGGACCCAGTGGCTCAATTACAAAACTCTATTGGTATATAATGCAGCACAATGGACATAACAGGTAATTAACTTTTAAAAGTGCACTTGAATCTGTCATTCATTTTTCAAAGATATGGTGAATAACAAATCAAAACATTTGTCCCACACTATTGCTATCAATTCAATTAAATCCTAAACCAACTTTTCTCTTATCATGGCTATTCTGAAAACTTTGAAAACTGCTGTATTTCACCATTCCCATTCATGTTCTTCAGCTTCTAGAAATTCTTTAATTTCAGAAAACAACCAAAAACTGGAATATAAACAACTATCAACTTTTTATTTCAAGAAAAAGTAGTTTCAAAGTTTTATATCTACATTAATCACCATCTGTCAGTTAAATTGCTAAATAGGACAACTCTAAATACACCAATATTTCACTGCTGGCATTTTGAATCTGCAGTTAAATCACCCTTCATTCATTCACTCTATAAACCAACAAATATTATTCCTATTTTCTGCAGTGAAGTCATGTTCCTGATTTCATCTGAGCCTGCACTGAAGTTATGTCCTGCATGGACAGCCCAGGTGTCAGAACATGAAACAATTCTTGCCGTATTTTGGATATAGTGTAATAGCAAGATTCCACCTGCTGGAAAATATCTATTAGTGCAGCAATGGTGCTGTTTATTTTTAGACCAGGTTTTAGTTTGTTCCTAAGGTTTTATTGATTTTTCTTTTCTCACTGTTGTGTTTTGATTGCACAAATACATGCAGACCTCAATATGTGTCTGGACAGGTATTTGTTATTTATACTGCATGTGATTGCCAATCTAATCATAAAACTTCAGTCATCCAGCCAGGGAGCAGAAACAGTCTCTCACAAGCTTGATTTCCATTTACACAATGTGCTCCATGCATAGATAAAGCCAGGACCCTCTAAACGGGCATGGAATGGATTATGCTTAAAAGAACTTTGTACTCCTACAGAAGGTGTTTAAGCAATAAGTAGCAGAGTTGCAAGGGGATTGCCCTCCAAAACAGACCCTTCAGTCCATTCCACTTCCCTCACACCTAATTTTGGCTGCTAGCTTGTCCAACAAATGCTTCTCATACAGCTTTTGTCCTGAAGGTGGGTGTGGAATGAGAAAGGCACCTGCCAGTGCATGGGTTCTGTGGCATGTTTTGCAAAGGTAAAGAAGCCAGTGTTTGGCAATGACATGCTCAGCATCGAGGGCTGGGGTAATACATTAGAGGGAATGTTAATGTCATAAGAGCAGAGATGACACTGGCATGCAGTACAATTATGACCTTTTTTAAAATGTGGCTTTTACGGTCACATATTTAAACTGTGTATTTGATGTGAGGCTGCTTCTTAAAGATCTCATTTTACCTAAAATTTTGACTACATGCCATTGAAATTTTGGTTCTAAGGTGTCTGATGTTGTTTGAAAATTATATAAGTACCCTTGAGATCTTTAGTCCACAAATCATGGTAGTTTGCAAACCAATTTCTCATCTTTGGAAGGATTAATGGGACCTTTTGCACAGGAAGTGCTTACTTTTGTTGCAGTTGTGATAACAATGATAGAAAAGCTGAACAGGTTTCATTCAGCATAGAGAAAAGCCTTGATTTGACATAATTAAATAGTTTCAATCAACAGGAACATTCAGCATCTTGCAGAATAATCTAATGTTTCCTAGTGCAAGTATTGATGAATAACAACTCACAAATTTGGAGAGACACATCCTCACTCTGATTGTAATTGCCATCGACTACTTTTGAAAAGTGAAGGCCATGAGCCTGTGTGTTTGCACATCTGCTAAAGAAACCTAGTCTCTCAACAATAGTCTGATTATTCAACTGCACAGCTGAAGCTCATCTTTAACTAAGGAGGGTTTAAATAGCTCTTCATTCCACAAACTGGAATATCAGTGGCTGTGTATTGCTAGGTAGGATAAGATTCACCTGTCTTCATTGACTGCCCTAATCCACTGTATTTACAGCTGTAAGGATAATAGTAAGGATGTGCACATAATTTTTTAATATGGAATAATTAAAAAGTGTAAGTTAAAAACCCTAGTAAGAGGCAAGCATTATTTTCACAAATGTGTTGTTAGCTCTAGAGTAGCTCTCGGTCTCTAGTTAACATACATGGTTTTTGTGCACATTAATTCTCTATTTAATGTATAGTGTCTAGGTTGATGACACCTTTTTCAATAAATAAGCACAAAGAGTTGTGCTGTTCTCCTATTCACCTTATGAACCCATATAAAATAGCAGGGACCCGTGTTACTGAGTCAGCATTGGCTAATAGAAGTGGCTGAAAACTTCATTTTGGTTTGGATGAAACACAGATTAGGTTAAACAGACAACTGGTCATGATCTTGGTCTAATGAAGGTTTTTGGATGTGAAGGCATGGAATGAAATCAAATCAGCTGAACTGAGGTTTAAAGTTACGGGAACGGCTATGTGAGGTAAGAGCACAGGAGTTATTTTCTTGGAATTAATTTGATAAGAAATTTATGAATTATTATTTTTTTTTAATTTGAAGGCCTGGAAAATCTTCTTTGAATCCCAAACCATGCTTGTACATTATTATCAGTTACATTAATTCAGTGTTTAGACTTAACAGATTTCAGCATGTTCTTGCCTATCATTAATGACTTTTCATTCTAACAGTTAAAGCTTCCAGTTGGGAATTTGCTTTGGGTTGAAAGTATAATCATCAAGGTTGGAAAAGACCTCCAAGACCATCAAGCCCAGCCTTTGACCAAACATCACCTTGTCAACTAAATCATAGCACTAAGCACCACACTGAGTTGTTTCTTGAACACTTCCAGAGATGGTGATTCCACCACTTCCCTGGACAGCCTGTTCCAATGCCTGGTCATGCTTTCAGTGAAGAAATTCTTCCTGATATCTAAACTGAAACTCCCTTCATCCAGCTTGAGGCCATTTCCTCTTGTCCCGTTGCTAGTTACCTGAGAGAAGACTGACAGTTCCCTTTCAGGTAGTTTTAAAGCGTGATGAGTGAACAAAACCGTAATATTCTGAAATCAATTGGAAACAAAACACAACAAAGTAAAATAACCCCACCAGAACCAAAACACGATGAAGTACTTGAATCCTGAAAACACTTTGTTTCTCTGTGTTCTCAGGATTGTATTTTGTCTCTCTTTTTTATCCTTCTGCTGCATATTCTAAGGTACTATAAAAATATAGGGGGCTTTAAATAGTTGAAATAAAAACTGTTGAAAAATAAAAACATTTACTTTTTGTAAGATCAAAAACACTACCACTCAAAAACTGTCTCTAGCAAAGATACTAGAAAGCAGTTCACAGTGGGTCAATATTTTGAGTAAGATTATATAGAAATTGGTTATTTCATCCAACGTAACCATTTTGTAGTCTGAAGTCTGATTAAAAGGCTGTTTGTAACCTGGCAAGTTTGCAATGGCTGAGCATATACTACATCCCGGGTAACTGTTATTAATTCTGGAAAAGAAAAGAAGGGTAAATAATGTGTCTGGCCAGTCTTCGCGAACGAAGATCTGGGAAAGGTGTTTTTACCTTTCAAGCCTGCGCAATGGATTTTTTAGGTGAG
>JAWWLV010000183.1:29930773-29967588 GCA_035041135.1 Platyrinchus mystaceus
AAATCCATTGCGCAGGCTTGAAAGGTAAAAACACCTTTCCCAGATCTTCGTTCGCGAAGACTGGCCATTTACCTTTTTTATTACATATAGTTCTGCCTGAGCTTCGTTGGGAGAAGGGGCCATTGAGTTCAGCAGAGGCAGGATTAGGACCGAACGTTCTGAAACATTTGCACATTCTGAAAGCAGAAGTGATGCCTGTAGGGCTGCCTGGAATAGCCCAACATTTTGAGTGACATTGATTTCCTGCTGTGTGCACATGCAAAATTTGCACCTCTCCAGTAAGAAAGAAAGCATCATATTTATGCTATGCCTAGAAAGCAAGTCACCTGCTTGCTCCTTAAGATGCATATTACATTTATGTCTTCCTCTAGGAATTAATGAAACTTCAGGAATTATGATTGATATGGAGTGATTTATGAATGTCCATCACAGTTAGTCGTTTTGCTTGTTGAGGAGGTTTCTGGGTTTTATGAATGCTGTTTTTGCAGGTTCATTGCCTCTTATATATGAACAATAAACGCCCTGTTTCATGGTGGAAGAAATGGCTTGATAAAAAAAAAATAAAGGCAATGTCATAAGGAACATTTATAAACAATTTCAGTGTAAAGTTGTGATCTGATAATGGCTATTCAGAAAAAAATGAGAAACTGTCACACTGGAAAGAGTATAGTCCTTCAGAGGAGAGCGGAGATATAGAACAAAAACCCGTACTCATATTGTGGATTGGGAACTTGCTGCTTGACCCTACTTGCTATAAAGTTTGATCCTTCAGTCTCTGATCTTTCACACTTAAAGTCAGTGGGAGTTTTTTGATCCTACTGTTAAGCAAATCACAGGACTTTGCTGGAACTAATCTTTGGCTCTGTATGTCACATTAAGCATATGGGTGAAGAATTGACAACAGAGAGCCAGAGCCCACCTGAATTGAAACATTCAACAGTGGATCATGCAGTGGAACAGCCTTTGTGGTATTTGCTTTCACTGAGAGATGGGTGGTTTTTGTAAGCTCAATATATTTTTTTATCCCAAGGCAAGCATTCAGTGATTGTAGTTGTGTTTGCAGTGTTGTATGGGCCTGACAAATCCAGCCATACTCACTTAAAATGAATTTTCCCCTAATTTCATGGGTCTGGGATTTTGATTCTTCTCTGAGAACTAATCCCAGCAAAAAAAAGGGTCTCGTTGGCTAGGTTTATAGTGATGATCCCTGCCCTAACTAATTATATATTCTGATTTATCAGATTTGGACTGCAGACCATATCACAAAACAAATATGTGAAACAGTTTAACCGTTAAGAAAACACCATTCTATCTCTCATGCTTGTTTACTTCCATTAAACATAATAAGAAATCATGGTCTGAGGTGGTCTGGGTAGCATACCTCCCTAAAATATTGTACTGATTAGCCTTGAAAAGAAATAGACTTCCAGAGATATTGTTCTCATTGTCAGCATAGAGCTTTTGGCACTGTTTGTTATTTCTTTGCAACATGAAGTTGCATAAAGGCTAATTTAGAAAGTAATCCTGTGTTTCGAGTTTTCTCTCAATCTAATGTCCTCGGGGAAATGAAACACATTTTTTAATTGGAATCTGGAGGCTTTGAAAAGATTTGCCATTCAAAATAGCCAACCTCAAAACACTGTTCCTGGGAGAGCAGGGCGCAGCTTGAAGACGACTGATGCCTTCCCACTTTAGTGTCACTTTTTACACAGGTCATGGCATTTCCGATACTTAACAAATCACATACAGCCTGTGCACCTGCTTGATCTGGTTCTGCAAAATTCTTTGTAACCTGTTGGTGAAATTAACAGTTGTTATTTAAGGGAAGTTAATAAATGCCTAGTCACTGCAACTGTGTCCTAGTTCCTCTAACTCAATGACTTAAATTATGTTTCTCTAAATTTTATGTTACTTAATGAGAATTACTTTAATAGCTAGGTCCCATTTCCTAGCTTGTGGGTTTCTCAGTCCTAGAATCCATTAGAGGAAGTAGAAGTGGATATTCATAAAAGCTTACTTTGATTAAAACATTGTGTGAGATATCCTGTCAGTAGGATCAAATTGGATAAAACCCTCCAATAACTGTCTTTTTTTCTGTCAACAGACTGCATGGCTCTGTAGTCTCTGTTTTTGCTCCAAACTCTAGATTGTGTATAGGGCACTAAGTCAATGAGGCTTAGAAAGGCTTTTTTGGATGAAAAAGTCATCTTTAATTTCAGTTATAGTGCCTGTTGATCCCCAGAACCTATATTAACTCCTCTAGAGAAGCCGTAGCTTTATGAGCAGAAAAGCTCTTCTAAATTACATTATATACTCACATAGTCCTAATAAGGTGGCATGAAAAGTTAGATGTGAAAAGACTCTGGTGTTCATAGCAGAGCCATATATTTTTAATTCTGATGGTGCTGATGGCTATGTGGTATTCTGTGAGTTGGAGGACTGACCACTCATGAGCAGGGAGAGAGTTGAATTTCAAAGCTATGGGATAACATCTCTGTGTCTTTACAGCCTGGAAAGAACCAAAATGTGATTGTGGTCTGTTTTGGGGTTTAGGAATCCCTACAAGACAGGGCCCTCTATTAGGAGTCATATAGCTCCATCCAGATGGGTTATAACTTGGTGTACATGGTCTAAAGCAAACACTACTGGATGTATTAGTAATTTTGTATGTAGGAACATTTCTATTAGTTTAGTTCACCAAACATATTTTTCTGCATGTATTAGAATCTTGATTTTTCTTGCTATCAGTTTTACTGTAACATTCCTGTCAATATTACTTTATTCTGCTGAACTTCAGTTGCAACTCCCTTAAAAAGGACTTTCTTGCATGCAGGGCTGTGCCAAATTCACCTGGGGAAATTTGTAGTGTCTGTATTTTTGGTATTTTCTTTGTTTTCTTCCATTTTGGTGTTTCTTCATCTTTAAATGAAGATGTATTTCAGTTACTGCTGTGCAACAACAGTGTGAATTATTGTGAGTTGTGTTTTGTAAACTATTGAACAACATAAGGAGAAGGTTTATTTCTGTCTTAAGAAAACTAGTTTTGGAGATATAAGAACGACAGGCTGTCCTGTAACAATGTACAAGTGACTAACTAAAGCCCTTTTCTTTTAACCTCTTCTGCCTTCCAATTTGTGATCTTTGTGACCACAAGGTCACTGAAGCCAAAATTCTGACTTCTTCGAGAGAGATAATAGCATAGGTGAATTTGTTATGTTTCTCATTCACTCTCTCACACGCAAGCAGGAGATCCTATTATTGTTATTTCTTTCTGTATTTGAAATAAGTGTGTTCTATGCTGTCAGATGAAGACTTTATCGAGAAAAGTGTAATCAAAGCTAATCAAAGCACAGGGATAAGCCAACCTGCTCAATGGCAGAGGCAAATTAAAGATGTGGTTACATTGCCCTGTGCTGCTTTTGTGAGTAGATGCCACTTGGTGAGGTTTTTCATGCAAAATCTTTACTAAACTACCTTTTAATCATTGAATTAATATTGAATTATCGAATTATTTTTCAAAATATAGCATTGCATTGGTCTGAAATAAAGGCCTAAGCTTAGAGTGCCTTAAGAAGTTTTAATCTTCCTTTATATAAGCTATATAGCAAAAAGTAACAATAAAACCGTAGCCTTGATGTACACATTGGTATCATTTCACTGATAGCAAGAGATCTCTGCTAATTTGCAGGCCTACAGTGTGTGTTTGTTGTCCTCTGTTTTTCCTATTACCCAGCACGTTTATTTGAAAAGCAAAGCAAGACTCTTTCTGTAGAGGCAAGAAGATGGGTGAACCCTGCCCTGAAGGGTTTGTAATCTGAAGATCTGACTGAAAACACATGAAAGAAAAAAGTATAATATCTGTATTTTCCCATTCCATATTTGGGTCCTCTTCAAAAAGAGCTTGGGCTCCAACCATGGCAGAAAACCACTCAGGACTGTCAAATGACCTTGGGGAATTTATCTCCGTTTCCATGACCATGATTCAACTGTGTCTAACTTCAGACTAAAGGGATGTGTCCCTGAGCTCTCTTCTGTGTTGGCATAAATAGTTTAAGGATTCTACAGGGAACCACCTCATGGAGCCAACGTTGAAAATGATCTGGTAGTTTTTTGTCAGGTCACTTCCATGGCCCAGCTTCCTCCACTATCACAGTGTCTGCTCTACAGGTTGGCCAAGTTCCAAGGAAGGATGAATTTTCCTTCCTAGTAGCTATCCATACCTAAATGAGATCAACCTGCTCATGAGCACACAGATGGAATGTAGGCAGTGCCCAGCATGCCACAGATACCAGCAGAGTAAATGTTGACTTGGAGGTCACAGAGGTGTTTTTGGCAAGAGCATAGGGAGGACTGTTCTTTGGCTGATTTTGTTACCTAGTGAAAGTCAAAGAAGCCGGCAAACCCTAGAATGGTTATCTTATGTCACCTGTGGTCCCTGGGAGTCTGGTGTCAAGGCACTGTGTGATATTAAAGGCCGGCTTTGTGGAGATGTCCAATAACACAAGTGTGGCAAAAAACCCCAAATGAATTTCAGTGAAGTCTGTAGCTCTTGCAGCTATAGGAGTTCAGACATGTGATGCTTGTATCCCTCAGAGCCTCAGAAACTTTATTGTAGTGGTGTTCTGGGACAAAGATGGCCAATACTTGTTTTGAAGTTCATGCTTTTTGAAGTCAGACCTGTCATGTTTGGGGTCCCGATTTATGATTTTTGAACATTTAGGTTGGCAGCAGAGTGAAAATCTCTAATTTGATTAAAAAAAAAAAAAAAACAAAAAAACCCACAAAAAACCTTGTCCCTAGTCTATGTAGTTTGTATTTCTGCCTGAATACAAACCCAGATCCTGAGCTACCTTCCCAGCTCACGCTCCTCCTTGACTCGGCTGTGTTAGTAACTTTGTGTTCCCACCCCTGCATCAGGAGTTTCTCCTGGCTGGGATCTGAGTCTGCTTCCCTGCTGAAGGGGATGGGATCCTCATCAGTCATCATCCCGTGACTGACACTACCCTCGCAGACAGATGGAGATATAAATAGTCACTAGTCCAAGCTTCAGGATATTTTCCTTCATTCGGGGTGATGATAAGTAGAGTGATATATTTTTACCCTATATTTTTTTCCAACTGCTGTTACAGAACTTTCTTCTGTTGTCATTAAATAGGCAACCATTCATCAAGCAAATCTGGTGTTTCTCAAAATACCATAAAGCTAAAGGAAAAATGCATAGGAAGATATGTGTAACTGTTTGTTTAGTTTATCTTTATGTCCAAAATGACTAATTGATTTTTTAGTGATGTTTTATAGAAACAGTTGATATCCACAGCAAAAATCTCATGTAACAAATTTCAGCACAGATGGTATTTTGCTTGCAATCAAAAAAAGAGTGGCATATAGTAAATGAGTAGAAAAGGTTTCAAATCCAATACAGTAAGTCTTGAAAGATGGCTGAAATAAAAACACTTTATATGTTCAGAAATTAGAAAGCTGACTTCTGATAGAAATAACACAAAACCTGGCCTTAAATGTTTGAATCTGCCAAACTAATTTATCCCAAAGATACAGGTCAGTGTGGAAGTGAACCTTATCAGGTGAGGGCAGATAGTAGGCACCTTTCTGAGTAACAAAATTAACCCCTTAGTCTGTACCTAAAAGTATTTTTCTTACTCTCTATGTTATGGAAGTTTCCTTTGGAGGAACAATATTGAGACAGTTGACAAAGTTGACTTTCTGGGGTAAAGGGAAATACATGGGCTGCTTTTAGGCCATGGAACAAAATATGTGGTGAAACCTGAACAATTCCAATAGCAGTTTCAAATTAGTACTCCAGGAATAATCTCTCCTAGTTTATAAGCGCCAAAATACAAAACCAAACAACGCAATAATAAAGCACAAATGTGTGAGTGCAGATATGCCATGTATAGAAGAGGATGGGACAAAGAAGAGTGGTACAGAATTAGAAATGAAGGCTGTAATGGTTAAATAGGCACAACTGGAAAATCTGCTCAGACAGAATGCAATTAGTACCAACTCCTCTGCAGAGAGGCTTGAGAGGATTGGTCTTTGTGTAATGTCCTGGGCTAAAAGACGAACTGAAAGCTGAACATTTCCCTGGCTTGAGGGGAAGACTCAGGGCATTGTGGGAGGGGATGTCCGATGGATGTGACTAAGAGCAAAGAAACCCCACAGAGCTGCAGCAGTCCCTGCACTGTGGATGATTGGCAGCTGAGGGACTGTTATGGGAAGTGTCAGACTTCATGCCATAGTCTTCAGCTCTCCCCTGGCCATCTGCCTTAAGCCACTCCTGGAGATTAGTGGCTGGTTTGGACAGATCTGTGGTCTGACCCAGTCTGCATTTTCTCCTGTTTAGTGACATGAGATGAAGGTTGTGAAAGTGCTTAACAGAAACAGTATGTTTAGAGACAAAGTCAGTGTCCTTTTGAGAGGTGGGCAAGGTTGATGTTTCCCAGAACTGGGCAGATGTGTGCAAATGATTAGGAACTCAATTGAATATATAATAAATGTAATAAATAAATTTTACCTTTAATGAATAGAAGCATTTTCAGTTTTGGTCTTGGTAGGCATGGACTTTGCATACACAGGTATGATTGAAAGGATGAGGTTTGATGGAAGGAAATTAATTCAAACTCACTGACTCTAGCTTTAAAAACAAGACTCTATCATAATATATTCAGATTTTATACTGACTCTCTGTTAATGTTATTTCTTTTACCTGTTCCACTGCTGCTGAGGGATATATTATTTTCTGCAAGACTTTGACAGGCTCAGACAAGCATCTGCAATGGGAAATCTTTTACTTCTTGTTATCTGTAGGTTTTGTTAGCTCTTCTAAATAAATCTCAGGACTGTCTGAGGCTTACATTAATTCTTATTCTATATGGATTCAAAAATGAAACAACAATTAAAATAGTGTCTACAATGCCAAGGTTACTGGTATTGAGAAGACAGCATTTGCTTTGGTTTCAGGATCATTTACAACTTCCATGATAATGGATCTGACATCTAAAGTAATTATTCTCCAAATAAATAATTAAAGCAGAGAAATTTTAACTATTTATAGGAGGTGTCCCAAAAGACACTAATGGCAATGATTTTTTTCTTTGAGAAAATGGGTTTACAGAATTTCTGCAAGTCATTACATAGGATGGAGAAAAACAGCAATGTCCTGTGCTTTCAATTAGAAGTCTTGAAGTGGCAATCAGTGCTTTTTACTGCAATTCATAAAATCTCAGTATTTAATGAAAATTATGATGGAAGTGGGCAATGTCCAGGCTTTTTCAAGTGACTTCTGCTACTTACACAGATGGAAAATTTCCCCTCCCTCTTTGATGAAAGACTATAGGTCACTAACAGGTAATTGATTTTGGCTAGTATGTTACATTAGCTTCCCTTTGTATCTATTCAAAGAAAAGGAAAATGCTTGACTATTTTATACATCTACAAATTTCTAAGTCTGAAGGTCCATGCTTGACAGTATATATAGAGCTGTGACAGGAACTTGGTGCCATGGTATCTACTATTTCTGTCTACATCTGAGGATCTCTGTATTACCACTGGATATTTAGTTGTCACCACTAGTAGATGTCAGGATAAATCTAAGCAAATGTAAACATCTATTTTATGTTAAGATAGCCTGTGTACTAGACTCATTTGCTGGATATCCACTGAATATAAATGAAGCCCAGGATAGGACCTTAGATGTAGAAATGTATAATAGGAATGCATAAAGTATGGTGAGCTGATTCACTGAAGTAAAACAAGGATAAGTTTCTAAGATGACCAAGATATTTCTGTAAGAACAGACGACATGTGAATTTTGGCTCATTCTGGATCTCGGCCCCCATGGTGTAGGGGCGCACCAGTTCCTAGTTCCTTATCCATGATCGGAGCCATTTCTGACGGCTTAAGGATGGGGAAGGGGGGACTCCAATGCAGCAGGATGTTCCGTTCCGGCCAGGCGACCGGAATTCAGTCCCGGCCGCAGGGAGGGGAGAGTTGCTCCCCCTCCCCCCACCCACGTGGTCCCATGGCCGCCCAAGAGACAGAGATGACACACGGGACGTGCAGAGGAGGACAGAGAGAGAGTCTTTATTGTTGGGGGGTTACATATATAGGGTCTGGAGGGATCACGAAATCACCAATGACAAAGCTCAGGGGGTTACAGTAAAAACTAACCAGGTCCAATAGGAAGGGGTTAACAAGGGCCAATCAGGAGAGCCAGGTATCTTCCCGGGACATTCCTGCATAAGAGATAACACCTTTCGAAGGGGGTTTTGGGAACAAGAAAGCAGTGACTCACAGAAAATGCAAAAAGCCATTTTTGACCACATGTTTCACTTTAACCTTAGAATCCTCACTCCTACAGCTCATGTGTGTAGAAGAGATGCACAGACATTTTAGGATAAGTGCAATATAAAATGCATCACTGCAGTCAAGGTTCGTGTAGTAAATTATTCAGAGTGCTGCAATGTGTATTATTTGCATTCCTATTTTATTACATCACAATTCCATTTTTAGTCTCTGGGAAGGGGAATTTTTCTTTCTAATAGGCAGTGTAGTGGTACTCTGGGCACTGGTAAGAGAGCAGATAAGAATAAAGACTCTATTAGGATCTTTGACTTTTGTTGTCTTTTAGTACCATAGGGAACTTTCTCTGAAGCCTGCTAGTCTTTTTATTTTATTTTATTTTAGGTAAATCATTCCTCATTAATATAATTAATATCAAGAAGAATGAAAGAACTCTTTTTACTTAAACCAATGTCCTCTTGTTTCATCACAAACACTTTGCCAAGAGTTTCTTTGGAATTACAGCATCTCAGGTTTCAAATTAAATCTGACATTTAACCTAGCATTTGGGACACTAAATATATGACTTTCTCTAGAGAGAAACTGTCTGTTCAGTTAAAGTGCTGCTGCACCAGCAGTGACCTACCAGGAGAAGGAGAACTCCTTGGCAGTTAGCCCCATTGCAAAGCTGCTTTATATAGCATTTGAAAAACACAAAGTTGTTGATCCTGGGAATTGGTTTCAAAATGCTGTTAAAAATGATGAGAGCTGGCAGTGTGGCTCAAAGATTTCCTTTTCTCATATACAGAGCTCACGTTATCTCCCGGCCATCAGAGCGAATGGTGGGAATGTAACCATTGGTTTTATTCCGTATAATCCAGCTCTGTGAAAGGCTCCAGGCCACTAACTTGTGAAATCATGAGCGATGCCTGCTTCACACACTGCTGCCTCAGTTTCCAGGGTAATTTGTGGTAAGGGAAAGAAAGGCAATAGTCTTTTAAGTTTCTCAAACATTCTAACTTTCATGGCAAAATTTAGGCAAAGAAATAATGCTCTTACAGGGAACAAGCCCTGCCTCAAAATTCCCAGTAAAATGCTAAACATTGCAACATGATGTTGAGAACTTTGCATTTATTTTTTACATGCCAGTGATGGCCTGAATCAAAGGGACATTTGCTGCCTATAAATCATGCTCACCATAGTACTTCCCTTGGCAGAGAGCTCACAGTTAGTGACCCAGAATGAGTTAGGATGGCGAGGAAACACAAAAAAAGGGCTTTTTTTAAGGCGCACAAAGAAAAATGTGTGTTTCTCCTATTAGCCAGCTCACCCCTGCTGCTGCAGAGCTATCCCAGACCTACTCACACATGCTGCACATGGCAAGTACAAAATTAGGATGATAATGTGTGGACTCCCATGTGCACTGGGCCTGTGTGAGATTGACCTGGCCTCTGAGCCAAAGTTTTGCAAGTTAATTTGAAGCTGAAAGGCTCAATTTGCTTCTGAGGAACTACTATAAAAAGCAGCAGCCATGCAGATGGGCAGAGCTTGGCATTTCCCGTCTTTTTCCCTCTTGTGGATGATTTATAAGCAGTTTAAGTGTTAGGGGTCAGTTATTACTCTCATCTCAGTTCTTTTGCAGGTAAGATCATAGTTTTGGTCTAGCAGTTTTCTCCTTTGACTTATTTTATCAGAACTGGACTGTTAATTAGAGCCAGGGTTTGGCTGTCTTTACTGTGAAATATAATTCTGTTATCAGTGCAACCACATTCTTCCCTAGGTGATTTCCACTTTGGCTTTAATTCTTTTTTTTCTTTTTTCTTTTTTTTTTTTTTTAATCCCGTGAAATATAAAGTATTTCTTTACTTGGGTAAGCTGGATAGCCCTTTGGTCTAAACAGAGTTCTTTCATTTTGAGATTTCTGATATGTTAAACCTCTGTGAAAGTTTGATAAAAGGTAGCTTTAAGGCTTTTAATTAATTATGTACAAAAAGTTGACAGTACTCCACTGGGAGGTGTTCCTAATAATCCATGCATGTAATATAGTGGGAACATTGTTTATAAATATAAATGAATTGGAAGGTTTGTAACCTTGGAATAATAGAAGATGAGAAATCAAATCATGGCTGGCAACCTCACAATTAAATGTTCTAAGATTAAATGACCTACTTGAAAGCTACATTTTTATCTTTGTTTTCCAGTAAGTAGAGGAAAAATAATCCATGTAAGAGCTCCTTTAAGCTCTTACTGAGAGTGAAGTAAGGAAATGTTGGTTTTAATATTTCATATCTCCCACAAATGAAAAGACACACTCTTACAGTTTGGCCTAGCTGGAAAACACACAGTTCACATGGTGCTGAGAGGGTGGAGAAAAGGGGAAAGAGAAAGACAGTGTCAGTAAACTAGCTACAGAGCAGTGGCAAAAACAAAGAAAGAAAGTCTCAGGCAAGCAAAGGAAAAGGGATCATAAACCTGGAAAACAAGGAACAAAAAGGCTGTCTGTAGGGCAAGGGTTAAGAATATTGACAAACCAAAAATGAATAGAAAGGACTAAAGGGAAGACCAACCTTCAGATCAAATTCACTTCTGTCATTGTAGCATTTGGTGGATTAAGAATCCTATTACCATCGGCCAGCATGGATTTAAAAAACCCCCAGCTTATCATCATCAGTATTGTATCTATTTTGCTTATGCTTGGCAGCAGCAGAACCTTCTGGGAAAGGTACAGCACATCAGCAGTATGGGACCAGGTCACTTAGAACTATATGTTTGAAACTATTGTTTCACCTCTGATCTGCTGGTGTCATTAAAAGGAGCATCCACAACCTGAAAATCACACTTCTGTCTGTCCTCATTAAGCTTAAAAAGAAGCACCTTGATATTGTGGAAGGTAAAGGAAATTAGGGGGAAAAAAAATCCACTTTTTAGTTCTTTTCTCTCATTGCCTCACTGTTTCAATGTGAGGCTCAACTTCTTCACAGGTTACTGCACTAATAAAGGGCCATATGTGGCAAAATGTCTTTAGATCAGTGCAGGGAGAAAATCTGACTGAGCAAACCATACTTTTCTCCCTGGTGCCCTTTGCTGCATGGAAATGATCATTTACTGCTGCCCTGCACCAGCAGCAAATGTTTGCTAGGCAGTTCCAGGCTAGCTCAGCCAGGCTGGCTGAGGGCAGTACCACCCCTCCGAGGCACGGTCTGGTCCCTCTGCTCATACTTGCTTTCCTGGAAAGACCCTTATTCAACTTTTCATCTTTCAAAAAAGTGTTAATTTCCAAAGTCAGCGAGCTCCCTTGAGCCCTTTCTATTCTTCATGACAGCACTTAAAGTGTGAGAGTGCTGGGATTACTTAAACATTCATTTCCATAGAAAAATCTAGAAACACTCCTATGTTTTTCAGACACAGAGAACAAAATGCTCAAATAGCATGCTTCCTCCTTCTTTCTTCACTGGCATGTACAGAACAGCTGATATGATTTCAAAAATCCTCCAGACAGCCAAATTCCCAGGAGTCATGTCGTAGTGTTGCTGCTACCATTGACCAAATCTGTTTCCCAAACAGATTTGGGAAAATGCTGTCCTGCTTTGCAAGAACACCAAATAAATAATGAAAAATAACTCATAGCTAATACTTTCATATTCATTTTCAGTATGTCAGATGGAAATGCTCATTTAAGTAATTGAGGATTTTATGTTTGTTTCTTTTTTTAACGTAAAGCTCTGTTTGGGGTTCAACTCCTCATTTCCATGTGAGTCCCTATAACATGCAAAGCCCCAGGAACACACAGTGGGCTGGAAACAGCAGACACTGAGATTCCTTTGAGATTCCTTTTAGTGCTATGCTTGTTGCTCCCAAGAGATTTTTATCAGGATGGGCATTATAGCTAGTTCTTCAGGGATAAGGAGAAATATCTAGGGACAGTGGTCCTTCAATATCTTTATGTTTATTTAACAGCTGAGTGTATTTTTTTAAATAATGCAAATGTTTGAAGAGAAGTGCAGAAGTACCTTGTTTTAGATTTCTGTTTTGGAAACCCAGAAAAAAATATGTGGGGGATATTTCATGACTGTATTTTTAACCTTCACATAGCAAAACTGAGAGGGAAATTTGCACTTCAAACTATAGCTGGAAACAAACCACCCACATAAAGAGATAATAAAACATCAAAAGGCCTGTGAAATATGCTGGCACATGTATATGTGTTTAAAAAGGGCATGAAAATGAAGATATGCAGAACACACAGCAAAAGTCCTTTTCTGGCTGGAGTATTAGTTATAATAAGCAAAGCAAAATTTGCTAGTGTTTAACCCAAGCCCAGCTGAAGTGATATGGTAAAAATGAATGTGTTCTGCAGTATTCAGATTGCTGAACACAAACATATCTTCTCATAGGATTGAGAATATTGAAAGATACAAACATTACCCAGCCTCATTAATTCTATTTGGCCTGAAAACTGCTGCCTTGTGCTCTGGGGAATATATTGTTTTATTAAAGTGAAAGTTCTGAAAATGCATAATGGAAATGTTAGTACCATATTACTCATGATCTCAAGGCTCAGCACTTGTTGGCTTTTTGACTTCTGCCAGGGTAATGTGGCTGCAGGAGCAGTTCCACACACATCATTCCCTCTCATTTTGATGTGGCAATACAATAGGGAAAATTAAACTTCTGCAGTGTCAGCTGAAGAGAAGTTTCCCAGTGCAGAGAGACCACAGGGATGCTGGAGACATCCCTGCGCTCCCTCATCCTCTTGGTTAGCCATGGAGATTCCTGGAGGGGACAGGCTAAATATTTGGAAGGTTAGAGGCCAAAATAATGCTCTTGGAAGAGCCCAGGGGAGATTGCTGCTGCTGAAAAAACCTCCAGGAACATCTCTGTCTGGTGGCAGTTTCTCCCTTGGTCTTTCCTGGGTTTCTCTGTGAGGTGGGATGAAGCTCTGGGTGTCCCAGACTGTCAGAAATTGCAGTCCTGCTCTGTCCTCCCCTCATGCGGAGCAGTGCTGTCCCATCACAGGGCACAGCATTCCAGGAATTACTCTTTTGGCACATGGCCACTGCTGAACTAACACTGCCAAACCCACAAATTTTGCCCTGAGTTTCTTGCTTTAACTTTCCACTTGAAAGTTAAAAAAAAAAGTTAGGCTTTTATTTTATTTTGCAGCTATTACAGTATAGGGTATTAAAATAAAGACTGGGAGTGCTGGCAAAATCCTGTACAGTGAGTTGTGCCCCAGCGCCTGAGCTCTCATTTTGAGGTAGATCTGTTATCAGACATGAAACTGGAAGTACCAGCTCTCAGTTGATGGGCTTTTCTTTGGTAGAGGAACAAAGGTACTAAGTATCTGTAGCTGATATTCATTGCTATTTTTATATCAAAGCTTTCTTATCTACTTGGCAAGTGATTCACGGATTTTCTCTCTCTCCTCAGTGCCCCTGCAAAGTGTTTGTTGTAATCTCTCACATATCCTCATTACACTTTTTGCTCCACATTAATAAGAAATGAAGAAGTCAGGTTGCATTAGATTCTCTTATCTTAGCCAGCTCTTTTCAGAATTTCTCCCAAAAAAGTTAAATGCCCTCTTTTCCCTTTACTTTTTCGTTTCCCTTTCCTATGAGCTTTTTTCTTCTCCATTCTGTGCTTACAATATCTCTGCTCTGTGACCTGAGCTGACCTCCCAAGAGCTTTTAGAAAATTATTAAATACTCTATTGTGAACTTTCATATGTGTATGCACACGCAAGCATTATTCTTACACCTATAAATACATTTCTGCTTAGTTTTTAATCCTTTTCTTACTTCCTCCCTCCCCACCTTTTTGTGCATGTGGTTTTGCTTTATCTGTCCCAGCAGATGATGTGAGCTGTGACTGTCTCTCCTTAACACTTCTGCCAGTATCTACTGGCTGTAGTCAGATCTATTCTGCTTTCCTGCAAAGGCCAGCTCTGATGCTTCACTTTGTCTCTGCCATGAAAAATTATCTCAAACACTGATGACTTCAAACTCACAAGAAACAGAGACTGGCAGAAGCTGTGATATTTGGATTTGGACTCAGATTTTAAGTCCTACAGAGTTCAGACTATCTTGGATCTGCCTAGTATAATGATAAAGGTTGCAAGCAAAACAGGAATTTAGGTAGCTCTCTGTTCTAATGATAAGGGAGCTCAGAAGCTTTTAGTTTGACACCAGCTGCTTCTCTAAGAAATGAGTTAATTTCCAATTGACCATTATGAATCTTTGAGTTCTTGATTAACAAACATCATCTTTTGTAATGAGAAGGAGAACATAGCTCAGAGCCATGTTGGTGGCTGGTGACTGCTTTGTGAAATGTTAACGTGTTTCCTTTTTGGTCCCAAATAAAAAAAAAGGATGATGGCATGTGTTTTGGTAAAGTACAACAGTATATCATGACAACTCTGACGTGACCTCAGAAAACATGTTACCAAAGGGGAAAATAGCACCTTTGCTGCAGCACAACAGGTCAGGCATGTCCCCTGCAAGCCTGTCCTCCCCTGCAGGAGGAGCCAGGTTGTGCATGTGCAGAGGGAGCAGTGGGGGCCCTACCTTGCCTGGGTAAATGTCCTACAAGGTCTCTGAAACTCCACAGAGTTCACTGCTCTGCCATGCCAAGGGTACCAGGGAGTTTTGCTAAGGTCTTGATGCAAAATACTGTGGGATGGCTAGAGTAGCTGCCAGTCTCCTTGCCTACAGTACTGCTCTTTGAGCCACATTTTACAAACCCTAAAGTGGATGTAGGTAGTGCCATAATCCCCTATGTGTATAAAAAAGGCTGTTGTGTAATAGAAAACCAGTAACAACTTGTGTTCTTCCTTCAAAAGTAATTCCATAACCCACCACCTTGTAGGAGCCTGAGATGCCAAAAGATAATGGGGCAAGGCTGCAAAGTGTCTTGGCCAAGTGCAGGAGTTCCACAAGACCCAGAGGAAATGAAGGTACTGCTCAGAGCATGAACTGAATATCCTTTCATCTGCTGGCATTGGAGAGACCAGCTTACAAGGGAAAAAGGCACCTTGATAGCTGTAAGCCTTTTGGTCAGTGCTTCCATTTTTCTGAAGTGATTCCTCCAAAACATGGAGTTCCTGGGTTCCTTTTTATGAGCTCTGATATCAGTTATTATGGTGGGTGGTATGTTCTCTTCCTTTCGTGAGCAGGAAGGGGTGGGAACTGCTGTTTCTGAGCTTGTGCCTTCAGTGAATCAGGCTTTTAAAACAATTTTTTTACTATTTGCTTTCAGGTCTTTTTTTTTTTTTTTTTCCCAAATGTATTTTGCTACAGCTCACACTAAAAAATTCTCTCTTCTATTGCTGGTGCTTTGGCATAGCCTCCAGCCTCCTGCAGTGACTTGTGTCTGATGCAGCTTCGATCCACAATATATCTCTTATCTCACTTCAGTTGCTCTCCATTTCCTTTTAAACGGGAAGCCAATAATCACCATTCCTGGAAGGGTTTTCTTTTACACTTATTCTAAAAGTGTGCTTTTAACTAGGGACTTCTAGCTGAATGTGCTGTGAAAGACACTGAATAAGGGCACAGTGGAGCATGGTGGAAATTTGCTCCCCTTTTTCAAGCCTTGCAGGAATGTGCTGCCTTCGAGTGATAGTGCTGCCTAGTACTAAGGCTGTATGTTGAGATGGATGAGGATGTGAGTGTGTGTCCACATGTAAAGAAAGATGCTGACCTTCCCTTGGCAGCTGTCCAGTAAGAAATCCAGCCACTGCCAATGAGCCCTTGCATCAGCTCATCTTTATACAAGATGAGCTACAGATAGGGAAAGTGCAAGAACGCAGCCCAACACCTTGTCCTCTCAGTGTCAGGAGGGGCCAGAAAGTTTTGAGCAGGGAAGGAAGAAGACAACTAGGGAACTGTGGCTCTTGCCTTGCCAGAGCCCTGTGCCACCCTGCCTTTCCTCTGCTTCTGTCCTGATCAGAGGGCTGCACTGCTTGGAGCTGGCAGTAGATCTCCTCCTCCTGGGAGGAAAATCTCACCAGTCCTCGTTCTCCCCAAGCACTATAACTGCAGGATTTGGGGGGTTGTCTTTTTTTTTTTTTTTTCATATTCAACTTTCAATTTTTTGCATTAGTTGTGAGAAAATTGGATTTAACATGATCTTTCTGATCTTCATGCTAGCTTATATATGTTATCCGCATTTTGAGCTTCATGTGTAAACATTATCTGTGTAGACTGTACCTTCATCACAGTTTTTATAGTTGCTTTAAGTTGAATAAGCATGTAATCTCATTTAAGTCCCAGATGCTTATCCATGTGTCCTGCTTCTGAAGGCACTACTGCTGTCTTTTATTATGTCATAGAATTGATCTTAAAATAGAAATTCAGATTTTGTTCTAAACACCTTTGCTGGTGTTTAAATCAGTGTTTTCAATACCAATTCAGCAAATATTAGAAAGTCTGACACTCCTTAACTGTATCTTATGAGAATCACGAGCCACTTGCAGGGATTTATAGGGGATGTGTGGTGCTTCTGAGTGTGTGTAAAATTGTTCAAGGTAGATTTGGGGCAGCTTTTCCTTTTTACTCCATGGACCCACAAATACTATCCTATTGGTTGCCTTTGAGTGTTGCACCTCGTAACTCTCTTGAGTGAAAGCTGATGCTGTTGGGAAAGATAATAACAAGCTGGGACACACTTTACATCCATGGGTGTAAGGCTGTCTTCTAAGGATGGAGAATTTTTATTTCCCTGGACTTTTCTGGAGGGTTTCTCAGCTAGTGACACAACTGTTTAGCAGTAAAGACCCAATCTCTGGATAAGGGAGAGACTCACTCCCAGAGCTTGTGTTCCCTCTGCTTGTCCAAAAGAAAGAGAAAAGCAACAATTGGTTTGAAAGATTTAAGATTATTAGTACAGTGCTGAGGCTATTCCCTTCTCATGTAAATATAAACACTGATCAGAAATGGAAAAATCTGCAAGAACTGCAGATTAGGAACTTAAATAGCTAAATTGTGTGGCTTCATGTCCCCATTCTCCAACAGAGACGGAAGGGCTATATGGTGGATGTGAACAAAGCAAATGTCAAGTAAAGGGAGAAAAATGAGTGAATGAATATTTGCATATGTACAGGAGAGGAAATCTTGTGCAATTTTCTTATGGCATTTCTCTGCTCTTGAGATGAATTTTAAATAACAGGAAGTAATTCATTCTTGAGCTTTCCATAAATGATGATTTATGTCATTTTGCATCTAGTCAATTCCTGTGATATATGGATGAATATATATCAATATTTGGGCAGATACATCCTCTATAGATGATTCATGGTTTTTCAATTAAAAATGTATTCTTGATGTAACAATTTTCTAAAAGTTGTCATGTTCCCCCATTCATCTCCCACTGCATCATCCAGTTTTCCCCCCACTTAACAAGTTATTTTATTAAAAGAAAATGTTCTCAAATGTTCTGGAGATTTTTGTTAAGTAGTTAGGAGATAGTGATAGATTGATGTACTTTTGTATAATTTCAAAATCAACACGGAATTGTGTTGACATTGCAATCCTGTAGTCTTAGTTCTGAAGGAAGAAACAAGTCTGGCAGAGGATTTTAACTTGCAAATGTCTTGCAAAAGTAAGTCAGTCCCAGTAATATGCAGTCACACTGTCTTGGAATATAGCAAGTCCTAGCTGCAGATTTATTGAAGATCTGTACCCTTTCCTTCACTGGTGGGATATATGGTAAAGAAGAGCAATCCCATTCATAACATAGCACACCTATTCCTGTTTACCACTTCAAAACACCTGTGCTGTTAACAGCAAATCTGCTGTTCCTCTTTAGCAGGATACACAACCAGTCTTGGACGAAACATTTTACAAAAACCTTGCAGAAATCTGTAAATGTACTTCTAATGCCCTAAGTATAAGGGGCACAGTATTCAAGTATACAGCTAAATATAAATGTAAGGTAATCAGTGGCTCCCATTTTTGTGGTTTTGACTTGATGCATGTTCTTTTATCTTCTTGGTTTTCTGTGTGCTTTAAAATTAAGCATATACATATTTTAGCACAATTCAAATTAAGAAAAATACAAGCTGACTTTGGTCAAAGAATAATAATATTCTAAGGATTTCTCAAACTCATAGCAATTTTCTCAAATGAATGACTTAAACAGAAGAGGTTAAAAAAACCTTAAACTTTTTGATTACAAGAGGCTGGATGTTGTACAACCTTTTTACTGGTGTTTTCAAGATGCTTAGAAAATTTTTCATTCACCAAAATCAGGTTTTTTATAAAGAATATTTTAGTTTATTTGAAAATAGATCTTGAAAAAGTTGATGAGATGCCTACATACTGCCCCAGAAAATGAAAAATAAATCTTTGACAATATTCAAATGTTAGTCCTTCATACACAGCTGCATTCTGTCTTCCTTTTTCTCTTGTCTTTTGATAGATAACCATATTATGCTTCTGTGTACAGTTAAAACTGGATAGTTGAGTGGTAATTTTAACATTCAACATTTACTTCTCACTCTTGTGTGCGATAAATAAGATAATCAGCTTCCTATTTTCATTAATTCTGATTACTTGGTCATTTCCAACCGTTAATTAATTAGTACGATCAAATAAATTCTGTAGCATTATTTTAATGCATTGATCTGCGTAATTTTGAACTCGGAAGTCATAGGTTCTGCATCAACCCCTTAGATGAATGCTGAAGTAATTGGCTCCCTCAGAGGTAATCCCTGTAATCACATAAATCAGAAACACCATCATGAGTTCCTGTCAAGAAGGACAGAGCTCAATTGGCCACGTTAGCTCCCTGCTAGACTGAGAGAGTCTATAAATATCATGTTGCAAAAAGATCCTCCTGAAACACGTTTCTTGAAGGAAAGACCCGGGAAGTTTTTTGCTTATCACAGGTGCCAGGTGCCCTTATCTTCAGGAAAAATGTGAAGGCTCAGAGGCTGACAGATCTGCTTGTAGTGGTGGTATTGCTATTCCTTACTGCAGGGCAATGTCCAGAACAGCCCTGAGCTCGGTGGTGAACTCATGTTACTTAACATAAGAGAGAGAAGGGATATTTGTTCAGCCCAAGCAAAGAAGTACAGAAAAGAAGGGCTCCAGAGCAACATTCTCTGGTCCAGAGACCTCCTGTGCATCCCTGGGCACATCCATACAGTATGATAGAGGGTGGATAATAAATGCCTACACTGGCAGCTGGGTTTGGAGACGGGTGTGTGGACATGCATGCTCAGATCAGGAAGCAGTGCTCCTCTTTCTTTCACAGTGCTCTTGTCAAGCTGAAGATCTCCTGCAGTACTTCTGGTGCAAGTGGTCCAAGCCAGGCAGTGAAAGTATGAAGCAGCCCTCCTTGTTTGCTTGTTCTCCTTCCCACAACGAGGGATCAGAGCTTTGGGCAGTATTGCATGTATGGGTGATGTGGGGCACTCCTTATAAAACACACAAGCCTAAGATTCCCAGGGATCTCTTTTTAATTTTGAGTTTCATAACAAATAAATGTGAAAATCAAATCTATTTCTAGAATATCTAATTTAAATATTGAGCTGGAGGATGGACTATCATTAATTTTTTAGAGAATGACACATTGATAAAAACTGAAAACACTGGTAGAAATAAAGCAAAGCAGCCTGAAACTCTTCTAAGCTTCTTCTTCTTCCGGGTCTTGCTAATGGGAATTTTAGTCCCTATGACTTATTATTCTGCCAGTAAAGTAAGTGAGGGTCATTCTGCCTCCCTCTCAGCTGTACCACTGGAACAGAGACAGCCTGCAGACCACTCCTGGCCAGCCATGGTGTCAGGACCAGGAGTCTGTGCTCCTCTCCTGGATCAGGTGGTGTTGGAAGTAAGTGGGCTTGCAAAGTGTTTTGAGAAGGAGTCATTGAAGGGAAAAGGGCATTCAGTTTTCAAAGAATGGGGTTTGTGGCTTGTGAAGTTTCTCACTATTACTGATAATTAGAAATTTTAGCTTTTTTTCTTTCAAAGGTAACAGAGGAAGAGCTAAATTGAAATAAAGAATAGGTCTCCAGATTCTTCATAGGATAGGTATTGTTGTTGTGCACTGGGCAGAATGCACTGCACTTTCACTTTTCTCATTCCGTGAGTCTTCAGTGATGAACACATATATAAAAAATATTGCATCTGCTTCAGTAAAGCTGGGTGTAATGATACCAGAAATGTGTACTATAGGCTGTTGAAGAGATCCTTTATTGAAACTGGCAGTCACATTGAGAACCCGCTGTTGGTAGATCATTTTAAAGCATTTTCGAAAAAGCTAGAGGATAATTCTAAATTTCTATAGCACAAACCAAGATAATTCCCTGAGTAGTCTAACCCAGAAAATTGCACAAGTTCTTGACACAGTACTACCAGATGTGATACAGCTTTTGTCTGCAATCCCTTGTACTAGAGAATTAAAGGAAGTGTAATGAATTCTGAGTGTGGGTATTGTAGTGGGTACACAGGGTGTGAAAGGAAAAAACATATAGAACATGTTCAGTTACAGTCTCAGGAAATAGTAAAACCTCCCTGGTTTATAGAGCCTGTAAAGGTGCTCTATCACAGCTGGCCATCATAATGATAAAATGTATTTTATGTGATTACAGGAAAGCTCTCCTTGTGCGTTGACCAAATCCCTCTGAGCTTCTACTTTATAGATACAGTTGTATTTATCTACATTAAAGGTTGTTCAGAGACTTTGAGGTCTTTGTGTGAAACTCATTATTATAGGAAGTCAAAATATTATTATGCAATCCTAAGAATAAAACCTAACTTCCAACTCCCCGGGTGTTACTAGCTGAGAGAATTCTTCCCAGGTGAATGATATGAAGGTGAAATGAATACAATTTTGCTGATAAAGTACACATGCTACCAGCTTTGCAGTTTGAGAAGGATTTAAACTAGTAATGTGCCAGCTTCTCCTGTTCCAGTCAGTTTAACAAGAAAGCAGAAGCTGCTCCCCACCTTTCAGGTAAGCCAAAGTATATAAGATAGTGTGTTTTGAGTAGCAATTAGTCACATCTTTGGCAAATAAAAACAGGGTACCCCTAATTTTATACGAAACATATTGCAAGTAAATGCCAAGCTTATTGTTAGAAACTTGTTTATTTAGGCTTTCTCATAGAAGTCTACTATTTGTATGTGACTAAGACATGGTATCCTCAAAATTTAATATTAAAACAGCTGTATGTTTTGGAATAATAAATTAGGAACTATGGCACAGTATAATAAAAGTACTCTTCATTTGCATGTGCTAATTAATTTTTACTTTATTGCATCAACATTTGGGAGTAGTTGCCTTATTATCAGGAATGAATTTGCTTATAGTCTGAAACTAAACACTGAACAAACTCAGTGAAGGTGACCCTTTTTCCTTTCAATTATCAAGGTTAATTATAAAATTAATTAGGTCAATTTGTAACTTTGATTAGGAGAATTTACCTTCTCTCAGCTTTGACACAGAATCTGGATCTGCAGTGAAAGATTTTGCCTTCTTTACAAAACTCAGTAGTTTTGTGACATCCCTCTTAAAAACTCTTCCAGGTTTTTGCTACTTGGATGATGTCAGATTGTTGAACTCAAATTGGAGACCGTGTATTGGTTTTATCTTGTCATTATCCTTTTCCTGGCCTAATTCGATAATGAAATCTGGTTTTATAAAACAGTTTAACAATTTAACGGGAAACAGATTAAAAATTAATTGGTTTCTGTTCTTTTCATGTACTGTCAGTTACAGTTGCAGTTATAATCTAGAGCATCAACATGAGTCATCCGTAGAATATTACCTTTATTTCTGATTATCTTCAGTAGCCTTGCTTTTTCCATAATTAGCCTGAATTCTGTTCTTTGGCTTTTATAAATTAAACGAGCAATAGCTGTGGACACTCATTTTGCTTAAAGTTTCTGCTGGTGTCTGGCACACATTAGGAGCATTAGCTGTGGGTTAATCCTGAATGGCATTAAGGCCCCGCCATAGATGTGCACAGGCATTCTCCTCAAGAACTTGTAGGCTAAACAAATGTGGGTTAATTAGCAAATACAAAAAGGTCTGAAGAACAAACAATTATCCCATTTACTGGTGGGTAACAGAAATTTTAATTGATTTCACTTCTGTGACAAATCTGTGCCTGGATCAATAATTAAATCTTAGTCCAAAATTTATTGCCTTAATGAGATGAACATCTTATTTCAGCTGTATTATGACCCTTTCCTGCCTAGAGAAAGCATTAGTAGTTAACTTCTGCAACCTTCTGCCTCTTAGCAATTAACAGAGGAACTAATTCTGCAAGGTAAGGAAGGCTTTCTGAGTGGCAACAAACATTTCTCTTTCATTGCCAAGGATTTTTAAGTCCTGGCAATAATTAAAAAAAAAAAAAAAAAAGAAACAGTTCTGAACTATTTGCTGCTTAAACATGAGAAATTAAAGTACCAGGTCAAATAGGGAAGGATTAGGAGTGGTTTGCATCCATATCATAAGAGATAATTAAGTACTTGTACTCCATTTTGTCTTTGAGGAGTGTAAAGGCATCCTGAAGCGACAGCTTCTAAAGGAAATTTCTGGTAGGTCTCCTCTCCATTTACTCTGATGATCCCACTTGTCTTCTCTGCTCACACACTTTCATTATTCACATATTCCATATTTTATTTCATTATTATTTCAGACATAGCTTTCCTTTACTTCTCCCTATTTTCAAAGCATTTTAGATTGTTTTTTATCAGGAATACATTAATAGTGCAGATGCTAACCCCATTTGCATCTTCTGCATGGATCCAGTCATTAAGGCCTGACTGATGCTTTACTGCAGTCCAATTGTCAAACTCAAAGGGGTGTGTGCCACTTTTCAATACTGTACATAGAGGGCACCTCTCAGCTGGGCCTTTTAGGACCAGGATTATTAGCCCCCCAAATAAGAAACTAGTTCAGAGAAAGAAAATGGACTCTGTACTCCTAATGTGATTGGGAGTACCTAACACTCCAAAACCTGACTTGTCTGCAAAGGTCTTGTACCTTCGTGAACAGCTTCTCTTATTTAACCTGTCATATCCATTATAGGAGCAGAAGGGCTTTTTTTATTTTAGCATGACTGACAGGCAGCCTGTATGCTCATCAACCTCAATGAACCAAGACCTTCTGTATGAAGAAGCATTTGACAGCAACCATGAAGTCTTTCAGAACAAAAAAAATCACTAAAATATTTGATATTCTCCCTTGAGCAGGAGAAGCAATCCAGAAGGCATCAACATTTTTGCTGGCCTTAGTTTAATAGAAGATAGATCCAGCTAAATGTGGTTGTTTTCCTTACCTTAAGGCTACCAGAGACAGGGAACTTCAGTTATCATAATTACCCTATCAGCAGATTTTGCACTTAAAATAAGGGGATTATATATATATATATATTTAAAAAACTTACAAAAAAAGTTTAAATAGAACTCTTAAGATTTCTTTTTCCCCTTTTCTTATCAGTTTTTTCCATATGCAGAAACTTTATTTTTTCAATTAAGAGATCATCAAAGTCTTCTTCCCCACTCAAATTATTATCTTAGCTAATTTTTAGCTATTGAACAGTGTGGTTTTCCCCTCTCTGCTACCTTGTGCCTTTGCATTATTTGCTGCTTTATTTGCACTCCTGTGCTTTCCTGTGGTTTCTCAACTGTCAGATCTTCAATACAAGAAAATCCAGTGGCTTCCTCCTTGTCTATTATAAACTACATATGTTATTTCCTTTCAGTATTAGAAGCAGGAATGTAATAAAATTCAAATAATTGTTACTTCATCTGAGATGAAGGCCAAATAAATATCTCCATAACTATGCCCTTACATTTCATTGCCCATGGCTATCGGTAGTAATAAAAGATAGACCGAGTTGTTTCCTTTTGTGAGCAATAGTCAAGAATGTCACCGTCAGTAAAACACAGCAAACTGAGAGGTTCTTGCTTGGAATTTTGTTGGGGAGTATCTCGGATCCACCTGCCTTTGTGCTGTGGCTGCAGCCTGTCTTATCTATGCCTAAAGCATAAGCAGTCTGCAGTTGTCATCTGAGGAATTCAAGCTGAGGAGGATACACATCGCTTTGGTCCTACTTGTTCTGCTGACCTATTTCCTTTTGCTGGTGGAGGTTAGGGTACACTGGCACACCATGTAATCACAGGAATCAGTCTGTGCACTACAAGTCACAGGAAAGAAGCTTACATTTTTCTTTTAATAAGTCAAACTTGTTTAAGCATGTGCACTCCCGGCTTGTCAGCTCCCTGCTACTGTGGCTTTGCTTTTGTGCCTTGCCTTGTCCTCAGATGAGTCCCAGAGGTCTCTTGCCTACACTCCAAGCAAATGTCTTAAGTGTTTCTCAGCAGAAGGGGAACACTTCTGCTAAATAGCTGTGTAGCCCTTAAAAACAGAACTAGAGGTAATAAAATAATAATAATTTCAGTCATTGCTTTATTCTCGCACTGTGTATTTAGCAAGAGCTTTGAGGTTTGGGAATACACTTTCCAGGATAGTCACTTCTTGCCATGTTCAATAAGCAAAGCACTTTCAAAAGCATTCTGAAAAGGAACATTTAATGTTATTTATGGAACTGCACTGGATTTATTCCATTTTCCCCATCTACAGATGTAGAAAGCCATGATCACAGTAATACTGCTATGGCTCAAACACATGTGTATTGCCAAGAGGAGGGGATTCTCCACCATCAGTTTGCAGTGACCAAAACTGGGAACAGATCTGGGTTTAACTGGAGTGAAGATAACTCGAGTGGCCTGGGCAACACTGTATGCCTCCGTGGTATTTCTCACTCTGCAAATATGACTGAATTAATGTGGGGGGAGTTGTCTGATCAACAGCACCTTGGAAAACACCAGAATAAATACTTTAAGTATATAAACCTCTCAATCATAGCCAACTTATAATTTTTTCCTTTAATTAAGCCTTTGTTTTATAGTTTATTAACTTGCCGTGCCCACAGAGAGGTGCATTTGAAAGGAAAGCCACCAAGAATTACAAGCGTGTAGGTAGAGTGCATTTTTTAAATACAAGTCAAGGTAATTTTGCAAGTGGACAGTACCTTCTCATTGAAAATTTAATCACCCTGTACATGGCGTTGTTAGCTTGAGCAGAGCTAACATCTCCGTTCATTTAAGCTTTCATCTTGGGATATTGCAGCTCAGTATGCAAGAACAGCAGAAACCAGTGCAGTGACTTTGGCAATTATCACAATATTTATTGTGCTTCATGGGAACAAGACTGATTTATATGGGCTGCAGGTAGCCTGAAGGAATAGCCTACTAAATTTCCTTTCCCCTGATGCAAGTTCTGGATCAATGCAGTAGACAAAAGGAGCTCTACAACTCCCCAGTATCCTGCATTCATTCTTCAGGCAGCTTGAAGCTCAAGTTTGCTTCAGGGTACCAAAGAGCTGGTAGAAAATACTGCACGAGGACACCAGTCTCCACAAATTCAGATGAAATTTTGAAAGAAAAGATGTTCCTTTTTTTATTGGATTTCACCGAGAAGTGATGAATCAGAAGTAGTGATGAAAATTTCCTCTGTAAAGTGAAGATTCCCTGTTCCTTTGTATATGTATTTTAAAGTCAGAAGTCAATAGGAAACTTTATAGTGTTTTCCATAAGTTGTCTTGTCTGAAAACCTGAAAGAATGCTTCTCCATGCGAGATATATTGGAAAAATACAGACATTTGCATGACATTCAGTGTCCTTTTTGCTATCTCCTCTTGGCTGACTGCCTTTAGCTGCTTTTCTTTATGACTGCTAGAAGGCTCAGACCTTTTATCACTTCACTCCCAGTCTAAGAACTCTTTTTTTTTTCCCCAGCTTAGAGTAATTGTGTGAAATGGCTTTCCATTCACTTTTATCAAAAGACAGAGCAGATTGGTAACATGAGTGATCTCTCTGGGCCAGTAGGATGCCTCATGCCCTCATCCTTCAACTGAGTGAAAGGGAGACTGTAGAAAACTCCACTAATACACAACAACAACTTGTTAATTTGGGTGAGGAGAGCTTGTTTGTTTGCATTTTTTGTTGTTGTTTTAAAAAGCAAAACAAAGCAACAGCAGCCTTTTTTGAGGGAGCATCAGAATTCAAATGCAGAACTCATATGAATTAGCTCCCCTCGGAGCAATACACAGCAGTTTGTTTCTTTATCGGTATCATGCTAGTTTTGAGGAATGTTAACCAAGATGATGGCCTCATTTTTCTGTATAAACACAAGAAAGAAAGTTATATTGCAAATACAGTAGAATGACACATCACGAGTGAAAAGAAGCCCGAACAACTGTAGTCTCTGTGCGAGAGAGGGAAAGGTGGAGGGACAAACCCAGTCACTCTGAGCCTGTGGAGAGCTGGCTATAAGCATAACCTAGACATGAGACTAGTCTGTGCACTGGTGGACAAATTGGGGGATAAAAATTAATGTACTTAATCTAAAGAGCAGGAGCTGTTAAGGAGAACTAGATGTCTTCATTAGGAAAGAAAAACATGCCTGAAAATGTTTAATGGGCACACCAAGAGAGAGGAATTATAAAATATTTCTGACTAACTTGCCAGTATATTGAAAAGAATTTGTATTCTGCAACAGAACCCAGGACAATTTGTGCTACTTTCTTGTAATAAAACACCATAAAGAAAGAAATGGTAATTATGTGCACTTCCTTTGTATGCAGCTGAGAGATACCTTTAAGTACTGTGACAGCTTGCTAATGTACCACTGTATTTGAATAAATACCTGAAGTAAAGAGATTTGTGAAACACCTCATAAACTGCCAGGTGGATAAGGGGATATTATGAAAGTACTGTAACTTGCTCAGTTTTGTCTTTGTACAAGCTGTTCCTGAGCAGGTCTGTAGGTGACCGAACGCAGAGATCACAGGCAGACACGGTGATTCAAGGGAAGGGGCACTTGCTTTCCTGATATAAATCCACCTAGGCTGCACCAGGATATGAAGACCAAATACCCCAACGTAAATTCCTATGAGTTTCAAGTCACTTTTCAGTAAGTAATCTGGAACTACTAAAACTATAACCTTCCTCACCAATATTCTTGGAGGTCATTTGGAGGCCAGTCTTAAGAACTAATTTGTTGCTGACTCAAACATCAACATTCAATTTTACACGATTATGTGTTATAAAAGGCACTGCTATCAATTAGAGGAAAAATTTCATAATTAAAAAAATTCCTACAATGGAACCTGTAACTTTATTTGTATTGGTCTGCAGTAATTCTCAGGGCAGATAGGATGTTACAGCCAGATGACACTGTATTTCTCCTCTGTTTCTCCTAAAGGAACCAGCACTGAATCGAGCAGCTTCTACATTTTGGGTTTCTCAGAAATTCAAGAATGATCCCAATCTGATTTGTTTTCTTCCTCTCCTCTCTGCTCCCCACTCTCCCCCAATATCACAGAAATGTTAACATTTGACATCTCAAAGTCTCATCATTCTTCTGAGAGAGTGGCTATTTTCCCATTTCATGGTAGTTTGCAAGGCAGATTGTTTTCTTGGAGTAGACTGCAGTCAGTGACAGGGTGGCTGGAGAAGCGAGAACCACAAAGTAGCACAGCTTCTCCATCTCCCAGCATGCCACCTGCAAGATCTCTTCACATGGACCAGTCCCAGCACTCTAAGCTGAGAGAGCAGTCAACGTAATAGGCAGGTTGTCCTCCAGAGTTATGTTTTTCATTCCTCATCTTCTGATTAGACATTTCTTATTTTTGTAACATTTTCTATTTAAAATACTTTATCTTGGCATGAGATGTTTGTTATCTAAATGCAAGTGGGGCTATAGATGGTCTCAAAAGAACACTGACCTTTAAGCATATGTACAACATCTGCAGGAAACAGCTGGAAAACATATCAGGTGATGATTCTTCAAGTAAAAATGCAATGTAGTGTTCCTACAAAGCCGTTTTCAAACCTCTTCACATCATGCAGCACACAGCAGTGCTATTCATTACAAGTTGAAAAAAAAATCCTCTATTGACCTGAATATTCTAACACAGAGAATATAAAGTTGCACAGCTTCCCATACGTGAAATTGGTAGTGCAAAAAAAAAGAAAACCACCAAAAAAACAGCCAATTAACCTTTTTTCTACCACTTTTACCTTTTAAGCACTCATTTTCTAAATAGCCTCCTTTTTAACATCCATTTTTCTCCCTGCTAAATATGTGTTACTAAAATGCATACTTTAGTAATCATTCCTCAAACATTTATAGACATTAGCTAATTGGTTTGCAGGGGGTAAAGCGAGTGGTTTGTAAAGCTCAGATAATTCTGGCAGCATTCAGAGGTTCAGATGATTATCCAAAATTCATCCAAACTCATCTCAGCCTCCTCTGGCTAAAACCTCAGCAAAGATTGCCCTTTTTTCCTTGTTTCAGGTTGGCCATAAAAAGCAGCAGGTCCTTTGCTTATGGTGCTGCCTTCCAGTTTTCCTTAAGATACTTTCTATACAGACACTCTTATTCACTTCAGATCATATGGACAAAGACTCTACCTAAATGGACGGCAGATTGAGAATGCCTTTGGATTCTGAGGTTAGGGCAACATGTTCTGGACTTGCTTATGCAGACGTGTGGCCATGGCAAAGCCCCCATAGCTGGGCACACCGCCACTAACTTCTGATCCCTCAACTGCACCACTCCAAGAATATCCACTTTGTACTGGTGCCTGGGCTCACAGATTTTTTTCCCTGCAGGATACAGCTTGTGATACTTAAGACCCCTGCATGGGGACTAAACCAAACCAGTCTTAAGCAAGGGGAAAGGTCTGTAGGAATGAACAAAAGAACAAGGCCTGAGACTCTCCAGTCCCCATTTCCTCTGTTATGTTCCTTTGGCTGGACCGAATAACCAGCAAGTCGCTCAAAATACTTCTTTGTTTTCTGAGGAGATCCTCTCTCCTTGCCTTATGAGAACTTGCTTTAACCTTGGCCACTCTTACGGTAAAACCGAGCCCAGTTTCCTTAGCTACAAAGGCATTTCCCTGCTCTCTATGCACTCCCTGCTCTCCTGTTCTGCTCAGCTGTCAGGGTCACTGTGTGTAAGCAGCCACCTCTCCCCCTCCCTCAGGGCAAATTCTGATGTGTCTGTGGCCGTGGCCAGGCTGCTCCTGGGTCATGTGTGGGTTTGCTGGGGGCCACCAAGCACTGACTTGTTGCTGAGCCAGGTCAAGCCCAGTGCATCCCTTGGAGCAGGGCAGGAAAAGCCAGAGCCTGTTTGCTCTGGCGTGTAAACAGGCTGTAAAGCTGAGAGCCTGAGTCACTTACTCAGTGTGTTGGACCTGCACGCTTTGCCTCTGCAGCTAAAGTGGGGGTAAAAGACAGTGAAATACACGCACATTCTCCCCTCTTCCCTTTCCCCTGAACTCTGGGATTGTATTTCATCACTCTCTGAGTGATCATAGGAAGTTTAACCTGCAAAATTATACGCTTTAAATGACAACCATTTTCCTCTCAAGGTGAAAGACTTGGAGACAGAGAGAAAGAAGGAAAAAGAGAAGACCAGTTTCCATGACAACCCTATGAAACTTATACACCATAGGAAAATGTCATTTTCTAAAAAAGACAGAACTTCATGGAGAAGTGGTACAGTACATCAGAAAGGAAATGGCAGATTTAAAATGAAAAGCTCATTTGCATTTATGGTTTTGAGTTTCATTTTCTAGTTACAAGACCCAATTGTGGACAATACAGTGGAGAAAATTGTATTCAACATTTCAGGTGAATAATGTAGATTAAGACTAGGTTCAGCCAGAAGTGCATTGTGACAGACTCAGTTTCGGAGAACACTGGTGTGGATGGATTCTGCTTTAGCTGGGCTAATGCTGCAGCATCAGAGAAGTTGCTGATATTTTACACCCTCTAATAGACCTTGGAAAGTCAGGATATGTCCCTAACTGTTGAGATCCCTGCCACAACTTGCAATTTCAGCATGTAAAGTTATACCTTCTAGATTCCATGTTACCTTTGATACCATCAATCACCATCCATTGTAAGCCACATTGCATAGGAGAGCATTTTATGATGAGCATTAGCGTCGTAATATAGCAAAGAGCATTGTTAATGAAGCGTGGAAAAAGAATAAATTCAGCTAATGGGTATATGTGTCAAATTTCAATTAGGGATATGTTGGAAAGTGGAAGAGACAGACGAGCATACAAATTAAACCTTTGACCTTCAGAGTGAAGGGAGAAAAACCTGAGAGAAAAGGGGGATTTTCAGAGATGTTTTCCTAGCCGAGTGCCGAAAAGTCTGAAAACTCTGAAGTACTCTTTTCTCTTTAATTACGATTATTTTAGGAGTGACTCAACTGGTTTATTGACAGGTATATTACTGTTTGAGCTATTTGCTGCATGGGAGGTATATAAAGATTGTGAGCAGTTTATGGTGATGGAAGAGAAAATCTCACCTTTGTGAAGCCTAGGCAGAGGATATTAAAACTTATCCTTCCCTGTCTGTGAAATGCTACTGGAAAGAACCTCCTTCTCACACCTCTTAGGCTTTCAAACAGGCCTTAGTTGATTCAAAGTGTGTTTTAATGGATAATCTGATATAACACGTTTTTTGAATGCAAATAAACACTAGGGGAGGGTTTGGAGCAGGAGCACAGCTGAGCAAGCTGCAAGGTTTGGGCACAGCTCAAGGCACCTGGCAATTGGTAGTTCACATTTGCTTTGATACTGGGGTGAGTGATGGTGCAGATACACAGCAGTGGGTTCATACAGGTGCTATTGCACCCCTGCACACATGTGATTTAATAACAGTTGCTCTACTAAAGCAATGTGGGTTGAATTCAGCTTGAGTTTAATAGGCAAAATTGCCATTAAATGTACATATGTCAGGGTTTAATTTAGGTAATTTGTCTGCATGAGGAATAAGGGCCTGTTTCACAGTGCACTGCGGCTTGTGGGGAAAACTGCTAAGACCTGAACCCACCTCCACTGCCCTTGCAAAACCTAACGGGCTGATGCCTTTCTGACTGCCAGAGAAAGCTTCCCTGTGTGCTTGTCCCAAGGAATTTAGCTGTTCCTGGGACCCACATGCCCCCATGGATGCCTACTCTGCCCATGCCCCCAACCCAGGGGACACCTCAAAGTCCCTCACCCCGGGCACATCATCCAGGGCCAGGCATGATGGGAATGCTGCCTGCCTTGCCTGAGGGCAGTGGGTCAAACACACCAAACAGATGTTTCACAACACCTCTGTGATAGATGCAAGTTTGTGTTTCAGCTGTAGCCTTGGTGCAGCTCTTCTGCATGATGCACACCTGAGGACAGTAAGAGGACAAACACCTCTGCGTGTGCCTTGTCAGATTAAAAATGGCAGGCAGCAGATTACCACTCACTGTCAGCCTAGCAGGGAAACAAATTCCAGTTGTATTATTTCCCCACAATGAATTAATACTTCTGAGTTCCAAAAATATTTGAACATTTGGGCAGGAGACCAACCCTTGATAGATCTCATAGTACATTCTTGAGTTGTTGCTATGGGTTTTCATTTTCCAAGATGGTCCATCATTTTGAGGAACTATCTTATCTTTATTTTACCTTTTTTTGATCACAGAAGCCTCTGGGTCCTTGATGGTGCAAGACTTTTTTTCTAATCTCCAGACATTCTTACTGTCACCCCACCTGCTCTGTGAATGTTGCCAATTTCATATTTAAACACCGTAGAGAGCTCTGGTTTGAGTCAAAGTCAATACAGAAGGCGAGATTATACTGTTACCTGCTGTGCAGTAAAACCTTGAAAGGATGAGGGAAAGGAATCTTTATGTCTCAGGGACAATTCTCCTCCTCAGTGAGGTCACATGTGGGCCTGGAAAGACCTTGGTGCCCTCTGGTCAGGTCTTTCACCTGTAGGTTTGGTTTCCATCTACAGACATAAAGCAGATTTTTCAAACATCACAATCCCTATTTGCTGAACACTGGATTTGTAGTAAGAATCTGTAAATGACTGCTATCAAAAGGGTATATTACATGGAAAACTGTGTTTCTCCAAAAGCTTGTGTAAAGACTAGAGAAATGTTGAATTTATCCTCCATTCAGAATTACTAACATTTTTTCTGAATAAATTTTCCATTACGACAGGTATCTCAGAAATATTGCAAGATAATTCTTAGCATCTGATAATGGAAGTGTGGAAAGAGAATGATCCTGTTAAGTCATATGACATCACTTTTGTTTCATGAATGAATGATGTATGTCCCTGCAAGTAGGTAATACCAGAGTATTTTTAAATGGCAAAATTTGCTTTGACAAATCCTGCAGCCTGAATAATTAAAATTCTCCTTCTTCCCATCTGGTAGTATGTATTTAAAACTGTTTTTCCTTCCTTTGTATTTAATTTTACTAAGTAGTTAGAAAGAAAATATTTTCAGTAGAGTATCTTCTCTAGTCTAATGAACATCTACAAGTTTATTTCCAACTATATTGACTGATTTTAATAGCCTAAATAGGCCACATTATTGTTACTGGATAAATATTATACTGTGGAAGCGTATTTCCAGTGTCAAAATTCTCATTTGCAGGTCAGAGAAGAAGGAATCCTCCATGAATTTCCTGCAATATTTTCTTTCAGCTTCTGTTTAAGTGAATATTCTTGCCAGAAAACTTGTTCAATAGCATATTCGGGGAATGCAAACAAAACAGGAAAGGTACAACAGTGAATCGAACTACATTTCTTCATCAGTAGTGAAAATTCATTATGCTCTGTGTGAAATGAAGAAAGTCAGAAATCGTCCATGTAGCTGCTTTCAGAACATAGTCACAGTTAAATCAGTTTTATCAATCTAAAATATTAAACATTTAAATAATTATATTTATTGGGATTTAATTCATTGTTTTATTCAAAAAGTGTCTTACTTTTAAAGACATGGTGCATTTTAGAGTTTTTATTTCCTCTATTGCTTTATTTGAAACACCAGAAAATATAGTCATAGTTTTGAACTTTTAAGACCAATCCCACAACAAACAGAGACTTTCTTTAAAAACAAACCCCACAAAAGCTGAGGTTCTCCAGGCAATGCAATACTCAGATACTGCAAAAGAAGCTCAGATATCTGTGGCCAGGTACAGCAGGTTTTCACTGGGAAATGAGGTCTTCCAGTGTCTCATCTGGATCAAATCATCACAGGTCCTGAGACAGAGATGGAGCCAGGAAAGCAGGTGAGGGATCCAGCACTGTATTAACTCAAAGTTTCCATTGCAGCTCTTTGGGAGGTGGATACTGTAGAGCCTGTGATGCACTGACCACTCTGTATCCCCTCTGTTCTGCCTCCACCAGTGTTTCCCAGGGGTGGATTTGTTCCTGGTTAGGCAGATTCTTTCCAAATAGGTTCAAGCTTCAGATAATTCTTTTTTTCTACCACGAGCATCAGAGATGATCAGCTGAGTGCTACAGGCTCAGTCCTGCCAGGCAAACTGTCCACAACTACAATACTTCTTGCTAAAGTCAGTGAGGGACACCTTGACCCAAAGCTACAGCCCCTTTCTCTCTTGCTAGTGAGGATGGAGATCTGCCCCACTTGCCAGCTCTGGATTTCCTTGCTGATTAGCAGCAATATCTAATGCAATTTAACTCTGACATTGGGGTGGTGTCACCAGACATAGAGATATTCCTTAGTACAAGGGCTGTCAAACTTTTTAGACAGAGGGCCGGTTAGTAGCCGAGAGGCGCCCCCTGGAGGCAAGTGGAGAACGAGGCGCGTATTAAGTCACTGCGGCGGGGGAGGGGGGCGCGGGCCGGGTTCAGCAGCTTTGGGGGCCGGTTCTGGCCCCCGGGCCGTACTTTGACGACCCCTGCCTTAGTACATTAGAAAGAGGAGTTGAGTGATTCAGAGCCTGCTTTAATTTAGGGCTGGGTATGCACACAGCACCAAGAGTTCAGTATGCTCAGTGTCAAATAGATCAAATGCAGTAATTTGTTGCCAAAACAAAGAATTTAAGCACAGTGGATATGTGTTTACATTTCACATCTCTAACCTTGACTCTGTTGTGCAGACTTTAAAATTGCATCAGTGAGAAGAGGATGAGTATGGCTATCTTCAGGTATAAAATGGAGGGCTTAGGAAATTTAAAAGGCAGAAAAAATGAAAAGTATGCTTCTACCATGCAAGGAATTTTCCAGGACTTTTTTGCTATTTGATGCAATATGGATTTCTACAATAGATTGTTAGGAGAATGTCATAAAACATAGATTAATGATTGCATTTTCATCTTTTTGATGTGCCATTTAATGAGGTGTATTCTCTTTCATTCTTGACATCAAAAAGACAACTGCTGGAATTTTTCACATATACATCAAATGAATTTTTGTGTTAATAGGTATAATCATCTAGGCAAAAGAATGCTGCTTTTATATCAACTGGTTTGCAGCTGATTTGATATAGTCTGTCTAGTACTCGCTAGAGGAAATTGAAAATATGTGTTAAAGTGCTGCAGTTTGAGCCCATTCTGCTTCCCAATCCCAAATGAAAGGGAACAAGATCTCCCTTTCTGGAAGTTAGATTAAGCTTTTAATTTAAAGAATAAATGCCAGTAACCTTTAGTACCAGTGAGAGGTAGTAACTAAGGTGGTGGAGTATGTAAAAGCTGGTGAAAGCAGTTAAAGTTGGTTTTATCCATTCACTGCTCTGCCAGCACAAGTATTTCTCTATCCCTGAAGCATATAAAGGAGAGAAGCTGATCCTGGGCACTTGCAGAGAGCAGCATGGGCTGAATTAATGTAGTCCAACACTTCTACCCCCCTGAGCTTTTTCCATTTCCTGTGACCTCCCAAAAGAGAATTAAGCATGGTTTGTTGATGAGCCATTAAAAGACTTCATGGCTGGTAGTCACCATCAGTGTTCTCATCATAGACTGGCAGGTCCAAAGCAAATCTTCATGAGACTGGTTCTACAGATAATCATATCTTCAATTTCTTGGAGGCCGTATGCACACTTTTGAGCATGTCCAGCATACTTTTACTTTACAGCATTTGTGGCTTTCATTTTAATCAATATCCTCCTCTTTAAAGGGTCCTACTTTTAACATTTCCAGCTTCTATGATCGTGTCTATAGAGTGAATACAATTATTTTGAAAGCACTTAGCAAAAAACTTGTTAGGTGGCATGTTGAGAAGATGTTCATTGATTGATTTACTTCTGCAGGTAACTATAATTTTAAAAAAACAATCACACCACGTATCTTGAACGAGTTTTGGCTTGCAGAACAAATTACCCCCTAGAAAGACCAATACAGTATCTGTTTCTGCTGCTAAAATGCTTTCATTTCAGTTGAAAACCACGAATCTATTGGTTTTGCAGTACAGACAAGTTTTGCAACTTTTATGACTGATTATGCCCTTGTACTGGTGCCAAAACCTATCAGTGTTGGGAGAACATGGACAAACTTCCTTCAGACTATTTGTTCCCATTGCCTTCAAGCAGGATTTTTAGCTGTTGGTTACCTACAAGTGGAGGGTTTGATTTCTTACACAATGAAATGGTTGCTCCTCCGCAGGGTTCAGCTGTTCACCATCCAGAAGTTGTCTTGGACTTCTTGCCAAGTTTGCTGCCATGGCAGTTTTATTCCCTTCCTTTTCTATGGGCTTCAGTATGGTTTAAACAAGTGTCCCAGCAGATAGCAATGTTGCCTAAAAGTGTTGGGAATTTGTATGAAGAAAGCTTTCTACTATATATTCCTAAAATTTATGCTATACGTTAAGACTATTCATTCAAACACAATATGGGCAAATTGAAGGATGCTTCCCAAAATACAAACTGTAACAAATATGGATTTTGACATTCATTCCTACACATTTATGCATTTTATCATCCTCTTCTCCATGCCACTCAGTCATTTACTGCTTAGATTCTAAAAGCATTTTACAAGAACTATGGAATTATTTTTTAAAATATAATGAGAAAGAAAGCTGTTTTGTTTCAGGAAAAAAAAATCAAATTATGATCTCTAGTCTCTTTATAGTGACTGGATATGCAAAAGCTGTTTTTAAATTCTGTTTCTTTCTCGCCTCCAGTGGCAGGCTCAACTGCCTGTTCTCTAAAGCAACACAGGAGAGTTCTACTTACTGTTTTGCAGATGCATCATTTTTCTGAAGTAAGGTGAAGGTTGACTTGTATAGAGATGCATGCAAGTGAGTGAGCACAGCTACTAGTGCTGGTATACAATTTGTTCTTGCTGTTATTCCAGAAGACATCACAAATGTTTAGGTTTTTAATACAGATTCGTATTATAATAATACATGTTTATTTGTCACTGACTGGTTGCTCATCTCTGACTATAGCTTCAAGTCCTAAATTAAACTACTGCTTTCCCAAGGTGGTAATAGCAAGGGGGTATATGGCCAAAAAATATCTTTTGAACCATGTTTGTAAATAAGGCAGGTGATTGCTTACTTGTTGTTAGAGTATATGTTGCCCGGGGACCCCTGGTGGCCTAGCGGTTAAGACGCTGCGCTCTCAGCACCAAGGTCGCAGGTTCAATTCCCGGTCCTGCTTCAGGGTCCCCCGGGTAGATGGAGCTCGTC